>CM062817.1:735878249-735978400 GCA_031772625.1 Pinus tabuliformis
CACCTCATCCTCCTCCTCCTCCTCCTCCACCACCTCCTCTTCCCCCATCTCCACATCCACCTCCTCCACCACCTCCGCCTCTACCTCCTCCTCTTATTCCATCACCTCCTCCACCTCCTCTACTTCCTACACCACCTCTGCCACCTCCTCCTCCTCCACCTCCTCATCCACCACCACCTCCACTACCTCCTGCTCGTCCTCCACCTTTGCCTCTACCTCTCCCTCCTCCTCCTCCTCCACCTCCTCTGCCTCCTCACCCACCACCACCTCCAACTCCACCTCCACGTCCTCCACCCCCTCCTACTCGTCCTCCTTCTCCTCATCCATGTCCACCTCCTCAACCACCGCTTCCTTCTCCTCCTCTTCCTCCTCCTCCTCCTCCAGCTAGACCTCCACCTACAGCTCCACCTCCTCCCCCACCTCAATCTCCACCTCCAGCTTCACCTCCTCCTCCACACGTCTTCCACCACCACCTCCTCCTCCTCCTCCACACCCTTCTCATCCTCCTCCTCTTGCTCCTCCACATCCACCAATACCTCCACCACCTCCTGCTCCACATCCACATATACATCCATGACCTCCTACTCCACTATCACCTCCACCTCCACCGCCTCCACCTCCACCCCCTCATCCACCTCCTCCTTCTCCTCCACCTCCACCTCCTCCTCCTCCACCTCCTCCTCCTCCTCAACTTCCTACTGCTCCTCCTCCATCTCCATGTCCACCTCCTCCTCCACCACCACCTCCTCCTCCTAATCCTCCTCCACCTCCACCTTCTCCATCACCTCAACCTTTGCCTCCTCCTGTTCCTCATCCTCCACCTCCACCTCCTCCTCCACCACCACATCTGCCTTCTCATCCACTACCTAAAACTCCACCAACAACACCACTTCCTCCTATTCCTTCTCCTCCTCCTCTACTGCCACCACCTCCTCCACCCCCTTCTCCTACTCCACCTCCACCACCACCACCACCACCAACACCTCCTCTTCCTCGTCCTCCTCATTCGCCACCACCACCACCACCACCATCAACGTCGTCACCTCTTCCTTTGCCTCGTCCTCCTCGTCCTTCTCCTACTCCACCTCCTTTGCCTCCACCTCCTCCTTTGTTGCCTCCTCCCTCGCTGCCACCTCTGCCTCCACCTACTCCTCCTCCTCCTCCTTCGCGCCTCCTCCACATGCTCCTTCTCCTCCACTTCCACCTCTTCCTCATCCTCCTCTGCCTCTACCTCCTCCACCTCCCCCTACCCCTCTACCTTCTCCTCCTCCTACGCCTCCTCCTCCTCCTCTCCTATACCTCATCCACTTCTGCGACCTCCTCCTCTACCTCCTCTGCCTCCTCCTCCTCCTTCTCTTCCTCCTCCTCCTCCTCCTTCTCAGAAAACTTAAACAAAATAAAATTGCATATCATTTCATTCTCTTCATTTATAATACTTATTGATTTATTCTTTACAGTGAAAATGCATATATCAATATATACATGATAATATAACAAATAATATGTATAAAATGTTTCAATATAAATAAGTAATTATGAGAAAAATAATTTAATTAGTTTAGTTTTCTAGTTTAAGTGAAATATTAGCTTCGGAATTTCACTAGCAAAGTTACGATAAAGGTGATAAAAATTAGGTGTGGCCACTTATGATTTTCAATATCAATGTTGTAAGAGTGGTAAAAAACAAAAATGAACACCCATTGTAGTTTAACATGACAACATTTTCGTGTTTTCTTTGAAAGAAAAAAATAGCTTTGACTATTTTCTACATATTCATATTTCTACATGTTTATATTTAAAAGTATTAATATTACATTTTCATATTTAAAAATACAATTTAGAATGTATTTATATTTAAAAGTATTAAGAATACATTTTTATATTTAAAAATACAATTTAGAATGTTGAATTTTTTTTTGTATTAAAATTTTCAAAAATATATGATCGCAGTGCCAAATTCCAATTCCAATTCCAATGAAAAAAACTGATTCAATGTTGAATCTATTTTCATATTAGAATATAGTTAAAAAAATGAGGCATCAAAGTTTATCACAGACCCAAGGAACATTTCCAAACCGTCGTTTGACAAACCATGAAAGAGGTGAATGTTTGTAGGAATTTGTATGTTTTTTGGTTCATAATTTTGGGGCTACAGGTATCTATGATTGATGTCTTGTAATAAAAGTTCAGTGAAGAGGATTGGCCAAATATAGTAATTGAGGACGAATCTTGACTTTTCAATGTGTAATGAAACACTAAAATTATCAATAAATACTTCCCATAATTGCAGAAAAATAATTATAAACCAGTGTTCAACCTTTCAAATGTGCAAACAAAATTATCCAAAAACCATTGTTCAACCTTTCAAATATGCAAACAAAATTATCTATCCATAGCTTTAGAAAAATTTTATAAACAACATATCCATAAACGATATCCATAGCTGTACAAAAAATTTATAAACAACACATTAGATTGTGCAAAGAAAATTATCCATAAACGCTATCCATAGTTGTAAAATGTTTTTATAAACCATACTTTAAAACAAGGCTCAAAAAGGAGGCATGGCTTCCAATGTGCAAACAAAATAAACGATATCCGTAGTTTGGTGAAAAAAATTATAAACAAAGATCGAAGAAGAAGAGGCATGGAATGTTAATATAATTTGAATCAACAGAAATGGCTACTTACCTCCAGCATGATTGGAAGTAGAGTTATGAAGTGACAGGGTGTTGATCGTGGATCGAACGCATGATCCTTATATATCCAGTCTGACTCTCTCAACAAAGATATAGATCGAACACACGATCTTGATATATTCAGTCTGACTCTCTCTAAATGACGATACAAATCGAACACACGATCCTCAAAGATATTCAGTCTGACACTCTACCACCAAAGATACAGATCGTATTCAGTCTGACGCTCTCCCATCAAAGATACAGATATATTCAGTTTGACGCTCTCCCATCAAAGATACAGATCGAACACATGATCTTCATATATTCAGTCTCACGCTCTCCCAACAAAGATACAGTGGCAACAACATTGGCGTTACCAATGAAAACACTATCGTTGAACAATTGGGCATGACCACAGTTTCGAAATCATCACATATTGGCATATTGGCTGGGAGAGATTGCGATTGTGAAATCCGCCTATGAGAAAATGACTATGAAGGGAACTGCTCGAATTCAAGAAGACAACACATAAAAGCAAAAAATTACATAAATTATAAAGTATCACTGGAAAAAGCAAAAAATAAGGTAAATTTAAAAACAGAATCCGTTAAATTTAAAAAATACAAACCAAAATAATTTACCTTTAAATTTTAAATTTTAAAGAAAGCAAAGTTAAAAATTAAAAGTTACAAACCAAAATAACTTACCTTTAAATTTTAAAGAAAACATAGTAAAAATTAAAGGTTAAATTTAGAAAATTGCTTTTGAAGTAAAAGATTGGCAATCTCCCAACCAGTGTTTCACTTGGATGATATCAAACTCAATAAGAATTATCTCTTTTTCAGTGTTATCTCTCTTTTGAGTATGGGGAGGAAGAGGGAATCACAAGAAAAAGAGGATGCGATCATTTCAAAACTAGGAACTTAGGAAAAGGTAGGTTTGGCTAGTGATGCAAAGCTATATGATATGAAAATTAATTTTAATGTTAGAAAGAGAAAATAGTTGATGGTGTTAGAAATTAATGGAGAATAGGTTAGGTAGTTATGATTTGCTCTTTATTTGACATTCAGTTCCTATTAATTAGGAATCTGTTTTCCCCTATGTATCTATTTAATTCCAGATGATTAATGAATAAAGTGAAGCGAATGCATTTGATGGTGGGAGCTCCTGGTGATCTGCACTTGTGAGCTCCCGTGTGTTTGTCCAAACTTTTGTCTTCTGAATTTTCTTATCGGATGGAAAAGTAAAAAAATAAAACTAAATTTCAAAATTAGATTTATTTTGTTTTGAAGTAAAAAACGAATAGTATCAAAGTTAGAAAGACAACCTATTTAATTGTTTTTGTAGTAAAAAAACACAAAATTTCAAAGTTAAAAAACTAATAGTGAAATTTAAAAAGGCAATGTGTAAATTGCTTTCTTCAGAGTTTCTTGCTTTCAACAGAATATGCACAAAATTAATTCTTAAATATGAAATGTCAATCTTTATCTCAATGACTCACACTATTCGACCTTGTTTGAATTCACAATTACCAAAATGCGGTGAAAGTCATTATACATAATTTTTTTGCTAAATAATAAAATTGTTAAAATAAAATTTGAGGATAAGTTGTTAAATAAGAAAAAAATTACTAGAATTCATATGGCTTAAGAGCATTTCTCACTAATAAAATAGCTTTTTTAACTAATAAATAAAATCACATAGATTAATAATCCTCTGCATTAAAATCATATGGATTAATAATCCTCTTCATTAGTAATTAAAAAATAATTAATTTATATTTTTTTCTAAATACTTCTAGGTTGGAAAATTTGAATGATAAATATATAAATAAAATATTTATTTCAAAGTTTGAGATAACCTATTTTTTTCAATATTTCTAAGAGCCTTGCAAAACTCTAGGAGTATCAAAAACTTAGCTACTAAATCACTGAGGGTTTTTTAAGTACAACCAATTAGTTATTGGATTAAGACAATGAGGGAAATCACAAGGAAACAAACATTGGGTTTCATAATAATATTTTGATCTGTAAAAATACATATTAATATATGTATCTATAAATTCACTAATTATAATGAATTTATTATTAGATATTTCAATATATTGCACTATATATTAACCCCCACAAAATTGTTTCCCTTATTTAATGTAACCTTTTATCTGATACAATGTGCCCCTTAACCAAAAACAAATATGAATGTCAAAACACTAATATGACCCATAACCACTAATTTATTTTGATCACTCATACTCTTAGATAATTAAAAACCCTTCAATAATGCATCCTCTAACAACTATTGCCATTGAAAAATAATGACAATGGTCAATTGCTAACTCTTAAGGGACTAACTCTAAAATTAATTGAACCATAGTGCACTATGATCTTTAAAACACAATGAATTCTAGAATCTATAACCCCTAGTACACTTGATGATCATGACATTCTAATTCTTGAAATTTTACAACACACGTCATTTTTCATATCTAACACATTAACTATACCATTAAAACTATAGCTTTTTTGCACTTAAAGTGTCATAACATAGTGATGAATATGAATGAAGTGTAACTCCAAATTAAATCCCATATGAAAGGAATATAATAAATATTGTGTATTTTTGAGATGATATTTTGATTATCGATATTGACCCAAAAAGAACTTTTCGTGAGCCAACATATGGTAATGATTTTGATTATTGTCAAGAGTTGCATAGGGAAGACATGAAATGGCAAAGCAATTCAAGAGGAGCTCAAAGGTGTGGATCACCAAGAGATCCTTCAAGCAAAATGACACACTAGCTTCACATTAATCACCAAAATTAAATAGATACAATTTGTTAAGGACAGCAAATCATATCCCTGAATAATACGAATTGAATGGCTAAGAAAAGTATAATGCACAACTATGTAATAACAATAACCTATTCTCCATTAATTCTAACACTCCCCCTTAATGGATAAAGGGTTCTTAAGCACACCTAACATGTCCCTAAACAACTCAAACTTCTATCTTCCCAGAGGCTTAGTAAATATATCAGCCATATTATCACAAGAATTACAATATTCAACACAAATATCTTTGGACTGGACCTTTTCCCTAACAAAATGAAATTGAGTGTCTTTGTGTGTAGTGTTTTTATGAAACATAAGATTTTAAGCCAATTTGATGGAACTTTGATTATCACAAGTGATAACCATAGCTTCTGCCTGTTCTTCTCGTGCATCTTGGAGAAATCTGCGCAACCAAACTGCCTCACATGTTGCTACTCACATAGCTTTATATTATGCTTCTGCTGAGGATAAGGCTACAATATGTTGCTTCTCGTTGCACCAAGAGATGACCCCGGACCCAATGCTAAAGGCATAACCTATAATTGATCTTCTATCATCTAAATTTCCAACCCAATAATAGTCTGTATGACGTGTCAGGCCAACATCAAATGAGTCGGAATAAAAAATACCAAAGTCTGTCAGTACGCGTTTCACTCACTGCATAATCTAGATCTAGTCTCATTGTAGTCAAATAGATAAGACTACCAACTAACTATCTGTACAATGTTGCATCTGCATATTTCAAACCATCATTCACCTGAATTTTTTTTATTTTGTTGTAAAGTCACAAATGCAGCCTTGCACTCATCCATTTTGAATTTGGTCAACAAACTCATAGCATACTTACCCTGGGACAAGAAAGTTTGGCTTGAGTCTCTCTAAACTTGTAAACCCAAACAATGATACATTTCTCCAAGGTTCTTCACCTCAAATTTCTGTGATAACTGTTGCTTGATTTCTTCAATGTGATTGTATGCACTCCTTGTCATGACCAGATCATCTACATATAAAGAAATCAACACTATATGCACCTCATCATTAAACACATTATACAAATTAGGATCATTTTTGCTCCGTTTATAACCATGCATTAGGAAAAATGAATCAATTTTGTCATACCAGGATCTAGGAGTCTGTTCTAAACCATATAAACGTTTCTTTAATCTACATACTAAATGCTCTTCTCCATTCTTAACAAACCCCTCAGGCTGCACTAAGTATACTTCTTCCTTTAAATCACCATTTAAGAAAGCAGATTTAACTTCGAGTTGATGTATTTTCCAATGGATCTTTACCTCCCGCAAAGCTTTTATGTCCAATGGATCTTTATCTCCTACAAAGATTTTATGTCCAATGGACCTTTATCTCCCATCCATCCGATGGATATCCAATCCATTGAAGCTTATCATGAAAGATTCATCTCTATCCCATTCCTCACGGGATTCAGCAAGCATCTCCTCTCTCTTGGTGTTCCACCCTCCAAGTGATTTATTTTATTGATATATTTAATAATACATTTTCTTTTCATATTACATATTACATAGATTTCCTTAGCTTAGGTGTAGAATTATTTAACCCACAAAGGAGTGTATCAAACCTAGCTTTTCTCATCTTAGGTCTACAACCTTTAACACACAAGGGAGGATATTATACCTAGATTTAACTTAGCTTAGGTTTACAATAATGTAGTACACAAGGGAGGGGTGTTACATACACCCCCCCTATATTTTACACCATCCTCGGTGTATCACTGCATCATATCCTGATGTATAGGTAATTGGTTTCTAATTCAACAGCTTTCATGGCTCTGCCATCTGATGAAAAATTTCCCATGTACATCTACCACAAGGAGTTCTCCCATAATCTCTCCTTCCATAGCTACATCAGTCTCAAGGAGTGCTCCCAGCATCTCTCCTTCCATAGCTACCTGTCACACATTGTTTTCAAACCATTTGTGAGAATTTTTCGATGCAAAGTTTAACTATGATAAATACGATAATCGGTTATTATTAAAGCAGCTATTGCTTGTCATTTATTTTATCTAAAGATTGCATGTCCTTTGCTACATCCTTTCAAGCCTTTGTGTTCTTGTCAAACACCTACTTCTTGCAGTATCTTTGTATACAATACATCAATTAGCATATTTTCCACATTAATATGCCTGCAAAGTTATAACATATTATTTCACATCACAATATATATTCATATAAATATATTCATCATAATTGTATGTACGCCAAACTGCGATTAACCATAGTTACTTATACCAAACTTACTTTCCCTTTTCTGGGTAATCTTGAGGTTTCTTTACCTGGCCATACATCCATCCAATGACCATTGTATACCCTACACACAAGGTTTGTTAAACACACCAATACACATTGTTAGAAAATTATATATTATGGAGCAATGGAACACAAAATATTGCAGAAATATAAACACACAAAATGCATAAAACAAGAGACACACAGATATACGTGGTTCACCCAGTTTGGGCTACGTCCACCCCGAACAACCAGGCCTTCCTTTCTATTATCCAGCAAAATGAATATACACAACCTACAGCAGATCCGCTGTAATATCCTCTGTTTTCTCTCACAGCCTCACCTCTCTATTTCCCGCTCACACAATACACATCTATTACATAGCCTGAAATACAATACCCTCATACAAAGAGAGGGGTTGCCTTCTAGGGAAAAAAGAAACCCTAAACTAAACACATGTTCTGCCGTCAGATCATTTGCCTAATGAACGGCCCAAATTGATTAGAAATTACTATACTTTTACAAGGCAATTTTATAGCTTCTTTTAGCTTCGGGGGCGCTGCCCCCGAAACGCCCCTCCAGGGGGGGGCTCCCAAAGGTTGCAGCGACGCCCCCCCCGGACCCCCCCTGCAGCCAATATTTTACGGGCAGCGTTACCGCCCCCATTTCGAACTGGGGTCCAATGTGGCGATACCTTTGAATATAGAAGATAATCAGGCTCCACACCCAACACACATTTCATTTTAAAACCTTGTAGCATATGTAGTCATACAGTCGCATATGTACTGTTGTACATAGTCTAGGTGTGGTACAACTTATAATACCATCCTTATGGTATCACCTGCATAACATAAACTTTATCAACATATTTTTCCACCATGTTACTATCTGTTAGGCCCCTATACTACTAGTGTAACCCCTTATTGTTATTAGTACAACCCACTTATTATATAGATGTACCCATGTAGTGCCCATATTGTTACTATTGTGCCACATAGAAGCCCACTATTGTTATTATTGTGCCCTTACAATATTATTGTTATGTCGGCTCTGATTATGTTATGACCCCTTAGACTCCTATATATATAAAGGAGGTCTTTTCATTTGTATCATCGAAGAATTGTTCATTTATGTAATGTAAAGGAGGTTGCCACCTCGAAGAGGCTGAATTCTAAGGTGTTGATCTATCTTTTCTATCTTTTCTTGAGCTCGTTTCATAACATTTGGTATCATAGCTTTCCATTCTAGGGTTTCGCTGCTCCAAACTGGTCATTGTGGCATTCTCACTATAACTTTTTTTCTGTGATGTTTCAGAAGTTTCAAAAAAAACTCATTTGAGAAGAAATTGCATTGAACCTCGGGTCCGAATTTCAGAGCTTTTCAAGCTATATTTGTGGAGATATGATCTGAGGAATTTGGTCTTTTTGCAGACTCCTAAATTACATTCCAAACAGGTGACCTGGGGAAAATCGTCATAACTTTCTCCCTAAGGATCAGATTGAAATTTTGTAAGAAGGTACAAAAATATGATGGATTGTAGTTTCTTGTATGAATTTTTCAGATCCATAGGTTGAAACAGTGACTCGTGGCATGTCATACAAGTTCACTCTACTGAACATGTCTATAATCAAGTCACTGTGGGAGATTTGGCATAACTCTTCCTTGGAGAATCAAATTTGAATAATACTGGTTGCATTAGAAAGAGGACACAGAGGGCTACTATAGGTCATAATTTTAGAACTTGAAGATCTGAAATTACAGAGTTATAGTGATTTCAAAATCGAGCTCCTAAAATCAAGAAAAAGCGAGATGAGGAAGTTTGATGGCAAGGATCCGATAAATTGGATACTACAGATGGAGGAATATCTTGATCTACATGGTGTACCACTGTTACAAAAGGTATGTATTTCATCTTTATATTTAGAACCAGATCAATTTTTATGGTATAAATGGCTTTGTTCTCGTAATTCACTTGTTACGTGGTCAATTTTCACGGAGGAAATGATAGCACATTATGAGGATACAAAGACAAACACGTTGTTTAGCCAATTGATAAATATCAAACAAAAGTGTTCAATGGAAGAACACATTGAGGACTTTCAAAAATTGAATATAAGGGTAAATGATATTCTAGAGAAGCAAAGGATTGATGTCTTAATGGGTACTTTAAAGGATAACATTCAACATGAGCTTCGTCTTTGGGAACCTGATTTAGTGGAGAAGGCATTCAAGTGGGCAAGAAAAATTGAAAGCGAAATTATGGAAACAAGGAATCCAACCACTCACAAATATAATTATGTAAGTTTTCCTTCTCCTAGCCTTCCACAACCTACAAGGGTGACACCAGAACAATTGGAAGAAAAAAGAGAAAAAGGGCTTTGTTACAATTGTGATAGCAAATGCACTAAAGGTCATAAGTGTGCTGAGAAGAAATTATTTTACATAGATTATGAAGAGGAGGAAGAAAAGGATCAAGAAAAATCAAAAGAAGTGTATATACACCAGGAAACAACCATATCTTGTAATGCATTGGCCGGAATTACCACTCCTCAAAATAGCAAGATAGAAGGACATATCAAGAAGAAAAATGTTCAAGAAGTGAAAGTTCACATCGAGCATCAAGAAATGAATCCGACCATATCTTGTAAAGGGTTGGAAGAAATTACCACTCCTCAAACTATAGAGATAGAAAGACATATCAAGAAGAAAAAGGTTCAAGCAGTGAAAGATCACATCGAGCATCAACAACAAGTTCTCCAACTTTTAAAGGATAACGCCACTTCGGTGCAAAATCAAATGAAACAACAGGTAGGTCAACATTGCAGTGAAAAATGTTTTGATGTAGGTGATTGGGTATTTTTACTCCTACATCTCAAGCAAGCTATTCATGAGAAGGAAATGTTGGCAATACTACATGTACTTAAAAAATGCCGACCTTACCGAATGGGAATACTATTCAAGGATGAGGATGTGGAAGCATTATTTTGTGCTATTTCTATTATCGAACCAGATTGGATAAACGAAGTAAGGGATGAATGGAAGAAGGACGAAGAAGTATGGCCACCTATTCAAAAGTTGCAAAAGATCCCAATTCAAACAATATTGCCAGAAATTGAAGAGAAAGGAAAAATCACCATCCAATGCTCACCTCAATGGACCTTGCCCAAATATTTGTGCAACTCTGGGACAAAAGCTCAATATCACCCCACCTCTCTCCTAGAGGTATAGCTACATATATGGTGAATTGTTCCTCCAACAGGGAGGACACCTGTTCTATCTCTATGGTTGTTACGGCTTGATCGTGCTTCTCCTTCTTGTCCTTCTTCCTCTGAGGACATTGTGTACTGTTGTCCTTCTTCCTCTGAGGAAACTAGGTACTATAGTGGCCAAACTCACTACACCTGAAGCAATTGATCTTAGACCTTTTTTCTTATTCTTCTCTCCCTGCGAGCCTTGTCCCTGACTAGGACCTTTTTCTTTCCCCTTTGATGCAAGGGCCACATTGTCTTCTGTTTAAATATATACCTAGGTTTGGTCTTCATAATGACATATGTAATCATGTTTTTATGTATTTGATGTAATAAGAAAGATAAATTACTTTTGTTGATCTTAAGGCATGGGTTTCATGCTCAAGAAAAATTATTTTTTAGGTCAAGCAACCATTGAGAGCTTCTAGGTCATTGTCATGTATGACCCATTTGGACATGTTACATATTGTAAAAAGAAATTATTTAAGTCGAAGTCAAGTCAAATAACCCTCGAAGACCTTGTCAATGTGCTACAATCAAGCCGGCCTATCAAAAGGACATGTCGGCCTAGAGATGAAGTCAAGTCAGCCTAAAAGCAAGGGAGAGAAGCCTATATATAGGAGGACTCAGCCTCACTCAAGAGATCAATCATCAAGCTTACAAGTCAAGGAAAGAATTACGAATAGGAAGCCTCTTGAATAAACGAAGAAGAGGAGAGAGAAAATTGAGAAGTTTGGATCTGTTTTTGGGCTATTTTTTGTTCACATGTGCGAGGAGTTTAGGGTTTATCACACTACTGGAAATCCGAAGTACAGTCATCTCAAGGAGGTCGAAACAAGATAAGAAAAGAGTCTATCTTGAACGCCAAAATCACAAGGAAGCTAGCTTAAGCCAAGAAAAGAAGAATAAGGGCTAAACATTGCCCTAATCTTGTCACATGTGCGAAAAGTACAGTCAATTGCAGGAGGCCAAGAATTGCAGGAAGGAGGGCCAAAAATTTCAAGATTTCAAGGTCGAGGTCAAGGTCGAATAGGAGATTGAAGCAATATCAAGAAGTTGACTTTGAGTTGAAGTAAGGATTGACTTGATCTTGGAGGGGTTATTGGTCAAGGGTCTAGTTATTGGAATTCATCAATTGAATATTTTATAAGAAGAAGAATTTTGTGGGTTTTCCTCTCAAGATCGAAGAGATTTTGGCCCTGGTTGATTGCCTATATCTTGTGTCATTTGTCTTATTGTTCTTTATGATTTGATATTTGTTTGATGGAGAAAACACTAACAAGAAACAAGTGAAGGAAGAAGCTAATAAAAATGAGTAGAAATACACCACAAATAGTTATCAAGTAAGAGAAATCATCCTTACACTACTGCCCTAGATTTCTCAACATCTTCCTCCACATATTTCGATCCCTTGTTGCTATTGTCGTTAATGGAGCTCTTAACTAGAGATCTCCTCATCTCCTCCTATTGCAGGTTTGACCACATGTGGTCCTACCTAGGTAATGTATCTCTTCCCAAAATGTAGCTTTTAACCCTGTACAGAAATTACCTACATATGAATTCTAAAAATAGGAAAATAAACAATGGCGAAAACATAAAACATAAAACAAATATGCACAGATATTTTCCCCTAGATCCCAAAACCGAGACTACCAAATTGATTTTTCATTATGTCCCTTTCAATGTTACAATACATATATATACATGTCGAAGCATTCATAAACCACAATCCATTAACCATGGATTAGAATATAACCATAGTTCCCTTGACTAGATCTACAAAATACCATGGGTAGAAAACCATCATGCCGAAAACCATGTGCAAAACCCATGTACAAAACCATAGGTAGGTCCGCCCACCTAATATAGGGTCCAAAAAAAATTCCTAGGGCGCTACCCTAGACCTCGTGCAGGGGGGCTACTGCCCCCTGAAAACCTGCAATAGGGGTGGTTGTAGCCCCTTTCTAACTCCCCTACTGCACCCGGCACAACAAACAGGGGGGGCTATCACTCCCACTGTGACCCCACTGCGCGTGCGACTAGTTTTTGAAAGAATATAACACACACCTAACACAAGATGCCTTGGATGAAGATTTCATATTCCTTAGAGACACTGTCCAAGGCCAAACACACAAGCTCTGTAGTTTGAGTCGCTTCTCCTACAGCTACAAGTTGATCCCGAATATCCTAAATTCTGGTGAGAAAGGGATCTATGCCTTCACCCTTTTGCAACTTTTCCTTCAGAAACATCTTCCGCTACTCGGAAGGATTCTGATATAACCCTGTGAGATCATCCCACATCTCTTTGGCCATATTCTTGGTCCATATGTGTGAGACTATATGATCTCGAACTCCATCTAGAATCATTTTCTTCGCCTTGGGCATTTCCTTTCTAAAGTTCACTAGTTTCTATTGATCTGTAGGTTATACCACAATGTTGTCTACATAAGTTCTCATACCATGCTCATTTAGGAGAAAGGACATCATGGCTTTCCAGATGATATAGTTGGAAGCATCATCCAATCTGCCCTGATCTCTAAGCCCAACTATGACCATTTCTACAAAAAACTCGATTAGTAATGGCAATCTCCCTCTTTCTCATGCTCGGTTGCTAGCTCTGCTATTCGCACTCCCTTCCGGAGTCAAAAAATATGCTTGTTGCTATTGGTTGTTGCAACTGGAAATATTAAATTTTTGAACTAGAAACCCTCTAAGAGAAATTCCCTCTGTGTGTGCACCTCCTCTTCCACTCGACACTGAATCTGCTCTAGCAAACTATTGCAAACCCTTTGTGCCCAAACAAGAAGTCTTCTCTGTCAAAATACCGAGTCGTTGCTCCCTCTGCTTGCTAGAGTCGCTTTCCTGGACAAATCAAATTTTCCTACCACCTGCAACTAGAAAATCAAACCCTTGTCGAGCAATTCGCACTGCATGGCTAGGCATTGCACAACCTCTGAAAATTTCGACCTACTACTCCCTCTCAACAGCGAAATTTTCCCTTCTCCAACTTTGAGCTTCCTTTTCATCAACTATGCTTTGATACCATGTCAAAATTTCTTGAAATGCAACAACTATAATTAATTATTCTAACTGATAAATTATGCAGTTGATTTTGTTACGCAAAATATCGAATTAATCACACTGCAATTCTTCACAAATAAAAATACAACGGAAGCAAAAATAGGAACTCAGAAATGCTAGCACACTAAAAATTGACACACTTATTTTTGGACAAATGTCCCCGGAAAAACCCAATGTGGGAAAAACAGTGCAACAGCTGAGGGTTTTATTATTATGCATCAGTGAATTTTGAGTACGATAAACATGGGTGCCTAACTACCTATCCAATCTGAGAGAAATTCTGGAAAAATCACTTGAGGGAATTTACCCTCGTCTCCAAGCAATCCCAACTCAAAATTCACAAACCCAAGCAAGCCACCCAAACCCTCTATGCAGATTTTGTGTCACCTCTGCATAGCCTATGACATGCTTAGCCCAAAACTGATGCTACTCAAGTTTTCCTACCTACTACTGACTGGGGAAGTGAATCTCCTACCTACTAGAAAATCCTCCCAGCCTCTAGAAACTGAAACAATATCCTCTCCAGCTAAATTGAACTGCCTCTTTAAGGATCTACACTACCTCCTTGATAAAATAATTTGGCCTCCTCTCTTGCCTCTCCAGAATTGGAAAATATTCCTTTGGACCATTGTCTTTGCCCCTCTCTATCCCTATGTCCCCTTTCATGAACTTTGTTGTTGGCTAGCTCAACCTGCCGAAGGAACTCGCACTATTAGCTCTCACTCACTGTGATGTGTTTCTCGATCTACCCATCAAACTCCTCTTATAATCTCCAGTTGAGTCTTCAATGGCCAAGATTAAAACTTAATCAATGGATGAGATCATCTCCAAGTCGATCTGTGTGAGTTTCTAGAGAATTCTCACCTTTCTCAATTAATTACTATTAAGTAACCAATTTCCCTAAGTTAGACTTAGGCATTTTTAATTATCGATCAATTAATTTAATTGAGTCATCTCTAGGTGGAATTTCCAAAAACGATTTCTGGGTTTTGGAGAATTCCTGTGTTTTAGCCTCTTCACAAAGTTTTAAGACTAGAAGACTATCTAATGCTAAAAAAATGAACAGTTTTGCGGCCACACAGTGAGCATGCAAAGGTTCCACCATGAACTGGCTCAAGGTGTTAATAGCAAAACATATATCTAGTCTTGTGTTGACCAATAACATCAAAGCCCCAATGAGCTACTAGTACATAGAAGGATCCACAACATCTAGTCCTGTAGCTTCACCACATAACTTCTTGAAGTTTTTCTCTATTGGTGTGGCCATGGATTTGCGATCCACCATCCCAAATCTCTCCAATAATTTGACAACATATTTTCCTTGACTGAGAAAAATCTCTCTAGGTATCTGCCACACCTCTAAGTACAATAAATAGTGCATCAACCCAAGATCTTCCATCGCAAATTCAGATGCAAGCTCCCTCTTACACTTGATGGTCAGAGGCATTGCTTCTATCATGAACAAATCATCAACATATAAAACCAAATCAAAGCCATACCTTGCACAACCTTGAAGTAATGGTTGGGATTGGCATTACTTTTGTTGAATCCTAGCTTCATCGAGTATCCATCAATCCAAGCATACCAAGCCCTAGGGGTTGCTTCAATCCATAGAAGGTTTTCTTCAATCTACAAACATGGGTTCCATGTCATGTTCCTCAAAGCCATGCAGTTGCTCCAAGTACACCTCTTCCTTGAGTATGCCATGAAGAAAAGTTGTCTTCACATCCATCTGAAGAAGGCTCCAATATTGATTAGCATCGAAAGCAATAATAGACTGGATGGTAGTGTATTGGGCAATAGGTGCAAATATCTCATCATAATCTTCTCCCTCTTTTTGGGAGAATCCTTTGGCCACAAACCTCGCTTTGAACTTCTCAATGCTACTATCAGCTGCATGTTTGATTTTCTATATCCACTTGGAAGTCACATCAAATTTCCTCTCAGGTCTCAGAACAACCTCCCATACATCATTTTTCATGATGGATTGATATTCCTCTGTCATGGCATCTCTCCAAACTTGTTCCTTCACTGCTTCTTCATAGCTACAAGGTTCAGATTATATGATGTCACCCATCAATGCATCATATCCCTGATATATGTGCAGCTGCTTGCTTTCTATGAAGGTGCCTCTAGGGGTTGAATGTCTCTCTACATCTTGTAAAGTATCATGAATCCATAAGGGTCTCCTCCTAGAAGGTGGATCACAAGGAGGAGGATCCAAAGATGCCATAGGCTCATCTGGAAGGTCATGCTCTAGCACAAATGACTTTTCATTTATATCCATAGTATCATCTCTTCTCTCAGTGTTGGCAAGGACAGGAGAGTCCCTTGCTTTCCCAAGGGTAACATCTTCATCAAAGGTCACGTCCCTACTGAACTCAATGTTCCTCTGCCATGGACATATATCCTGTAAGCTTTAGAATTTTCACAACAACCAACAAATGTATCTTTCTTTCCTGAAGCCTCTAGATTTGACCTCTTCTCTTTCAATATATGAAAGTAGACAGGGCAGCCAAAAATTCTCAAGTATCCAACTTCCAGTTTCACACCTGTAAATGCTTCTTCAAGAATATTGTTCCCTAAGACTTGATGAGGGTATCTATTTTGGACATATATTGTGATGTTTACTACTTCTCCCGAAAAAAACATAAGAAGTTTTTTTATCATGAATCATGGATTTGGTTGCTTCCAAGATGGTCCTATTCTTCCTCTCAGCAACTCCATTTTGTTGAGAGTTGTATGAAACATTCACCTCCCTCTTAATCCCGACATCTCTACAAAAGTCTTTGAAATCATTTGAAGTGTATTCACCTCCATTATCTATCCTCGGGATCATGATCTTTCCAGTTTGAATTTCCACTAGAGCTTTGAAGTCCTTGAACATGCTAAAAACTTGATCCTTGGTCTTCAAGAAGAATATCCAAGTTTTACAGGAGAAGTCATCAACAAAGATCACATAGTATAGATATCCTCCAAGAAATGTCACCGGCATGGGCCCCACAAATATCAGAATGAAAGACTTGAAGAATCCCTTTAGAAATGCTACTAGTAGAAGGGAATGGTCCCTTGACATTCTTTCAACTAGCACATCCTTAACATATACCTTCATGATCCACTTAAATCATAGGAATCCCTAAAACCAACCTACTCAAGTCAAGCAAAGCCTTGTAATGAAGGTGAGTAAATCTCTATCACCAAAGCTCACATAGATTCGTGGTATCATGGACCAATGCTTGAATTGGTCATCCACAAACTCTGTATAGAACTTCATTTCTGACACCAAGAGTGAAGGTTGCCCTTAAGCTAGAGTTCCTTTGCCATCCAAGGACTTTTCCATTAACGAATGCAACTCTAAATCTTTTGTCTTCCATGGCAGAAATGGAAACAAGATTCTTCTTCAAGCTCTTCACATATAACACATATTGTAGATGAATGATTAACTAGAATCTAAATGAAAATAAACAAAGCCAAACCCTTTGACAAGATGAGTAAAATTATCCCCAAGTATAATTTTCAAATTAGACTCCATCTCAACCAAATTTGAGAGGATTTCACAATACCCAGTAAAGTGTCTAAATGCCCCACTATCCACTAGAAAACTATCAATGTTATCTGAAGATGAACTAGAAAGAGAAACAACAGGAAAATATTGAAATTGAGTATTAGCAACATTACGACATACCTTGTGTTCTTGGCCCTCTTTTGAGGGCACTTAGTGTTTTCAACACTTGCATTGGCAGCAAGACCTCTTCCTCTCCTATTGTTGAAGTTGTTGTTTTCGTTGGGCCTTGGAACACTTCTTCTTTTAGGACAATCTCGGGCTATGTGGCCAAATTTGTCACATATATAACATTGGACTTTGGAAAAGTCCCTTCTACTGTTGTTGAATCTTGGAGTTGGCTTCCTTGACTTCCATTTGGAAGGTATTCTTTTCCGTTTTCCTTTCATGACAATGGTTGCAAAGGTTGTAGGTTCTCCTTCCTCGTCTTTGAATTCTTCCTCTAGAAATGAGCCTGGATTCTTCTTGAGTGTAAGAGCCCAAGAGTTCATCAAATGAGGGGAGCTCCTTCTTGTTGCTAATGCTGGTTATGAGTTTCTCCCAAGACATGGGGAGTCCACCAAGGATCATCTACACAAGCTCTCTATCAGGAATGATTTCTCCAATGGAAAGAAGTCAGTCTCTTATTTGAGAGATTCTTATGAAGTAGCCTGTTATGGATTTTTACTTGGTCATCTTGATGTCTCGAAGTTGATGCTTCAAGGAAATGATGTGGCTGAGATTGTTGACCTCATACATCCCAATCAATTTGTCATACATCTCCTTAGAATTCTTCAGCTTGGACACATATGTGATGATATGATCTCTGAGAGAATCAATGATAATGTTCTTAGCCTTCATCTCACCCTTCTTGTACTTGGATCTAACAATGGCATTAGCATTCTCAGGAGGTTCAACTACCTTGCCCCCCATATACTCCATCACATCATTCTCTTCAAGAGTAAGATCTAATCTAGCCCTCCATGTTACACAGTTGGAGGCATCATTTAGCTTCTCTTCAATCTTGAAGTAGGAGGAAGCCATCTTGTTCAAGAGAGTTGATCACCAATCAACAAGAGAAGTGTCTCAACGGGGTTTTCTTTGGTCTCCAATGGCTAATCTTCACCTCAGCTGTGATTCCATGTTAATATTTCACCTATTCTATGTTGCAATAATTACTTAAAACAATTTCACTCACCCCAGTAACAGTTAAGAAATTATAGATAGAATAGTAAAAAATAATGCACAATAGAAGATAGCCAAGCACAATGAGACAAAGATTTTTGGTCAAAGACCAGGGCAAAACCCTGTTGACAAGTTTAATCCTCTTTGCGGACAAAGACGATCCCTCTAGCCCAATGAGTGGGTCTAGAAACTGAAGTGACAATCAACTAGACATCTTCCTAGGTTATAATTGAAAAGTGGAATGAGAGACATGGCCTACCTCGTTCTGATGCTATTTCAGTTTCCCTTGTTGAGGATCTTGAACCGCATGTGTCACAAACTTGTTCCTGCTTCTACCAGTGTTTATGTACCTGTACAAGTGATCAAGAGACAATGAAGCATACCAAAACCAATAGCAAATCCAATAACGACCTACTCAACTGATCGAGGAATGTCAAGCTAAATAATACATGAACATATATATTTTGGGAAGATGAACCAATAGTTGTATATTATTAGGAAATAAAGGGAAGCTTAAAACCAAAGCCTTGATGTTGAAAGGCTCTCCTTGAGTGGTAATCCAAGTCCAAACCAAGAAACTCTCCAAGCACTCCTTCTCCAAGTCTAATGAATAGCCTCTAGGCACAAGCTTAGCATAAGGGTGCAAATAGACATAGACCAACCCAGCCTCTAACCATTTGGGAATGGGAGAGGATGAATTTATAGGCTGGGAAAGGGAGTTAGGATCTCTCCAAATATAGTATTAGGCCCTTATCTCAAGGAGGTAGCTCATAGGGATAATACCAAGAGGCCAAGTTGGGAGAATTCGACCTCATCTATGCCAAACAACCTCCAACTCGTCACTCTAGAAGCTTCTAGATCACGAAGCTTCTCATCCTCTTTGGGAAAAATGCCTTTTTGGGGATCATCGTGGGTATACAAGGGAACAGAGCGATGTCATCATGGGTCAAGCATGATGCAACAAGCGACCATCGCGGTTTTCAACCTCATAAGAGTGATGAATCTCAAAATTAGGGTTTTAGAGCTATTTCTTTAGGGGAAATTTCAAGGCATTTTTGAATAAATGTTCTAGGGAGGATATGAGTTGCATATATGAATAAGTGTGTTCCATGATGGTCATGTTTCAGGCACTTCGGGGTATGTCACAGAGAAGTGTAGGAGGCATGACAAAATACTATGTAACATATGCCCCCTAAATCATGAAGGTAGAACGATGAGTGATGGCTAAGATGCTTTACGAGCTCTTGCAAGGATGAGGACACACACTGTGAGGAGACTTGCAAATCAAGGACGCATATACATATACATATTTGAGATCAAGACATGAATCCACGACATGGACATAACCATCTGGATGATGAAGACTATATGAAAATATCCATGGTATGGGTGCAGCCATCCAGATAACAAGGATCATCATAAATATAAAGTCTCACGGTATGGTCACAACCATTCGTATAGTAGAAACATGTGTACAATCATGTATTACATATAACTCCATGCAGCTTGAGTCATAACAGACAAGACTCAGGGTCTTGTGCTCCATTCCGACCTGATCAACATATGAATTTTGACATGTGAATAAATGTGTTGAAGTCGAACATGCTAGAAAACCACCTGATTACTGGCCGATGATGCGGACCGTTAACAAATACGAGATAAACCACCAACAATGACAATGGCTCTCAAGGTACAACAGTACAATCCGTGAATGTGATAATGAAGTTGAGGTCGAACACTCGTGGAATCACCCGATCGAAAGCCAATAATGAAGACTTGTCGTCAGATGCGAAGAACTGGCCATTAGGGCATGCCAGCGCTAAGGTACTGAAAGGGAGTTTCTAGGTCATCTTCTTGGTCATTAACTATTAAATTTTAAACTATTAATAATAAAAATATTATTAAATTTAAAATAATAATCTTATTTTTTTTTTGTAAGTTTGGTAGGACTACATAAGAAAACACATAATATGAAGTGAAATTAAGCTATAAAATATTAAGTAAGATACAATTATTTTTTAATAAGTGCTACATTGATAATCTCTCACTTATTTTAAGTATATCCAAATTAAAGTAAAAACCAATCAAAACATAAAAATTTAACAATAAATTGAATTAATAAAATTTATAGTTATATAATTTTCATTTGTTTTATATTAATTTTTTAATTTTATATTAATTATTAATTTTTAAATAATAAAAATATTATTAAATTTAAAATAATAATCTTATTTTTACTTTTTTGTAAACTTGGTAGGACTACATCTTCATCATATTCAATTGCCCACCTTGATAAAGAGATAGCACAAGATTTAAACCCAAGACTGCCAATGAAACTTCATTTCCACTGCTCTTACCAATTAAACTACCGAAAACGAACAAAATAATAATATTAATTTTTAAATTAATAATTTACATTTAAATAAAAATTAATAATATTTATTATTTAAATAATAAAAAATTAATAATAATGTTTTTTTAAACATTTAAAAAATTTGATCGCTTGAAGACTCTTATTCTCGAAACAATTCCATAGCTTTGCTTTGAACGTGAAATTTATTATTAAAAGTGGATACTTATCATAAGATGTTTGAATCATTTGATAGCTTATATGACATACGTCATTAGCCTTTGAAACTATATTATATTATTTTTCTGTCATATTTACATACTATTTCTTGACATTCAAATAAATTTGGACCCACTAGAATTCTTTGGACTCAGGGGATTAACCAGAATATACTCAGGGGATTCACCTCAGATTCAATGTGATGTTTTTCCCCATCAATGGAGTGGATGGCAGGTGGGTGAATTACAATGAGAATGAGACCATGAAGGAAAAAACCATTCCCGCGCTCCTTCGACCTGAAAACCATTTTTGCTGCTTCCAAACTGATTCTCCATTCTGCATTATCCCTCATTTGTCCCGAGCAGGCAGTGGTCAAATTCTTTATTAATATGTTTTGAAAGCAGTGATTTGTCTCTCATATATATATATAAATTTCAAGAATAAACACATTAATTTCAATTTCTCTTTTTTAAATATGTTTTGAAAGCATATATGTCTCCCATTATGTACAAATTTCAGGAAGGAACATTAGTTCCGTGTCTCTAAAGGTAAAACAATTGTGTTAAAAAAATAGGGGGAGAGTATTAGTTTCAATGTATTTTTACTAATTTGAAGATAGAAAACAATAGAAAAACATGGACAACAAAACAGGGGGCCAACTGTGGACTAACTGTATTGTAAGTTTTATTTTTTTAAGCATTTTGTCATCATTTAGATAATTTTAATGGAAACTAACTATTTTTTATATGTTATGAAAAAATAACTAAACTAAACCAGGCTTTCAAATACTTTAATTTTGAATCAATGTGATCAAATAAAATATAAACTAATCAATATGATCAAATATAATAGGAAACAACAACAATAACAACATTGACTTATATAAATGGAAACTGATCAGACACAAGCCAACTAGGAGCATAGATTTTCAACAATAGATAACAAAATTTTGACAGCTTACATAATTAAAATTATATTATCTTCTTTGTGCTCTAACAATTCTTGGTATGACATTCAAAATTGATGTGATCAAGCGTCAGAAGCATGATTGGTTTCAAGTTGCTAGTAACCATTTGTTTCAAGCTACTAGTCACCACTAAGAATGGTCCCATTTGTTCCTGCAGTGATTTAAATCCTAATTTTGTTGTGCATTGACCACCTATGTTATTATAGGTCCACACCAATTCATCCTTCCCCACCAAGAACCCGGATGTGATATTGATCTAATTCTAAAATAAATGGATGATATTTTTGGTGCGAGATCACTTATAACCAAACCTTTTCTACATCAATCCTACCATGTCTCCACGCAATTGTGGACATTAGATTACCAATCTTATTTAAATTTCGTCTCTGAAGCTCTTGGAGTTAAAGAATAAGATTGTCCAAAGGAAATGCATTTTCACTAGTCTACAAATGCATTTGCACCTATATGAACCTATGAGCTCAATCCAATCTTTAAATCTATGTATTTTCCCTCAATATTGGAATAAAAAGACGCTTGGATTGAGTATATGAATTTGTTAGGGTTTTATGATCCAATCTAAACTAAACCCGAGCAAGGGGCGACATACTTGTCAACCAAAATTCCTCTCCAACAACTATCATTGGATTTGTTTATTTGATGGGGACAAGAAGCATAATTGAAAACACACTTTACTCCACAGGCCTCTGTTGTATATACATTGTCACTAACCCTTTGAAATAATATTTGCAACATTCAATTTGTGGTGCAATCTATGACACACACTTAAGGCAATGCTCTCTCATCCCAATAATAACAATAATGAATGAAATTCGTTAGGTTCTCATTTTTAAGATGGAGTGGAGTTGGTTTCCAATTTTATGGAGCTGTAGAGTGGTGGTGTCATAGCTGGGGAGATCCTCCCAAATCTTTTATTTCAAACTTGCCATAATCACAATTATCAAAATTTTGGATTGATTATGTGATTGTTTTGTTCTTAGTAGGTCTTATTATATTTATGATATATACTAGTAATTAAGCATATTCGAAATTTTTAATGTAATTATATAAAATAGATTTTCAAAGTGAGACAAAGTTTATATGTGTGTGTGTGTGTGTTGAGATAATCGTAGTAAGAGTTTTTAAAGAAAATTTATTATTAAATGATTACCATGGTTACCACTGCGTGTGTAAAGATGTTGGTTTAATGAGCTCACTTTTTTGAAGTAATTACACAAATAATGCGAAAGAAATAGGATTAATTGTCAAAGATTGTAAGTCAGTAGAGGCCCTAAGAAGTACAATGCATTCTTATTATCAGTTAGTATAATAGATTAGGAATAGATAACTGAGTTTTTCAATTATGTATCACTAACAAACATGTTGAGTATTAAGAAATAGATAAATGCCTTCTTTTATAATATGAATTTATTGTTATCTTATCTTCCAGGTCTTCTAAGTGAAAAAATTGGTGGAAAAGTGGAGTTTATGCGTTGAGGTGCCATGCTTTCTAAATCCAGGTCAAGAAGTTGTGAAATTTGTCCTTCACAATAGGGAAACAAATCATGTGCTCCATAGAGATAGAGAAGTATCTGGAAGGACGACAAACAATGAAGCATACTATATTTCCTTTGTTGAAGGGATAAAAGAGGAAAATCAACATGATGTCGATGATGTTGCAGTTTTCACCAACTCAGAGCTAATATGTAATCAAATGAAAGGAATCTATCAAGTTTTGAAGGACAATTTAAAACCCATTTATAGCGAATCAATAATTTGGAGTTTTCAATTTCAATCTTTTACCATTGATTACTTTGCAAACATTCAAAGGGTGTCTAGCGATATAATGTCCAGAGCATTGTTAAGTGTAGATGGATATGTGAAAAGTGACAAAGGATCACCATCCACTGCAACAGAAATCATTGATCAACATCAAGATAGGTCCCCACTATGTGAATGGGTTATTCATATCATTTTTCTTGGGTCTATCATGGAATAGATATTTCACTAAAGAAGAACCTGTTAATGTATTATTTTTCCCCAACTTGCAATAGTTGTGGTTCTTTTATGGGTGACAAATTTATGGAAAAATGCAATATATTCCATGTATATGGACAAATATATTTTGAGAAAAGTAATTGGTTCATATTCTTGTGATTGCCATTAAAATATTATGATGTCTTATAACTGAGCTTTATCTTTTAGATTTTTCGCTGAAATATTCTTAAATGTTTTTTAAGTCAAATCATTATTTAATTTGTACCTGTCTCAAAATGTTAATAAAACAATTTTGGCATTCCTTATAATGAGGTAGTAGAATGAATAACAAAGGGGCTTCTGGCACAATTCTTTTTACTCTTTGATACTTGTATTCTTTTAATAATCGAAAGACAAATTGGAGACTCTGTCCCATTGCCCATTACCTTGAAATATATATTGAATTTATGCAGAATGAATAATTATTTGTAATAAGCCCAACATCATATGTTTGGGTCATTATGCCTAGTTGTATTAGGGTGTAACATCATGAATCAATATCAGGGCAGAGTTATAACTCTTAAATGTTCTCATGGTATTGTTTCTTTTGGGAATAACAATCGAAACTTTAATTGCTAAAAGGTATTCTTTTCTCATCCTTTTAAAGAGCATATTCTTAGGCCATAGTTTCATCAAACTAGCCTTCTCTAGATGACAGTAGGGTGAGGAGGGAATGTTGTGCAACTATTTTGGGTTCTTGTGCATCAGTACACAAAGATGTGGAGCGTTGTAATACCTGTTGTTGTTCAATTGCAACTCAGTTTTGGTTTGGTTTTAATCTAATTTTGGTCAAAGTGGTTAAAATATGAATAGTTATGACACACATGTTTTTATTCGAAATATTTTTTAACTTGTGTTGGTGCATTACTTAAGATTTTGGTTATTTCTCGTTGGACAAGTTTGTCCATGCTAGATTTTGTTTGCAATTGTTTTTAACTATTAATGGTATAACATTATATTGGATTCTATTTTTAAGGACTTATAATGGGTTTTGATGTATAGAAATCAAATCCCTTGGCGCCAATAATAGGTTTCCACATACCCTATACTGAATATCTGAAGGACATTTATTTTTTGGAATAAATTTATTTGTTCAACTATTATATGAACAATGACTATACATTGGGCATTTTATAAAAAAGGGCTCACAAACATAACTACCAAAGTAAATTGGGTGGGTTGGAAAACCAAAAAACCCATTAGCCTAACCAATGACCCTTGGGTTAAAATGATGAAACATAAAGTCCATAGTATTTATTCCATTGATCCATGGCCCAAAAATAATATAGGAACTCAAACAAGGCTATGCAGTATTTGGGGTAATCACAATATGGGTTGGCATATCATTGTGATCATTGGAGCCAACCCCCAACTATCCAAACTAGTCTCATGATCAATAACTATCAGCTCGCATATGTTGTTTGGTATCCTCAAGAGGTTTTTTAGCATCCAAGAATGCAAGATCAAGTGTAAGAAACTTGTCATTTTGTAGTACTTGATAGGGTGGTCATCTATCTTGGACCCTATGCTAGGTTGGGCGGACCTACCTATGGTTTTGTGCATGATTTTTGCACATGGTTTTGGACGCGATGGTTTTCGGTCCATGGTTTTCGATGAGATAGTTTTCGGTCCATGGTATTGGATGCTTCGACATGTATAAATATGTATTGTAACATTGAAAAGAACATAATGAACAATCAAGCTGGTAGTCCTGGTTTTGGTATCCAAGGGAAAATCACTGTCTATATGTGTTTTATGTGTTATGATCTCACATTGTTTATAATCTGTGTTTTAGAATTTGTATGCAGGTAATTTCTGTGGGTTAAAACCTACATTTGGTATCAGATCTGCTTTGGCTTCAAGGGGATGCCTTTGTTGCTGAGGGGTTTTGCTCGAACCTGTGGTAGACCTTGTTCAGTGGGATATCTACGGGATCGATTTTAGTGGTGAAAGAAGTTGGTGGGTAGTGGAAAGATAGAGATTGAAAAATTTAATGGTTATAGTTTTGAGTTATGGAAACTCAAGATGGAGGATCTATTGGTCGATAAAGATCAGTGGATCGTGGTAGATCCAGGTACTAAACCAACGGGAGTGTCCGATGAAGAATGGAAGAAGTTGGATCGGAAGGCAAAGAGAACAATACGATTATGTGTCTTAGATTCAGTATTGTTGAATGTATCAAGGGAAGCTATGGCGAGGGCTTTGTGGGACAAGTTAGGGACTTTGTACCAATCTAAGTCTCTGGTGAATAAACTATTCCTACGGAAAAAGTTGTATAACCTGACGATGAAAGATGGAGACTCGGTGACAGAGCATTTGAATGCATTTAATACTGTGGTAAGTTAGTTATCATCTGTTGATATCAAAATTTCAGATGAAGATAAGTGCATTAGTTTGTTGTTTTCTCTACCAGATTCGTGGGATAGTCTGGTTATTGCAATAGGTAGCAATGCAACTGCCTTGCAGTTTGATGAAATAGTCTCATCCTTGCTGATGGGGGAGATGAGACGAAAAAATATGGAGAGCCAGAATGGAGATGCCTTGTCTGTACGAGGATGTTCCCAGAACAGAAACAAAAATAAGTCATCGAGTGGGAGATCTAAATCTAGAGGGAGATCTGAATCTCCAAGAAAACCTGTAAAGGTGGTGTGCTGGAAATGCGGAAAGGAAGGGAACTACAAAAGGGACTGTAAATCTAAAGCTCATGACAAAGGAAAGGCATCTGATGATGCTCCTTATGCAGAGGCGAAAACCACCTCAGATGAAGGTGGGGATGTGTACTTGGCTTCTTCAAGCACACATGTAGATCATGAGACATGGTTGATTGACTCAGGTGCATCCTGTCACTTCACTCCCCATAGAGAGTGGTTCTACGAGTATGAGAAATACAATGGTGATGTCTTGTTAGGGGATAATAGGAAGGCTAGAATCGTTGGTTGTCGAAAAGTAAATTTGAAGTTGCAAGGTGGAAGGGTTAGAAAACTTCCAGGTGTCCTACATATTCTTACATTGGCCAGAAATCTGATTTTTGTAAGCAAGCTGGATGATGCAGATGTAAAAACAGTGTTCAAGAAGGATACTTGCAAGATGGTTTCGGAAGCAATGGTATTGATGTAGGGATTTCGGATTGGAACTCTGTACAAGCTGCAAGGTAGCAATGTTGTTGATGGGTGCAGCAGTTCTGTGGTTCCTGAAAGTGGAGCAGAAAATCTAGTGGTCTTTGGAGAGAAGACCATGCTGTGGCATCAAAGGCTTGGACATATTGGAGAGAAGAGCCTTCGAATACTTCATGATAACAATATGGTAGAAGGTATGAGTAATAGCTCTCTGGATTTTGATTTCTGTGAAAATTGTGTATATGGGAAGCAGAATCAGGTGAGTTTCCCCTCTGGTGGTAAGAGGCCGAAACAGGTATTAGAGCTTGTACACAGTGATGTGTTTGGACCTGTGAAGGTTCCATCACTAGGTAAGTCTGTGTACTATGTATCATTTATAGATGATTTCTCAAGGAATACATGGATATATTTCCTTAAGAAGAAATCTGAAGTCTTTGACAAGTTTAAAGAATTTAAGGCTCTGGTGGAAAACTAGATAGAGAAGAAGATAAAGGTGCTGAGGACAGATAACGGTGGAGAGTTTTGCAGTAAGGAATTTGAAGAATTATGTAAGAAGTGTGGTATAGCATGGCAGAAGATTACTCCATATACACCTAAGAAAAATGGAGTTGTAGAAAGGATGAACAAGACGTTGATGGAAAGGGCAAGAAGCATGCTCAATGGTGTCAGGTTAGGACAAGAATCCTGGGCAGAGGCGGTGGAGACAGCATGTTACCTGGTCAACAGATCACCTTCATCAACGTTGGAGGATAATACTCCACAAGAGGTATGGACTGGTAAGAAACCCTCTCTTTCACATCTGAGGGTATTTGGATGTGACGCATATGTACATGTTCCAAAGGTGAAACGAACCAAGTTGTAGTAAATCTAAAAAGTGCATCTTTATTGGGTATAAGGATGGTTTAAAGGGTTATAAGCTTTGGAACCTGTTGAAGGCTCAAAAAATCAGGACACCAACAAGGGGGATAACCACCTGGTCCGGACCTTAGGACAACTCCTTTTTCATTTGGAATAGTGGCTCTGACTGGGGATGATGGGACCAGTTTTCCATTATATTTATCATGTTCATGCTAACGGGATGATGTTTCTCTTTTCTGGATTTTATGAGGTAAATACTTATTCTAAAATTGATCTATCTTCTAACTATCATATGCAATCTATCATAATCAAAGAAAACATCTAACTTTAAAACTATCCTGGGAGTAATGTTTATATATGCGATCAAAAATGATTTTTGAAAATAATTGATAATAAAGATCATTCAATTATGATAAGAAGAGAATTCGTTTAATAATGATCGTTTCATATAAAAAATTAGCTGAAACGATATGAGAGATATCTCGCATAAAGAGTCATTCATATATTCAACATAAAGAATAAATCATCATCATACAAAAGTGCAATAATGATAACTAAGAATTTAAACTTTCATACATAAATAACTTAAAATGATTTATTGCTTGATACACAAGTAAAAAGCATTAAGAGATAGAAGTACCATTTGTAATATGTCCTACTCATGTGCTCTAGCAATATTGATCTACTTTCAAATCATTCAACATCAACTAAGAGTACAAAAGTGCAATTTCAGTAGAAGATGCTAAACTCAAGTAGAAAATAAATATTGTTCCATTAACTTTACCAAAACCTCCTCAAAGGGACAAAAGTGCATGTTCTAAAGAATGTTTTTGATAAAAAATTTGGACCCCTCTCTAAATGCATGAGAGGGGTTTCAATACTAATCTATGAAACTAAAAATAGAAATTACAAAAATAGATGAGGAGGTTTAAACAACCTACCTCATTTTAAGCGAAAATAAATAAAATATGACTATGACTAATCCTGCATTTGATCTTTGAGATCTCAAATATCCAGCATAGGCTTAAGGAGTGTCGGTTGGCCGACTTCAGATTTTATTTGTCCTGTGAATATGACATTGATGAGCGGTGGAAGTAATCAGGCACCTCAAGGTCATCCATTGGTTGTGCGGTTTCACTAAATATTGCTAATACGCTTCCCAGTTCAATCTAGTTACTCGTCTGATTGCCTCTGCCCTTTCCACCACTGCCTGTTTCCATACTGCTTGAAGTTGTTTTTCATTTGGAAGAAAGCCAGGGGTGGTTTCTGCTACCAAATTAGCATTGTGTAAATTCTCATTCACACATTCGTTGATGTTGTTTGCTGCTATTGCCGCATCCTCCATTGCCTATTCTGCCTCTCTGAGCCGAGAATCCTAATTCACAAATAAGATTTCTTTATGTGATTCATCTAATTTGGGCATATCTACTCTTTTCCCATTCTTGTATTTCTACCAATTTAAGAAGTCTGAAACTTTCTTAAGAATAGCATCATATTCAAGTTGCAATTCCACAACTTGATTCGTTATGTTATCGCTCATTTCACAGTGAGGATTCCACTGCGAAATATTTTGGCATAATAACTCTTTCTGGTGTAAAAGCTGGGAATTAAGGCCAAGTGCTTCTGTGACAAACTGTTCAATCTTTGGGTCATCTTTATGCAGTTTTTATATGCTTCGTAACTATGTTTCTTTACTTGCTAAACTACTCTGATGTGCTATCTGCATTTGCTGAAACTCCTGCTGATGTTTAGCCAACTGCATTTCTGATTGTTGGTTGGTACTGGCATGTTGTAACTGTTGTTATAATAACAAAATTTTGTCTTCTTTTTCTTTGAGCAGAAGTTGTACCTCTGTTGCCTTGTCAATGGTCACTGAAGCATATGTGCCTGCGAACTGCAAGAGTCTAGTGAGGTTAGCCGATGGATCTGTGGATGGGTCTTTCCAGAGAAAATCTAGAGGTTCATCCTCAGGAGTGAGCACGGAATCCAAATTTCTTTTCTTTATCTATCCTTTAACGACGACTTTGTGTTGAGAGCTGTAGAATACATCTAGAGGTGGAATTTGCTCTATTCTCAATACAATCTTAGATGTGGGAGGAGTGGGAATATGCTCTGTTTCCTGAGTGCTAACAGCTCATCCTGTTACAATTTTTGTGGTCGTTTCTTGTTGGTTTGTTGGTAGTTCTGTGATTCCTCCGTGTTGAGTCTCTTCTTGAAATTGTCCCATTCTTCTTCTAAATCAATTACATGCGACTTTGCTCACTGTGTAAGGGGAGTTGAAGTTTTAACTTGTTTTATGAGCAAAGTCTGCTGATCTAACTTTGTTGTGGATTGGGCTATGTCTTTAATCGATTCCTCACTCTTGTTGTGTTCATTCTCTGATGTTTTCTTAGATTGTTCGACAGACTTTTCTGCGGACTCATTTCCAGAATTTGTTTTGGATTTTTCCTTTGAGTCCCCATCTATGCTTGCACTGGGAGTAGGATTTCTCATTGTCTCAATGAGTAGTTGGTCTAATGGTACCTTAGATAACCTCCTTTTCCTATAGTTATTAAATGTTTGGAGACCTTCTTGATCAAAAAGTATTTGTGCCATATGTTGTACTTCTTTGAAGATGTTTTTCTGCAGGAAAACATCATCAAAGGGGTCTTTTTCATGGGTAAATATTCTTTTTTTGACCATTGTGTTAAAATCTTTGACAATGCCAAAGGGATCATATTGTCTTCCCAGGAACTTGGGTAATTGCAAAGATAATACATTGTCAATCTCTTTGAAAGCATTTCCTAATTCATGCAATGAAAATACTCCACATGTTACAGGAAATTGAGGCCAAATGCCCTTCTTGGAATCCTTCAATATCTTACTCATCCCTCCTTCACTGCATGTCTGATAGGCTATCTCTTTAGCCATCAGTTTGTCTGGGACATAGAGAGGTAGAACATGGGGAGAGAAAATATTGTCAAACACTCTGATATATGTGAATAATTCTTCCTTGAACCATCTGGCTATAGGGAGAATATCTACTTCGGCTTCTTGGGAGAACCTAGGGGCATCTCGGTTGTAAATCCTTTTGTGAATCGGAAGCATAACCCTGTGACAAATCTTGAAGAATTGTGGTGCGAAATTAGAATCCCACATGTCTTTGTGATATATTTGAATAGGAAGTGGATTTTGAGTAGTCCAATTCCATCCCATAAGAGGAAACTTGGAACCAAAACAAATAGCATCAATAACATAGGTGCTCATGAAAAATGGAGGGTAAACCCTTGAAGCAATACTCCTTTTTCTTCTGTACTCTAAAATTGTTGTAGCTAAGTTATCAGATAGGATTTGGGCCCAATTCATTATTGTAGCGTTGACGGTTGCATCTATTAGGGGTAACCATTATGACGAGAATTTGGTGCTATCTGGTTTACCAAACAATCTACATAACATAGCGGCAACAAAACAGAAAGGGGAACTAAGAGAACCGGTTGTGTACATACCGTTATTATCTTTCTTGAGTCTTTCTTCATTGTTTGACCAATTTTTCATGCATTCTATTGGGTCTTCATTTTCCTTGACAAACTTCTCGACAAATTGCCTGTTGTAGATGGCCTGCGGCTCTAGTAGATGGTAATGAGTCTCAGGTTATCTAGAGTAAATGACCCTATGAATTCTTGGCTTGCCATCTTGAATTCTCTGCCTAATATGTCTGCATCATCTATGATCCACTTAACCATGTCGGTATAAGGAAGTATCTTTGGTCTTGCAGCAATGCGATGCAAGAATGAGCACGCAAGTTCAGTCAGAGTAGCATCAGAAGAAACGTGTCCATCCACTGTAACTGTTGTTTCCACAACTCTCGGTTGTTCTTCCTCTAATAGCTAATACATAGTCTCCCATGTGGACGTCCTTGCATCTCAATTACAAGTAATATCTGTGAACAGGGTGGTCATCTCTAATTTTTCAAAAGTGGGTGCCTTTGCTTTCTTCACCATTTATTCGAATTTCCTGCTTTGTTTGTTCTCCCTGAAAGTTACAAGAGGAGAGCAGAATAGGATAAAAATGATAGTGAGTGCAGAAATAAATCAATAAAAGGATGAAATAAAGGTGACAGAGGGTCTTCATTCTGATGAGCCCCAATTTTTGGTACAATTTGGGCTCATTTGGCCTACTTGCTTTGCTCAAACGATTCATTTTTTATTGCTTATGAATTCATTTCTTGGTTTATTCATGTTGTCTGTAGGAAGAAGGGTAGGCATTCTATCTACGTGACTAATACATGGTGATTTCAGGTTTTTGGCATTAAAAGGGAGCAAAGACCACGAAAAAGGAGACAAGGAGACAGTAGGGTGGCACTGTTGGATTTTAGGAGAGGATGTCCACAGTCTTGGGGACCTTCCTCGTGATTCCCACCATAGCTCCGAGCTCCAACCAATCTCCCCACCGAGCTTAGAGGCAGCCAACCGTTTTACAGGAACAGCAGTTACAACTATTCTACAGGATCAGCAGTTTAACCTTCAGTTGGACAGTCGAGCTCCACAAATCAAGGAAACCTGTTGGATTATCATTTTGCATAAATACTGAGGTCGTAGCCTTTGATAGGAGCTTTTTGAACTTTTGCATTACTATTGTAATTTCGAAGTACGAGCTAGAGCTCGGTGTTGGTTCTTTTTGTAAGCCAGTTTTGGCATGACATCATATTTTTGGTTATGAATAAAGGCAGGCAGATTTTGATCTCATTCTGAGTTTCTAAGGGAGCTATAGCTCTCAGGTTAGGGCCCAACCTGAGAGCAATAGACCTCCTCTGTGTTGTAATGTTATTTGCCTTTCGTTCCATCACTTCGTTTCTTTACTTTGACATGCAATTCGAATTTACAGTCTGCTGATTTAGTTTTTATGAGATTGAATGGGATTAGTTTATGGTGAATTTGCTTCCAGTTCCTTAGGTTAGAAGAGGATAGTTATAATTCATTGGAGCTCCAGAAAAAGGTTGAAAGGACCTCACTGCCATCTCTGTTAGGGATTGGGGTGTAGTCTGAACCAACCACCAAAACCAAACGCAGTTCTTTTCACGTCCATGCAAGCTGCAACAGTTACTTTAGTTGTAGATCCATCCATGCACTTTGGTCTTTATCATTAATTCTTCATTCCACTTCCATGCACGAGTTTCTTTCACAAATTGCACTGCTGTTCATTGGTTCAAAATAGCACAGTTAACATAGGTTAAAGAGTTCTCGTTTTTGGTGACATTCATAGACAATTTGTTTCATCTACACTGCTCCACACCATTCCATTACCTTCCTCTTCTTGTCAACCACACCTAAAGCCACTCAGCCGACCTCTGTTCAGCTCATTTATCTTCAAGCTCTTCCATTACTCACGTAGCTCCATTTACTTAACCTTTCGTTGATCCCATCCTTCCAGCCATCAACCCACTGCATGCACTCTTTCTCCATCTGACTTCTCTGCTCCTGAGCCATCACCAGTTCCATCTCCACCTTACCTATCCACCCAAGTCATTCCATCACTTCACCAACACACAAAACTTCCACCTACAGCGCATCCTGTAGAAGGTAGCAGACTTCCTGTAGAAATTCCTTAGTTTCCTGTAGGATCCCCTGCAGACATCCTGTAGGAGCCTACAAACTTGGTTGCCGAGCATCCGAATGTTGTAGACTTCTGTGGACCAATGCTAGGGACCCTCTGGGACCTCTCCTAGCCATCCTAACCATGCCCATGCTTTCCTTCCATTCGAACCGCTCCTGCACAGTCAAACCCTAATCAAAAGCATCATCACAATAAACCCAACCACTTAATGAAAAAATACAAAAACATGTCTTTTCAGATGCAAGTAGCTTAGATGCATGTATTTCAGCTCACTGCAAGTAATGTCATCATTGGTATAAGTTTCATTCACAGTTTTGCATTGTAAGGGCCTAGCTAGTCAAATTAGGGTTTACTAGGGTTTTCATGCTTTGTTGGCTTTCAGTTTCTTTCTGCAAGTAGATTAGCCTCCTTTGAGTTAGCTTTCGTCCATCACTCATAAAGCTTCTTCTGTGAGCATATACAAGTTGGCTTGAGCCCTAGCGGACTTGTGCCAGCTGACCAAGTGACAGCTGCGACAAGAGCTAGTACTTGTGCATACAGCACCGTCGCTTCCAAGTTTGTACGAACTACCGGGTTGATAAAATTAGAGATAGGAAGCTCCAGGAGTTGTAGCATTATTGCTACAATACTGGAGCCCACCATCTTTTTGGCGCCATTGCCGGGGAAGCGTCAGAGTATTAGTAACTGTTTTTTTTCTTCTATTTTCTTACTCTTGCCTTCTGCTAAGTAGTTTATTTCATTTCCATTCTGCAAAAGTAGCATAGACATTTCCTACTTTCATAGATTAGCATTTCCTGCTTTCATAGATTAGCATTTCCTGCTTTCATAGATTAGCATTTCCTGCTTTCATAGATTAGCATTTCATGCTTTCATAGATTAGCATTTCCTTTCTGCAAGCGTAGACTAGCATTTCCATTCTTGCAATTTCATTTGAGCAAAGTAGATTAGTTCTTTCCTACTTTCAGTTTAATTCTGCATCTTTCATAGTTAGTTGTAGATCAATCTGTTTCAGTTTTGCAGGTACCAAAGGAAAAAAAACAAAAACAATCAAAAGAAAAAGAAAGTCTTTTCCATTTCATGCCTCGTAGGAACCGAGATAGATCAGGCAAATTCCTACCAAACACCCCCACCACATCACTGAGTCACCCTTCTCTCTTCTTTAGTGATAGTGACCCAGAAGAACCTATAGGTGAACATCCAGAGATATACAAAGATCCTATAGTAGAAGAAGAGTTAGAGACCACTCCATCTGAAGCCATGTCTGACAATAGAAGAGAAGATGAGAGAATAGAAGGTGTGTTCCCCATCCGAGAGACCAATGGAGAAATGAAAATGAAGAACATTAGCCCCTCCGCCTTACCTCACTTCCATGGACTGACTACTGAAGATCCTGATACCTTCCTGTTTGAGTTTGCTGTCCTTTGTAGAACCTATGACTATATTGAAGATGAGAAAAAGCTGAAACTTTTCCCTTCCACTCTTAAGGATGCAGCATTACGCTGGTTCATGGGCTTACCTGGGAATAGTATCACCACTTGGGCTCAGATGCAGCAAGCTTTCAATACCAAGTACCGGGATTACTGTAGGTCCAAGGAAACAAAGGGGGAAATCTTTCGGATGACCATGGGAAATGATGAGTCCTTAGAGGATTATGAGGAGAGGTTCCAACTAAGCTATAAGCGGGCCAGGTGCACACTTGACCCTGAATCCCTCAAGTTGGTCCTGCTCCGAGGAGTCCCTGAAGACCTCTTAGATACCCTTCACATGTTAGCTGGGGTGGACATTTACCAACTGCCTTATGAGGACATCAAAACTGTGTTTTGAAACCACTCCAGGGCAGCTCGGAAACGAGGTAGAGGAAACCCCCCCTCAACTAGTGTCCCTTTCTCCAAACATGAGCTTGCAAATCAATTAGAAGATCTCAAGAGTGAGGTGAGATAGACCATTGCCATGCAGCTAGACACATTCAGAATCCAGCAGAAGAAAGAAGAAGCTGAGAGAGCCTTGGCTATCTTCTGCCCTAGGTGCACAAGGAGACACCCTAAGAACGAATGCCCATTGCATTCGGTTGAAGTATGTTTCGTTTGTGAGGAGGACCATCCCACAAATCAGTGTCCAACCTTACCTGGGTTTAAATCCATGTACCAAGGGACAGAAGCTCCCACTGAACCTCTCTATTACCTCAACCAAAGGAGGCCACAAGGATCTAGACCTTATCAACAGGGGATGCAAGGGGCACCTCAAGCTTATTACAGCCCCAACCAATCGACTCCTATGCCTTCCTGGGGTCCCCCTGCTCATCCTTCATGGTCCATGCCTCCTCCATGGTCTTATCCACCTCAGTACCCCACTCAACCTACTTCTCATTCATATCATTCATAGGCCCAGCCACAGCCTCAATGGAATGCACCTCAATCGGGGTGGAGGCCCCAGTACAACACTCCTCCCGCCATCTTGCCTCCACCACCAGTTCAACCTCAGCCTTTACCTCCTGCTCCTCCAAGGAAACCTCAAATTCCTGCTCAACCAAACCCGAACCCCAACAATAGACAGGCCCAGCAGGTATACACTGGGGAAACCTCATGCCCTACCTATGCTGTGGAGATCCAGGAGATCAATCTTCGATCTGGAAAGACTCTACCAGATCGCCAACCTCCTCCCCCAGAGGATGAGGAAGACCATCAGGAGAGTGAACCGAAGGCTATTCCACCCTTTCCTGAGAGACTAACAGCCACCACACAACCCAACCCAGAGGAGGATGAGCTTCTGGGTGAGCTCAAGCAGTTGTGTGTAAAAATACCACTTCTCCAAGCCATCAAGGATGTGCCAATATACAACAAACTGGTTAAGGAAAAGTGCTTCAAACACCCAGGCAGGCGGAAGAAAGATGCTTCAACCATTAATGTCATAGGACAACTGTCTGACCTGATGCTAGGACAAGTCATCTGCCCAAAGTACCTAGATCCTAGAAGTCCTGTAGTAGATGTCCACATCAATGGCACCATCATACCTCACATCTTGATTGATCTGGGGGCTGCCATTAATGTGATGACCAGGGATACCATGATCAAACTCAATCTTCAGGGTTCCTTGAGGAAGACCTCGACAGTACTGCAATTAGCAGATCGCTCCACCGTGACTCCCGAAGGGATTGTGGAGGATGTCTTGGTCTCTATTGACTCTTGGGAATACCCTGCAGACTTCCTAGTTCTGCAACCAAAGGCAAAGCTTACTGGATATCCTCTCATTTTGGGGAGGCCTTGGTTAGCTACTGCAGATGCCTACATAAGTTGTCGTGCAGGAAACATGACCATCAAAAATGGTCCCATGTCCAAGCAGCTAGTCCTATACCCTCCTGCCCAACCCTCCTTAGAGCATGACTTACCACTCTGGTTGGAAGAAGGAGAGGAAGACGAGGTGTACTCAGCACCTATGTGCACCTTAGATACCACTAGACCTTGATCCAGAATCCACCTTCCAGTGCACTGACCTTAGAGAAATTGGTGGAGGATGCCCAAGCTAGCACCTTAGTGGATCTTTGTACAACCAACCCTGTCACTCGCAGAGTTAAGAATGTGGAGTTCGGCCCTGAGAGAGCATTAAAGATCAACTCCTCCCTATCTCCTTCCTAGGAAAAGGAGTTGTGTAGCTTGTTGGCCAGCCACTTAGATGTTTTTGCTTGGAGCTATAAGGAGATGAAAGGAGTTCATCCTTCGGTTTGTACTCATCACATATACATCAAAGAGGATTGTAAACCGGTTAGGCAACCTCAGAGGAGAATGAATCCAGCCCTTAAGGACATTGTCAAGGAAGAATTGCAAAAACTGTTGGATGTTGGATTCATCTACCCCATCTCAGATAGTGAATGGGTGTCCCTTCTGGTGTTGGTTCCCAAGAAAAATGGGGAATGGAGAATCTGTGTGGACTACCGAGAACTGAACAAAGCTACCAAGAAAGACCATTTCCCTCTACCTTTCATAGATCAAGTGTTGGATGGACTGGCAGGAAAGAATTTCTTCTCTTTCCTGGATGGGTTTAGCGGGTACAACCAAATCCAAATCAGCCCGGAAGACCAAGATAAGACCACCTTCACTTGTCCTTGGGGTACCTTTGCCTACCGAGTTCTTCCCTTTGGGCTATGCAATGCTCCTGCTACCTTCCAGAGAGCTATCTTGAGCATCTTCTCGGAGCTGGTCCATGATGCAGTGGAAATCTATATGGATGACTTTACTCCTTATGGGGCCAACTTCCAGGAAGCATTGTCCAACCTGGGGAAAGTCCTAACCAAATGCATTGAGATGAACTTGTCCCTTAGTCCTGAAAAATGTGAATTCCTGATGACTGAAGGGACCGTGCTAGGCCATACCATTTCTTGCCAGGGGTTGCAGGTGGATCCTAACAAAATTGCTCTCATCAAGAAGGTTCCACCTCCTCAAAAGGTAAGGGATGTTCAGAACTTCTTAGGATTAGCAGGGTATTACCAGAGATTCATTAAAGACTTCAGCAAGCTAGCCTCGCCATTGTTTAGCCTGTTGACAAAAGATGTGGAGTTTAAATGGACTGACGATTGTCAGAGGGCTTTAAATGAATTGAAGGACAAGTTGGTGTCAGCCCCAATCTTGAGAGGTCCAAACTGGGCCCTACCTTTCCACATCCACACTGATGCCTCGAACAAAGCCATAGGTGCAGCTTGAGGACAGGTTGAGAAAAAACTTCCATATGCCATCTACTTTGTTAGCAAAAACTTGTCCAAAGCTTAGCTGAATTACACTGTAACCGAGAAAGAATTCTTGGCTGTGGTCCATGCACTAAACAAGTTCCGACATTATATTACTGGTTACCAGACCTTTGTACATACAGACCATGCTGCAATTTGATATTTAATGAATAAACCAGGTGTGAATGCTCGTATTATTAGATGGTTACTTTTATTGCAGCAGTTTGATTTGACCATTGTTGACAAACCAGGTAGAGAAAATGTTGTTGCTGACTTTTTATCTAGATTGGATTTGTCTGCAGATGAGGATGGAACGGTGGATGACCAGATGCCCGATGAACATCTGTTTTCTATTTCAGTACTCTCTCCATGGTTTGCTGATATAGCAAACTACCTTGTTTCGGCACAGTTTCCTCCACACCTATCTTCCAGAGAGAAGAGGAGAATCATCAGAAAAAGTGCCTCATTTACTTGGATCGGGGGCAATCTGTTCAAGCTTGGCCCCGATCAGATCTTAAGGCGTTGTGTAAGGAAGGAGGAAGTCTTTGATATCCTCCTCACTTGTCATGATGGGCCTTGTGGAGGACATTTTGCAGCAAAGAGAACTGCCTTCAAAATCCTGCAGGCAGGCTACTATTGGCCCACACTTCATCAAGATGTCAGAAGATATGTTAGCCAGTGTGACCAATGCAAAAGAATGGGGAAACCAACCCAAAGGGATGAGATGCCTCTCCAACCTCAAGTGACTCTTGAGCCATTTGAGAAGTGGGGCATGGACTTTGTGGGCCCAATCAACCCTTCTTCGAGGCAAAGGTCTTACATCATTGTGTGTACTGACTATTTGACAAAGTGGGCAGAGACCAAAGCAATCAAAGCAGCAATAGAAGAAAAGGTGGCCGAGTTCCTAAGAGAAAACATCTTCTATAAGTTTGGCTATCCAAGAGAGCTGGTCACCGATCAAGGGAGCCAGTTCACATCCAACCTGGTTGAAGATCTACTAGCTCATCACAAGATCAAGCATAGGACTTCCACCCCCTATCACCCTCAAGCAAATGGGCAGGTGGAAGTCACCAATAGAGCATTAGAAGGGATCTTGACTAAGGTGGTGAGCAACAGTAGAAAGGACTGGGCAGATTGCCTGGTTGAAGCCACATGGGCTTACAACACCACTTGGAAGACCACCACCGGCTTCACACCTTATGAGCTGGTCTATGGGAAGAAAGCTTTGTTGTCCATTAAGTTTGAATACAACACTTTAAGGATGGCAGCTCAGCTGGACCTAGATCTTAGCCATGCACAACAAGAAAGGCTATTACAGCTGAATGGCCTGGATGAGCACCGAATGCAGGCCCTCCTTCACTCAGAAGTGGTTCAACTTTAGAGAAAGGTGTGGCATGACCAACATCTCCATGACAAGCAATTTCAGCTGGGACATTGGGCTTTGTTGTATGACTCCAGATACAAAGATTTCAAGGGGAAGCTGAGAACCAGATGGCTAGGACCATATGTAGTGGAAAAATGCCATGACAATGGATCTGTCCTTATTCGAACCATTGATGAGGAAGCCATTCCCATGCTTGTCAATGGGCATCGATTGAAGATCTACAGGAGACCTCTCTCAAGACAAGAGTTCATCAAAACTATGGAGAAATCTGTATTGGTAATAGAGAAGGGTTCTGCCTCTGCTTTTGGCATACCTTGAAGGATTTAAAAAAAGAAAAAAGAGAAAAATAATAAAGATCCTTGTGTGAAAACCTCTCTGAGGCGCCGAAGGCAGGTGGTAGGGGTGAAAACCTCATTGAGGCGCCCCTATTGTCTTTCAAAAAAAAAGGAAAAGGTTTGAAAAAGATCCTTGAGTGAAAACCTCTCTGAGGCGCTCAGGGCAGATGGCACGGGTGAAAACCTCTTTGAGGCGCCCCTGTTATCTTTCAAAAAAAAAGAGAAAAAAGAGAAAAAACGAAAAAGAAAAAAATAATAAGCAAAATATGGTAAAATTGCATGTAGGTTGCAGATGTTCTATGGAGCGGAGGAAGCCTCTCAACTCAAAGCCAAGGGTCCTTATCATGCTGTCAAGGGACCTCACCAGCACCTCCTCCAAGGATACCCATGTTTTTTTCAGGGTATGTGCAATTTTATCATGGTTTGAATCTTCTACAGGAAGATGCAGTCTTTCTACAGAAAGACGCAAATTTTCTACAGGAAAGCGCAGACTTTCTACAGGAAGCCAAAACTTTCTACAGGAAGCTTTGTGTTCTACAGGAAACTTCCTGTAGAAGTTTGGGACGGCCCATAATTCATTTTAAAAGGAGATCTAGCGACTAAGGATCAGTTTGGACGCATGAAAGCCTCTATTGGCACCCTTGCACATTGTTGTTACCTTGCTCCACCATCCTTGTCGACATGCAACCAAGTTCCCTGCACCAGCAAAGCAGATCGATGAGTTCTCGCGGGAAAAGCCATTTTCAAAGATAAACAAGTGCTGAGATCTCATACCACAGGCATCAGAAGCTCCGGGAGCGTGATCGAAAGGCCAGATCCTCCGTCGTACAGCATGCACCCAAGGAGGAAGAACTGTTACGAGACACCCTGCGGGAATCCTGTAACAGTTAAACCTGCTAGAGTGGATACCATTCACAGCACCGCCATCTGCAATGAAACGCAGGCGCATGCAGCCAAAGCATCCACTCCATTGTCGGCAGCCTGTAACCATGAGCCTCCGGGTCTGTGTAAGTTCGCATGCAGCAGGTAGATCCACTCACCATCGTCCAAAAACTGGAAAAACCATGTGCAGCCACGCAGGTAAGTGTCTCGACCCTTCCTTCCATCAAATCGCATGAATTTTACTTTGAATTGTTTGCACAGCGTAAAAGTGAATGGTTGAGCGGCTGTATGGCCAGTCGACTGGCCACGTCGGCTAGTTATGGTATAGTTGGATGTTTGGGTGGCGGCCACGACAAATAGAATGAGCAACATGCACGTGAGAACACTCCCGTCGGAAGCAATGAGTTTAACAGAAAGAGGCGGCGACAGATCTGTGGGAATGGATGCGGCAGCAAGTGAATACGCAGGCGAATGATGGATGACGTCGCCCAACGGTCTGGTGGAGACAGCTCACCCCCTGCGCCACGGATTGCGCCGATTCAAAATCTAATCGGCTAGATTGTGCGCATGCATCAACCACCACTTCAAACTTGAGTGGCTATTCTGATCTCTTCTGCACTTTGATACGCCGAGCTTTTGGCTACCAGAACGTCGGTGAAGCACACCTCGAGCGCAGGCCAACTACAATCCTCCCCGAAATTTGCGCACGGCTCCTACAGGAACACAGTTTCTACAGGAACGTAGTCTCTACAGGGATGCAGTTCTACAGGAAGGCGGGTTCCCCACGTAAAAAAAGGGGTGGCAGAAAAAGGGTTACGATGATGAAGTGGCCGAAGAATTTCTGCAAGCTCTAAGGCCGAAATCCAAAACACTGGCTACATTAACCTTCAGGGGCCTAAGCCTCAAGCTCACCCCACAGTATATCAGTCGGATTACAGAACTTCCTATGGGTTTGCCGTGGGATAAGGAAGAAAGAAAGCTGAGCCAGCAGACAAAGAAAGAATTCTTTCCACCTGAGGAGGAATTCTCGGAGGACAAAAATGGGGTGCGAAGAACGAGTCTGTTTCCACCATGGAATGAAGTCAGTTTGCAAATCATGAAATACATAACTTGTGAAGGCCGTTTTAGCATCGTGTATGCATATCACTTTCGGTTGCTCACTGAATTAAGGCACCAGATTGATCTTCCTGTAGAACAAAAACTGAGCATCCCTTATTTCCTATTGCAGTCTCTAATGGAGTGTGCTACCAAGCTAAAAGAGGGCATACCAGATCAGATAGCCCACCATGGGCTGATAAAGCTTCTTGTGGAGGATGCGCTGCATTCATATAAGGTTCCCCTCTCATGGGAATCCTTCCGGAATTTGACAAGAGATGGAGACATTAAAATGTTGATCGAAGAAACGGGGTCCTCCAGCAGTGAGGAACAAGAAGCAGTGGCCGAGGAAAAGAGAGGAAAAGCCCAGAAGACCCCGACCACAGTGCAGAAGAAAGAACAAAAGAAGAAGCATGAGGAAAAGGATGACAAAGAAAAAGGTGGCACACCTATCTTGTCAGCAAGAGAAAAGAGGTTGAAGAGCAGAATTGACAAAGCTGAGGTAGTCCACGTCAGCCCAAGTACCTCATCAGCACCTGCAACCAAAGCAAAAAGCAAAACCCATGCAGCTAAGCAAGAAAAGGTGGTGACACCCGTGTCTACAGGAAAGTAGAAACAGGCTTCTACAGGAAGCCCGAAAATAGACACAAAGGCTTCTACAGGAAGCCCGAAATTGGAAAAAGGGGCTTCTACAGGAAGCTCGAAAATCATTGAGAAACAAGCTTCTACAGGAAGCCTGAAGACAGAGAAAGGGTCTTCTACAGGAAGCCCGAAAATTACCAAAGCAGGGGCTTCTACAGGAAGCCCGAGAGTGGCTAAAACCGGGACTTCTACAGGAAGCCCAAAATTGGTAAAGAAAGGATCTTCTACAGAAGGCCCGGAAGTGGGAAAAGCAGGGTATTCTACAGGAAGCCCGAAATCTGAAAAGAAGGGGCCCTCTACAAGGAGCTGAGAAAGAAAAATGCAAGGAAGAGAAGGCTGGTATTCTCGAAAAGGAGGCAGCAACTGCGCTGGCCGCCCTCAGTACACCTCGAAAGCCGAAGGAGAAGAGAGAGAGGGAGACCCCTCTACCATCTGAAGCGAGGAGAAGTAAGAAGATAAACACGGGCAAGCCGCAACCTCCACCCAGCAGCCAAACCATTTTAGGGGATGTCCCTACTTCACCCAGTGCAAGAACCCCCTCTAAAACATCAGCCACCCCCGAGAGGGGAAGCCAAAAAATAACTTCCTGGACACGAAAAATAGGACAATCGCCTTCCGAAGCCCGGCTCAAGGAAATGGAAAAGGGGGAAGAAGCGCAACCCTCGTCACCACCAGGGGCGAAAAAGGCAGGGCCACCAAAAACAGGAAAGGAAGAGCATGCTCCGGGCTCTAATTCTTGGCCAAAGACGAGGAGCCAAAGCAAAGTTGCTCAAGGATGAGCAAATAGTTTAGCTGGGGGGTGATGATGAGCCCCAATTTTTGGTACAATTTGGGCTCATTTGGCCTACTTGCTTTGCTCAAACCATTCATCTTTTATTGCTTATGCATTCATTTCTTGGTTTATTTGTGTTGTTTGTAGGAAGAAGGGTAGGCATTCTATCTGCGTGACTAATACATGATCATTTCAGGTTTTTGGCATTAAAAGGGAGCAAAGACCACGAAAAAGGAGACACGGAGACAGTAAGGTGGCACTGCTGGTTTTTAGGAGAGGATGTCCACAGTCTTGGGGACCTTCCTCGTGATTCCCACCATAGCTCCGAGCTCCAACCAATCTCCCCACTGAGCTTAGAGGCAGCCAACCGTTCTACAGGAACAACAGTTACAACTGTTCTACAGGATCAGCAGTTTAACCTTCATTTGGACAGCCGAGCTCCACAAATCAAGAAAACCTGTTGGATTATCATTTTGCATAAATACTGAGGTCGTAGCCTTTGATAGGAGCTTTTTTAACTTTTGCATTACTATTGTAATTTTGAAGTACGAGCTACAGCTCGGTGTTGGTTCTTTTTGTAAGCCAGTTTTGGCATGACATCAGATTTTTGGTTATGAATAAAGGCAGGCAGATTTTGATCTCATTCTGAGTTTCTAAGGGAGCTATAGCTCTCAGGTTAGGGCCCAACCTGAGAGCAATAGACCTCCTCTGTGTTGTAATGTTATTTGCCTTTCGTTCCAGCACTTTGTTTCTTTACTTTGACATGCAATTCGAATTTACAGTCTGCTGATTTAGTTTTTATGAGATTGAATAGGATTATTTTGTGGTGAATTTGCTTCCAGTTCCTTAGGTTAGAAGAGGATAGTTATAATTCATTGGAGCTCTAGAAAAAGGTTGAAAGGACCTCACTGCCATCTCTGTTAGGGATTGGGGTGTAGTCTTAACCAACCACCAAAACCAAACGCAGTTCTTTTCACGTCCATGCAAGCTGCAACAGTTACTTTAGTCGTAGATCCATCCATGCACTTTGGTCTTGATCATTACTTCTTCATTCCACTTCCATGCACGAGTTTCTTTCACAAATTGCACTGTTGTTCATTGGTTCAAAATAGCACAGTTAACATAGGTTAAAGAGTTCTCGTTTTTGGTGACATTCATAGACAATTTGTTTCATCTACACTACTCCACACCATTCCATTACCTTCCTCTTCTTGTCAACCACACCTAAAGCCACTCAACCGACCTCTGTTCAGCTCGTTTACCTTCCAGCTCTTCCATTACTCACGTAGCTCCATTTACTTAACCTTTCGTTGATCCCATCCTTCCAGCCATCAACCCACTGCATGCACTCTTTCTCCATCTGAATTCTCTGCTCCTGAGCCATCACCAGTTCCATATCCACCTTACCTATCCACCCAAGCCGTTCCATCACTTCACCAACACACAAAACTTCCACCTACAGCACATCCTATAGAAGGTAGCAGACTTCTTGTAGAAATTCCTTAGTTTCCTGTAGGATCCCCTGCATACATCCTGTAGGAGCCTCCAAACTTGGTTTCCGAGCATCCGAACGTTGTAGACTTCTATGGACCAATGCTAGGGACCCTCTGGGACCTCTCCTAGCCATCCTGACCGTGCCCATGCTTTCCTTCCATTCGAACCGCTCCTACACAGTCAAACCCTAATCAAAAGCATCATCACAATAAACCCAACCACTTAATGAAAAAATACAAAAACATGTCTTTTCAGATGCAAGTAGCTTAGATGCATGTATTTCAGCTCACTGCAAGTAATGGCATCATTGGTAGAAGTTTCATTCATAGTTTTGCATTGTAAGGGGCTAGCTAGTCAAATTAGGGTTTGCTAGGGTTTTCATGCTTTGTTGGCTTTCAGTTTCTTTCTGCAAGTAGATTAGCCTCCTTTGAGTTAGCTTTCGTCCATCACTCATTAAGCTTCTTTTGTGAGCATATAGAAGTTGGCTTGAGCCCTAGTGGACTTGTGCCAGCTGACCAAGTGACAGCTGCGACAAGAGCTAGTACTTGTGCATACAGCATCGTCGCTTCCAAGTTTGTACGAACTACCGGGTTGATAAAATTAGAGATAGGAAGCTCTAGGAGTTGTAGCATTATTGCTACAATACTGGAGCCCACCAAATTCTAAATCACATTAGAAGATATCAACTTGTGTCAAATGGTCTTTCACACCTGATCGTAATCATTCTTTTAATAAATGTCCACTAATGAACTGTTATCCTTAACTTAATGTCCATCAATTCACATCGAAAGTTGGGAAGCACTCTCCTAGAACCGTGAGCCCTTTGAGTTGCGATAAAAGCGATTTTCTACGCAATATCACAGATCACTATATCGCAAAAACTCGTTTACATTAAGACTTACCGCCATGTGAGCTGAAGCGATGTGCGAGATGCTATCACATTTCACAATATTTGTGTATGCTTTATTGAGTAGCGCTGCATGGTTGAAAATGTGATGCAAGACGGTTATAGGAGTTTTATGATTTCACATTTCGCGGATCGCGATTTCATGGGGTAACTTTTTATAAGGAAGGTCCGTCATAATCGTTTTGCGATGCGAGAATCTATCCTTTAAAAGAGGGTCTTTTCAAGGATTATTTTAATATTTACAACTTTCCGGGTATAAAGTTACTTTTAGGTTATTTTACCATGTGGCGCTTATTTATGAAACTCATCATTTGTGAAGTCTTATACGCTAAAGTATGAAAAGGTAAATTTTCCATGATTTTGCAAGTTCCGTTTTGACATCTTATTTTATTCTAAAAATAAAAAGGCATGACTAGATGCTAGGATTGATTTTTTGGAAGGGTCCCCATTTATTAATGTTATTACTAATACTAGTAAATGTGGGGGGGTTGTTGATAAGCACAACAATTGGCGATTCACTTGGAAGAACTAGTTATCTCTGAGAGTTTTTGAATTTTCTAAAACTTCCAAAATAGAGATGGTTTTGAAAATGAAACTACATTGTACAAAATATAAGGTAAATAGTGTTGTTTACTAATAACAACATCTTTCTCTAACTATATTTATTCTGATTATCTTCTTCTCAGAGTTAGTCATTTTACTCACGTCAATCATTACTTGGTTGTAAAGATAAAACAAAAGAATCTCGTTAGATCAGTTTTGGTGTACTCATTTGTCATAGGTAGAGCCTCTGCTACCAGTAGGCATTCATAGCCTCGATAGGGTTATCTATTACCCAGCAATGATCCAGTGTCCCACTGGAGAAGAATGAAATTTCAAAGATAAATCCTCATATACACTTATCACTTTTTTCTTTTATTATTCCTCTTTTTATTTCTTAAAGAACAATGTCTTGGTTTGGTGGCCAAAATTGACAGTGCCATTCACTTGATTTATAACTTAACTGAACAAGATGGCTCTTGATGAGACCCCTTGTCTTTTGATTGAAACAATCTCCAGCCATTACCCTGTTTTGATATTCAATATGGCAATGTTAGTTAGTTATAATCTTTATGATCATGATAAGCCGGTTGTTGATGAGATCTCTTATTCTTTAAGTTAAAGTGTATAATTGGATTATACCTCAAATCTTTCAAGTTCCTTGAGTGGGGGGGAGTCATTGGTTCCTTAATAATTTTCCTGGGTGACAATTGTAGAGTTTAAAAATAGCTTTTCCGCAAAGAATCTTTGCTTTGTTATTGATACTTTTTGTGGCTGATGTAAGGAAAACTCCTTCCTAAGGTCGATTCTTACCAAAACTCAGATAGTTGAAACAGAAGAATAGGCAAAATTTTTCAAAATAATAGCACTTAACCATATGTTTCATGAATGAAGATTAATTTTCATAACCATTCCTACTTATACAAGTGAAAAACAAAATTGAAACGAGAAACTATTCTTTTCGTGAAACCAAAAGTGGACATTCTCAACTTGTTTTATTATCGAAAGAAAACTTAACTGAAACTATGATCTATAGAAAAAATAGAAGAGATCATCTTCTATGGAAAATATTTCTTTAGGACCTGTCCATTAACAGGTAAAGATTCACTTTTCCCTGCCAAAGGATGAGGAAGGAGTTTCTTCAATGAATTGAACTAAGGCTAGTGAAGGAATAGCTAGATTTGTTGGTAAGACCACTTATTTCCCATAAAATAAATTAAAAGGAGAAGTGCCAATGGAGGTTTTCTGAGTTATTCGATCTGCCCAAAGAGCATACACTAAAGACTTATGCCAGTTTTTTTTGGTTTTGATCAGTAGTCCGTTTAATAGTTCAAATAAGGTTTTTGTTCGTTGATTCAGCTAACCCATTTCCTTGTGGATAATAATTAACAGAATATTTGAGTTTGAAACCTCTTTTGAGAGAAAATTTTGTCATGGCATTGCCTGAGAAATAGGATGCATTATCAAACATTAAGGCAGAAGGCAAGCCAAACCTGGTGGTGATGAATTGATCTATAAATTCAATGATATTCTTAGAGTTGGTTGTCTTGAGTGGAACTGCCTCTACCCATTTGGTAAAGTAGTCAGTAGCTGTAAGGATGTATTTATGCTGCTTAGAAGAATGAGGAATGATCTCACATATTATGTCTAATCCCCATTATTTAAATGGTTGATCAATGTTGACCAGCTGTAATGGCAATGATGGTTTCTTCTGTCTTCCAGCAGCAGTTTGGCAAATCTTACATCTCCTTATGTAACTATGTGCATCTTTAAATAGAGTTGGCCAGTAGTAGCCAACACGTAGGATTTTGTGTGCTGTAGCATCTCCTGCATAGTGTCTGCCCGCTGGTCCGTCATGGAGTTCCTCATAAATTTGTACTTCACTATCTGGAGGCGGCGACTCTGATATGTTCGATGCTCCTGCCAACATCCTACAAAAACCTTGACCTTTTACAATGTTTGCAGGTTTAATTACAGTTTCATATTCTTGCAGGGTCGTGACCCAATTTGCTCTCTTTTCACCCACATCTTTTTGTACCAGAAGATTTCTTACTGCTGGAAATGGTACTATTATTTTGGTGTGAGTCTTGAGAAGGAAAAGTCTGAGGTGTTTAATTGCTTCGAAAATAGCATAAGCTTGTTTCTCAACATCAGAGTAATTTAATTCAGCTCCTTGTAAATTTGAAATGAAGAAAGCAATTGGGGCTTTGGCTTTATCTTGATTCGCTTGTGTGAGTATGATGGCATATGATTTCTCGGAGGCGAATGTATATAAGGTGAAAGGATTGGGAAAATTCGGCGTCGCTAGAGATGGGGCATTTATAATTGCTTATTTTATCAAGTTGAACGCTTCATGTTTCGAATGACCCCATTTGAAGAGAGAATTTTTCTTTATCATGGCTTGGAGGGGTGACACAATCCTTGAGAAGTCAGGGACGAATTGATCTGGATCTTGGGAGGAGGCCCCCAAGATCTAAAAGATTGAAATGGATCTACTGATCCGGATCTTGGGGGGAGGCCCCCAAGATCTAAAATATTGAAATGGATCTTGGGGGGAGAGACCCCCAAGATCTGAAAAATTGAAATTGCCAGAAGAAAAATAGGAGAATGCCCAATAAACAAAAACCACAAAGAGACTTTTTATTAAAACCCAAGTGGAAATAAACTAGCTAGGGCAATGGTAGCTTATCTCTGAGAAGAGATGTGTGGCTACATGCCTCTGAACTGTAAAGGCTACATTGTGGCAGACAATCTGTCCTTTTACAAAATGTGACTTGTTACTTATAGTATTTTTCAGTTACAATACCATGGGTCAATTCCATGGGTGAATGAATACCATGGGTGGATTTTACAATACCACGGGCAGATGCCATTTACAATACCATGGGTAAATTCCATGGGTGAATACCATAAGTGGATTTTACAATACCACGGGCGGATGCCATTTACAATACCATGGGTAAATTCCATGGGTCGATGAATAATATGGGTGGATGAGTACCATGGGTTGATGCCATTTTCCATTCGGATCATTCCTCCCTCCTTAAGAAGCAATGGTCCCCATTGTGTAAAGTTCCCTCCTATGAAGCCTTTGTTGAATATGAAGAGACACTGAAGATAAGGGTTTTACGTGGTTAACCCAAAACCCTGATAAACGAAGATCCGAGGATAGAGATACCCTGTAATGCTTGTGACCAACTGTGATTCTGACAGTGTGTGGCCTAGAAAATGGACTTCGATGAACTGTGGGTTTGTGGATGACCCACAACCATGAAGAACGAAGATCCGAGGATAGAGATACCCTGTAATGTTTGCGACCAACTGTGATACTAACAATGTACGGCCTAGCAAATGGACTTCGATGAAGTGTGGGTTTGTGGATGACCCACAACCGTGATGTTGGTTGCTGATGAAGTAGCAGGTGCCTACATAGTCTGGGGTGGGAGGGCACATCTCCAAATAACCCAAGCCGATTGCTGCTATGTTGAAAGTGATGAATCTGAAGCAGGTGCCTACTAAAGTGGGGTGGGAGGGCACGTCTCTAATGGGAACCCACTCTGAATGCTGCTCCGGAATTAAAATGGATATAACTCGGCCAATATAACTCATTATATTTATTATAACCTATTTTTAGAAGCAGAAGGATCATTTTGCATCTTCCCATGAGTTGGAAATCCTTATTTGGACACTCTAAGATCTCAGATTCGCGCTGCAACAGTTCCACCGTCACAAAAATTCTGATAAAATAGCTGATTTTAAATCAGCGATATCTTCCACATCCGAACTCCGATTCGACCCATTTTTTTTTGAAATTGGGTGATTTTTCGAGAGGAATCCAGATCTGGTATTTTTTTTTGTAAATTTTGTACCAAATGTTTCAGATCTGATCTGCAAACGTGCCGCCCAAAAAAATTCCTGCAAAAAATTGAGAAGAGAAAAATTCTTCCTGCTAGACCCAAGAAAGTGCTCTGTGGAGGTTGTAGCACATGCCTGAAGTTTGTTGAATATTGCTGCAAAATTTGAAACTGAAATATGCATCAAACCCTCATTCCCATGGAATCATAACCTGCTCTGATACCACTGATCCGGATCTTGGGGGGAGGCCCCCAAGATCTAAAATATTGGAATGGATCTTGGGGGGAGAGACCCCCAAGATCTAAAAAATTGAAATTGCCAGAAGAAAAATAAGAGAATGCCCAATAAACAAAAACCACAAAGAGACTTTTTATTAAAACCCAAGTGGAAATAAACTAGCTAGGGCAATGGTAGCTTATCTCTGAGAAGAGATGTGTGGCTACATGCCTCTGAACTGTAAAGGCTACATTGTGGCGGACAATCTGTCCTTTTATAAAATGTGACTTGTTACTTATAGTATTTTTCAGATACAATACCACGGGTCAATTCCATGGGTGAATGAATACCATGGGTGGATTTTACAATACCACGAGCAGATGCCATTTACAATACCATGGGCAAATTCCATGGGTGAATGAATACCATGGGTGGATTTTACAATACCACGGGCAGATGCCATTTACAATACCATGGGTAAATTCCATGGGTCGATGAATAATATGGGTGGATGAGTACCATGGGTTGATGCCATTTTCCATTCAGATCACAAATCCCTTAACAAAATTTATCTGACCAAGGAAAGACTGCATTGCTTTTTTAATATGGGGTAAAGATATCTCAGAAATTTCCTTGATCCTATGTGGGTCAATATGGATTCCTAATTTGGATACTATGAATCCAAGAAGTTTTCCTTCGCTCAACGCTAACAAAAAAAAAAAATTGGGGTTAAGCGAAATTCCATATTTTTGACAACGTTGAAAGATTTGTTTTAGGTCTCTTAGATGATTACTACGTTTTTTTAGAATATATCGTTATGTCGTCTAAGTAGATTACCACTGACCTATTTACTAATCCCTTAAACACAATGTCCATGGCTCTTTGAAATGTGGCACCAGCATTGATTAGCCAAAATGGCATCTTTTGATAAGCAAAAGTGCCCCATTTCATTCTGAACGTAGTTTTCAATTGATCATCCGAATGGACTAAGATTTAATTATACCCTGAAAAGCCGTCTAAAAAGGACATTAACTCTGACCCTACGACTGATTGTAATATCTGTTCCATGGTATCCTTTTAGCAAGCTTTATTGAGGTTGCGAAATTCTATACAAATCCAAATATCACCATTTTTATTTCTGACTGGGACGAGATTGGAGACCCATCTGGAATGTCTGATAGGAAAAATAGTCATGGCTCTTAGTAATTTGTTTAACTCAGATTTAATCCAGCTTTCCAAATTAGGATGTATTTTCCTTAATTTCTGCTAAATAGGTTTTTCATTGGAGATCATAGGAATTGTGTGCTGGATAATTTAAGTGTCATAGGTTTTAAGATTATCGTAATTCCAAGTGAAGACACTCTTGTATTGTTTCAACAATCGAATAAAAACTGATTTTTCTTCAGATGTTAGGCCAAAACCTAGGTTGATGTTTTGTGGTTTCATGTCCATCCCCAAATTTATTAATTCATATCTCAGAGTCGAACTCTGGAGTTTTGAATAGGTGGATCGTTTAAATATGTCCTTTAAGTCATATAGGTCCTCTAACTTGACTACGGATTTTGGTATAGTGTTATTGTTGTTTTCTTGTTCCAGTTGATTGTCATGTTGGTCTTCGTCAATTATCTGATCATTGTAACAACCTTCTGAAGTAAGAAAACTCACGATATCAGGGTCATTGTTGAAGACTCTCCAGTTGGTAATGTTATCGGAAATAGAGGGTCTAAAAATTAATTCAATAGAAAATCTATCTAGGCTGTAGTCCTCTGATGGAATAAGCTTGGAAGCTACATTAGCAAGAAGATCGGCGCTAGCATTTTGGAGTCTTGGAATAGATGAAATATTAACGCTGTAAAGTGTGAGGTCAGGTATTGTACTAGGGATTGATAGTGTTTCAAATGCCCCGACAGACAGTGTATAATATTTCTTAATTGTCTAATGACAATCTCAGAGTCTCCAAATACTTGAAGGTATTTGATATTAAGTCTGATTTCTTTGTATAACCCTTGAACCAATGCTTCATATTCAGCGGTGTTGTTTGTGCAATCGAATTCAAGTCTACATGCTAACATGGTTTTTTTCTCCTCTTGGACTAACTAATATACAACCTGCTCCTGCTCCATCGTTGGATTTAGAACCATCAAAAAATAATTTCCAAAACAAGATTTTATTTACTGGTTTATCTACAAAATTGATACATCTAGAAGTGTCAGTTTGAGAAAAAATTTCTATCTGAGATAAAATGGAATTTTCCCAAAAATGTGAAATGTGAGCGTTGAAATTTCCTAAGAATGACTCAACAGAAAAATTTCCGATTATGTTGATGCTATACACTACAGGCTTGTTTTCTCCTTCTAACTCTGTCACTATGTACTTTTGACGTTTTTCTCGTTCAACTTTGATCTGATTTGGTTTGCTGTTATAGGGGAGCCACATATGAGACCAGTCGGTTGCAAAGTAACCGTGAAGTTTTTCTGACCAATCCCTACTGAGGATTAGTCCATAAAATTTAGGAATGTCAGCCACAAGTATATCAATGACTTGACACACTTTTGGGTTTGATGAAAGTCTTATGGTTACTTGATTAGTTTCTTCGACGACTTCGACTTGAGACCGATCTAGCTGTATGAATACTACAAATTTCTGAGGCTGAATATTTAACTTAGCGCAAACCTTCCTAGGTAAAATGTTAGATGATGCACGAGAATCAACTAGACAGTTGTGCAAATTTTTATTAAAAACTTCAAAAGTAAGGAGAAATGGCGGAGTATGGGATTTGGATCTTCTGCCAATCAAAGCAATGCCGGTTTGGTCGATTTTATTTACAATGCTATTTGCAGGTCTTCCCATTTCATGAGCAGCCTGTGAAATCACAACGACAGGAAGAGGAATAGTAGGTATTGCATTGAGTTCTTTTAAGAGTAATTTATGTTGATGTTTTAACTTACTGAGCTCATGAAGGGTAATGTTTGCTTTGGTTTTCTTCATATCTTCAATAATGTTGTATTCCATTTCATCTGAGATGATAAGTGTTTTAGATGAATATGTCGAATCAGATTGGATTGGGTTTGTCTGAGTAGACTTTGGTGATGATTTTTTACCTACGATTTTATCCCTGGGAGGTGGAATTGGGTTTTTTTGTTTTGTACTAGACTGTGGAGGATCGATTTGATTTCTACCTCTATTGGAAACAGGTAATGCTTCTTGATCTTCCTCATTTGGAAGAATGAAGTGCCACATTCCTTGTAGTTCTACGATTTCTTCATCGTCGGTTTGTTCCTCATTTGAAACTTCTTCCTCTTCCCCTTTTGATTCAGCGTTTGTTATAACATTTGGAGGTTTAGAATCACTTGGAGGATTTCTTTTATAGGGTCTAAAATATTTCTTGGAAGAGGTTTCTGCTACTTGTTTCTTTATATCAACCATTTCATTGGACATGGTCTTCAAGACTTTTTGGAACCCTTCGAGGTCGAAAGGGTCTTTCGGTTGTTTCTTCTTAGAATCGTCTCTAAAGGACACATTTTTAGATTTCCTTTCATCTAAAGCATTTTTATTTTCTACGGCTAGGATATGTTTCTCTACAGCTATTGCCTCTTTCATGTTTTCTGCTAATGTTGGCTTGGCAGCTCTATCTACAAAGATGGCTGAATTTGAAGGTAAAGCAGAAATATACCATTCATTTTGGACTTCATCACTAGGCTTAGATGTTGTTGGTATTTTGTTTAATAATTTATTGAAGTGAGAGTTGAAGTCCTTAATTGGTTCCTTTGGTTCGGCTTTTAAATTAGAGAGGTCATTTATTAAGGTTGTTGTGGACCTATCATCCCAAAATTTTGTTAAAAATTGTTCTTGAAATGTATCCCAGTTATTAATGTAGCCTGATGGTAATGAAAAATACCATGATCTTGCTGCTCCTTGTAAAGTATAGGGAAATAATCTTACAACTCTGTCCTCTTCTGTTAATCCATTCAAATTAACAGATAGCATAAAATTATTTATGTGTTCTTCGGCTAATAGGCCATTGTCAGAATTGAATTTGGGCAACCATTTCTCAAGATGAGCTGGTAATTGAGATAAAGATCCAACCACTCTTACAGCCCCTGGGTTGGCCCATAGCCTCGGTAGATTTTGCGCCATCATCGGATATGAGTAGAAGAAGGTGTGGCAGTAGTTGAAGGTGATTGGGTAGAGGAGGATGCAGCTCTTGTACCTGTATGAATCACGATCTGTAGTTTAGGGATGGATGAGTTACCTTATGATGATATGAGTGGGATGGCAGAAGAAAATGATGATAGAACCTCACTATGAGATTCTGCGGGTGTTTTCTTAGCTTTCTTATGACTTGGTAGAGGAAAATCAACTAGTGGGATTCCTAGTTTTTTTCTCTGTGCTCTAGTCATTCATTGAGATGGGGTTTGATGAGAAGTGACACTACCTTTGGATAACTCAAATTCTTCTTGAGATATTGAAATCCCATGTAACTTATGGATTAAAGTTTGTAATTGTGGGGGCTCTAAAGAAGAATGATTTGGCTTGTTTAGGATTTCAGTAATGTAATCTATATTTTTCTTTTCAACTTCTGGTTCAAAGATAGGAGATTTGGAATGAGAACGAGAAGTTGAGGGTGATGGTCAGATGTATATTTACTTGCCATTCACATTCAAGCCCTCCTTCTAGCGCCAAATATGTTAAAGGCACGAAAAATCGGGACTCCAACAAGGGGGATAACCACCCGGTCCGGACCTTAGGACAGCTGCTTTTTCGTTTGGAATAATGGCTCTGACTCGGGATGATGGGACTAGTTTCCCAATCTACTTATAATTTTCGTGCTAACGGGATGATATTTTTCTTTTCTGGATTTTATGAGGTAAATACTTATTCTAAAATTGATCTATCTTCTAACTATCATATGCAATCTATCATAATCAAAGAAAACATATAACTTTAAAACTATCCCGGGAGTAGTGTTTATATATGCGATCTAAAATGATTTCGAAAAGTAATTGATAATAAATATCATTCAATTACGATAAGAAGAGAATTCGTTTAATAATGATCGTTTCGTATAAAAAATTAGCTGAAACGATATGAGAGATATATCGCATAAAGATTCATTCATATATTCAGCATAAAGAATAAATCATCATCATACAAAAGTGCAATAATGATAACTAAGAATTTAAACTTTCATACATAAATAACTTAAAATGATTTGTTGCTTGATACACAAGTAAAAAGCATTAAGAGATAGAAGTACCATTTGTAATACGTCCTACTCATGTGCTCGAGAAATATTGACCTACTTTCAAATCATTCAACATCAACTAAGAATACAGAAGTGAAATTTCAGTAGAAGATGCTAAACTCAAGTAGAAAATAAATCCTATTGCATTAACTTTACCAAAAGCTCCTCAAAGGGACAAAAGTGCATGTTCTGAAGAACGTTTTTGATAAAATTTTTGGATCCCTCTTTAAATGCATGAGAGGGGTTTAAATACTAATCTATGAAACTAAAAATAGAAATTACAAAAATAGATGAGGAGGTTTAAACGACCTGCCTCATTTTAAGAGAAAATAAATAAAATATGCCTATGACTAATCCTGCATTTGATCTTTGAGATCACAAATATCTAGTGTAGGATTAAGGAGTGTCGGTTGGCCGACTTCAGCTTTCAGTTGTCCTGCAAATACGACAATGGTGAGTGCTGGCATCATTTTCTCGGTTGAAGTAATCAGGCACCTCAGGGTCATCCATTGGTTGTGCGGTTTCATTAGGTATTGCCAATATGCTTCCCAGTTTAATCTGGTTACTCGTCTGATCGCATCTGCCCTTTCCTCTGCTGCCTGTTTCCATACTGCTTGAAGCTGTTTTGCATTTGGAAGAAAGCCAGGAGTGGTTTCTGCTACCAAATTAGCATTGTGTAAATTCTCATTCACACATTCGATGACGTTGTTTGCTACTGCTGCTGCATCCTCCATTGCCTATTCTGCCTCTCTGAGTTGAGAATCCCAATTCACAATAAGATTTCTTTATGCAATTCATCTAATTTGGGCATATCTGCTCTTTTCCCATTCTCGAATTTCTGCCAATTTAATAAATTTGAAACTTTCTTAAGAATAGCATCATATTCAAGTCGCAATTCCACAACTTGATTCATTATGTTATCGCTCATTTCGCAATGAGGATTCCACTGCAAAATATTTTGGCATAATAACTCTTTCTGTTGTAAAAAGATGGAAACTGAGGCCAAGCACTTCTGTGACAAACTGTTCAATCTTTGGGTCATCTTTATGCAGTTCTGCTATACTCTATAACTGCACTTCTTTACCTATTAAACTGATTTGATGTGCTATCTGCATTTGCCGAAACTCCTGTTGAAGTTTAGCTAACTACATTTATGCTTTTTGGTTGGTACTGGCCTGCTGTAACTATTGTTCTAATAACAAAATTTTGTCTTCTTTTTCTTTGAGTAGCAGTTGTACCTTCATTGCCTTGTCAATGGTCGTTGAAGCATATGCGCCTGCGAACTGCAAGAGTCTAGTGAGGTTAGCCGATGGATCTGTGGATGGGTCTTTCCAGAGAACATCTAGAGGTTCATCCTCAGGAGTGAGCACGGAATCCAACTTTCTTTTCTTTATCTGTCTTTTAACGATGACTTTGTGTTGAGAGCTATAGAATACATCTAGAGGTGGAATTTCCTCTATTCTCAATACAATCTCAGATGTGGAGCAATGAGAATATGCTCAGTTTCCTGAGTGCTAACAACTCCTCCTGTTACAATTTTTGTGGTCATTTCTTGTTGGTTTGTTGGTAGCTCTGTGATTTGTTCCTCCGTGTTGAGTCTCTTATTGAAATTGTTCCATTCTTCTTCTAAATCAATTACACGCAGCTTTGCTCGCTGTGTAAGGGGAGTTGAGGTTTTGGCTTGTTTTATGAGCGAAGTCTGCTGATCTGACTTTGTTGCTGACTGGGCCGTGTCTTTAATCGATTCCTCACTCTTGTTATGTTTATTCTCTGATGTTTTCTCAAATTGTTCAATAGACTTTTCTGCAGACTCATTTCCAGAATTTTTTTTGGAATTTTCCTTTGAGTCCCCATCTATGCTTGCACTGGGAGTAGGATCTCTCATTGGCTCAATGAGTAGTTTGTCTAATGGTACCTTAGATAACCTCCTTTTCCTATAGTTATCAAATGTTTGGAGACCTTCTTGGTCAAAAAGTATTTGTGCCATATGTTGTACTTCTTTGAAGATGTTTTTCTATAGGAAAACATCATCAAAGGGGTCTTTTTCATGGGTAAATATTCTTATTTTGACCATTGTGTTAAAATCTTTGACAATACCAAAGGGATTATATTGTCTTCCCAAGAACTTGGGTAATTGCAAAGATAATACATTGTCAACCTCTTTGAAAGCATGTCCTAAGTCATGCAATGAAAATACTCCACATATTACAGGAAATTGAGGCCAAATGCCCTTCTTGGAATCCTTCAATATCTTACTCATCCCTCCTTCGCTGCATGTCTGATAAGCTATCTCTCTAGCCATCAATTTGTCTGGGACATAGAAAGGTAAAACATGGGCAGAGGCAATACTGTCGAACACTCTAATATATGTGAATAATTCTTCCCCGAACCATCTGGCTATGGGGAGAATATCTACTTTGGTTTCTTGGGAGAACCTAGGGGCATCTCGGTTGTAAACCCTTTTGTGAATCGGAAGCATAACCCCATGAAAAATCTTGAAGAAGTGTGGTGTGAAATTAGACTCCCACATGTCTTTGTGATATATTTGAATAGGAAGTGGATTTTGAGCACTCCACTTCCATCCCATAAGAGGAAACTTGGAACCAAAACAAATAGCATCCATAACATAGGCACTCATGAAAAATGGAGGGTAAACCCTCGAAGCAATACTCCTTTTTATTTTGTACTCTAAAATCATTGTAGCTAAGTTATCAGACAGGATTTGGGCCCAATTCATTATTGTAGCATTGACGGCTACATCTATTAAGGGTAACCATTCTGATGAGAATTTGATGCTGTCTGGTTTACCAAACAATCTACATAACACAACGGCAACACACAGAAAGGGGAACTAAGAGAACTGATGGTGTACATACCGTTCTTATCTTTTTTTATTCTTTCTTCGTTGTTTAACCAATTCTTCATGCATTCTCCTGGGTCTTCATTTTACTTGACGACTTCTCGATAAACTGCCTGTTGTAGATGGCCCGTGGCTCTGGTAGATGGTACATGAGTCTCAGGTTGTCTGGAGTAAATGACCCTATGAATTATTGGCTTGCCATCCTGAATTATCTGTCTGATATGTCTGCATCGTCTATGATCGACTTAACCATGTCGGTATAAGGAAGTATCTTTGATCTTGCTGCAATGCGGTGCAAGAATGAGCACGCAAGTTCAGTCAGAGTAGCATTAGAAGAAATGCATCTATCCACTGTAACTGTTGTTTCCACAACTCTCAGTTGTTCTTCCTCTAATAGCTGATACATAGTCTCCCATGTGGACGTCCCTGCATCTTGATTACAAGTAGTATCTGTGAACAGGGGGGTCATCTCTGATTTCTCAGAAGTGGGTGCCTTTCCTTTCTTCACCATTTTTTCAGATGTCTTACTCTGTGTGTTCTTCCTGAAAGTTACAAGAGGAGAGCAGAATAGGATAAAAATGATAGTGAATGCAAAAATAAATCAATAAAAGGACAAAATAAAGGTGACGGATGGTCTTAATTCTAAATCACGTTAGAAGATATTGGTGGGATCCAGTATTGTAGCAATAATGCTACAACTCCTGGAGCTTCCTATCTCTAATTTTATCAACTCGGTAGTTCGTACAAACTTGGAAGCGATGGTGTTGTATGCACAAGTACTAGCTCTTGTCGCAGCTGTCACTTGGTCAGCTGGCACAAGTCCGCTAGGGCTCAAGCCAACTTCTATATGCTCTCAGAAGAAGCTTGCTAAATGATGGACGAAGGCTATCTTAAAGGAAATTAATCTATTTTGCAAAAATGAACTGAAAGCCAACCAAAACATGGAAACCCTAGTAAACCCTAATCTGACTAGCTTAACCTCTAGGATGCAATGGGTGGAGTGCAAGTGTCTGGAAATGATGCCATTACTTCTAATGATGTGAAATGCATGAAATTAAACTACTTTGATTGAAAAGAACATGTTTTTGGATTTTTGCTTAATTAGTTGGAGTGATGATGATTTTGTTTCTTATTAGGGTTTGGTTGTGCAGAGGTGGTGCGAAAGGAAGGAAAGCTTGGGAAAGGTCAGGGGGCTAGGAAAGGTCCCAGGGGATCCTTAGCATCAATCTACAGAAGTCTACAACATTTGGAGGCTCGACAACCAAGTTTGCAGGCTCCTACAGGATGTCTGCAGGGGATCCTACAGGAAACTCAGGGATTCTACAAGAAGTCTGCTAACTTCTACAGGATGTGCTGTAAGTGGAAGTTTTGGGTGATGGTGAGGGGATGGAATGGTTTGGGTGGATAGGTAAGGTGGAGATGGAGCTTGTGATGACTCAGGGGCAGAGGAATAAGATGGAGAGAGAGTGCATGGAGTTGATTGGTGGATAGAAAGATGGCAGCAACAAGAGGTCAAAAGGATGGAGCTTCGTGGCAATGGATGAGTGGGAAGGTAAATGAGCTGAGCAGAGGTCGAATAGGTGGCTTGAGGAGAGGTCAAGAAGAAGAAGAAGGAAGTGGAATGATATGGAGCAGTGTAAATGAAACAAATGACTTATGTCTTGCACCAAAAACGAGAATTCATTAACCAGTGATACCTATGCTATTAAATCAATAAACAGTGATGTAAACCATGAAGAAAAGTTGTGCATGGAATTGCAATGAAAAAGTATGGCTCAAGAGCAAAAGTGCATGGAAGGATCCACGATTAAACCGACTGTGTTGCATCTTGCATGAAGGTAGAAAAGAAAAGACTGCGTTTTTTTTGGTGGTTGGTATAGACTGCACCCCAATCCCTAAACAGAGATGGCAGTGATCTCTAACAACCTTTTCTTGGAGCTCCTGTGTATTACAAACCTCCTATCGAATCTAAGTAGTTGAAAGTAATTTTACCATAAACCAATCCTAGTCAATCCTATTAAAGAAATCAAATCAACAAACTGTGTTCTTGAAATGCATATCAAAACAAGTAAACAAAGTGCTGGAAAGAAAGGTAAATAACACTATAAGAAGAGGAGATCTATTGCTCTCAGGTTGGGCCCTAACCTGAGAGCTATAGCTCTCTTAAAAGCTCAGAATTAGATCCAAATATGCTTGCCTTTATTCATAATCAAAAGTCCGATGTCATGCCAAAACTGGCTTACAAAAAGACTAATTGGCTAACCAAATTGACTAACTAGCTAATCCCAAAAATGACTAACTACTAGCTACGAAAATGACTACCAACTAGCTAACCAAAATGAGGCCCTAAGCCTTCTTATTTATACAATTTGAGGACCCAACAGTCCTCCTAAAATTTAGGGACTTGGCTGCCCAAGACTTGTAGTTAACAGCAGTCCTACTTGACTTGCTTGGCTGCCCTTGTGCTCATTGATTTGGTGGCCTTTGAACTCCGAGCTGATGGTGGAGAATTCGAGGTAAGGGCCCATAAATGAGGGGGACACCTTCCTACAAATCCTCTAGCTTGTTCTCCCACGAATTTGGCTACCAAGTGCTCATTAAGACCTTCAATTTTGTCTCCAAATTGACCAAAAAGGCTACACAAAGCACCCATTAGACTTGTTGGCATAATTACTAACCAAATTCACTCTATTAACATAAAAATAATCGAAAACATGCAATAAACTAATGAGAATGGTGGATTAAGTCAAATTAGGCGGTTGAATGAGCCCAAATAATTGTACATTTTTGGGGCTCATCAGATATCAACTTGCGTCAAATGGTCTTTCACACCTGATTGTAATCATTCTTTTAATAAATGTCCACTAATGAACCGTTATCATTAACTTAATGTCCATCACTTCACATCGAAAGTCGGGAAGCACTCTCCTAGAACCGTGAGCCCTTTGAGTTGCGATAAAATTGATTTGCTACGCAATATCGTAGATCGCTATATCGCAAAAACTCATTTACGTTAAGACTTAACGTCATGTGAGTTGATGTGATATGTGATATGCGAGATGCTATCACATTTCACAATATTTGCTTATGCTTTATTGAGTAGTGCTGCATGGTTGAAAATGCGATGCGAGACGGTTATAGGAGTTTTATGATTTTGCATTTCGTGGATCGCGATTTCATGGGGTAACTTTTTATAAGGAATTTCTGTCGTAATCGTTTTGCGATGCGAGAATCTATCCTTTAAAAGATGGTCTTTTCAAGGGTTATTTTAATATTTACGACTTTCCGGTATAAAGTTACTTTTAGGTTATTTTACCATGTGGCGCTTATTTATGAAACTCATCATCTGTGAAGTCTTATGCGATAAAGTATGAAATTTTCCATGATTTTTCAAGTTCTGTTTTGACATCTTATTTTATTCTAAAAATAAAAAGGCATGACTAGATGCTAGGATTGATTTTTTGGAAGGGTCCCCATTTATTAATGTTATTACTAATACTAGTAAATGGGTGGGGGGGAGGGGTTGTTGATAAGCACAACAATTGGTGATTCACTTGGAAGAACCAGTTATCTCAGAGAGTTTTTTGAATTTTCTAAAACTTCCAAAATAGAGATGGTTTTGAAAATGAAATTACATTGTACGAAATAAGGTAAATAGTGTTGTTTATTAGTAACATCTTTTTTTAAGTATATTTATTCTGATTATATTCTTCTCTGAGTTAGTAATTTTACTCACATCAGCGATTACTTGGTTGTAAAGATAAAACAAAAGAATCTCGTTAGATCAGTTTTGGTGTACTCATTTGTCATAGGTAGAGCCTCTACTGCCATCAAGCATTCATAGCCTCGACAGGGTTACCTGTTACCCAACAATGATCGAGTGTCCCACTGGAGAAGAATGCAATGTTCAAAGATAAATCCTCATATACACTTATCACTTTTTTCTTTTATTATTCCTTTTGATTTCTTAAAGAACAATGTCTTGGTTTGGTGGCCAAAATTGACAGTTCCATTCACTTGATTTATAACTTAACTGAACAAGCTAGCTCTTGATAAGACCCCTTTTCTTTTGATTGAAACAATCTCGAGCCATTACCCTGTTTTGATATTCAGTATGGCAATGTTAGTTAGTTATAATCTTTATAATCATGATAAGTCGGCTCTTGATGAGACCTCTTATTCTTTAATTTAAAGTGTATAATTGGATTATACCTCAAATCTTGCAAGTTCCTCGAGTCTGGGGGAGTCATTGGTTCCTTAAGAATTTTCTTGGACGATAATTGTAGAGTTAAAAAATAGCTTTTCCGCAGAGAGTCTCTGATTTGTTATTGATACTTTTTGTGACTAATGTAAGGAAAACTTCTCTCTAAGGTTGATTCTAACCAAAACTCAGATAGTTGAAACAGAAGAACAGGCATATTTTTTCAAAATAATAGCACTTAACCATATTTTTCATGAATGGAGATTAATTTTCATAACCATTTCTACTTATACAAGCGAAAAACAAAATTGAAATGAGAAACTATTCTTTTCGTATGATTGCCTTTCTCTTCATGGGATTCATCCCAATTTAATACTAAGTCTCCAAGTTGAAAATATTTTCTAGATACTAAGTTTGAATCAAAAGAGGCTTGTTCCTCTTCAAGTTTAAGAATTTGTAATTGTCTTAGTTGCATGGATGAGGAAGGAGTTTCTTCAATGAATTGAACTAAGGCTAGTGAAGGAATAGCTAGATTTGTTGGTAAGACCACTTCTTTCCCATAAACTAAATCAAAAGGAGAAGTGTCAATGGAGGTTTTCTGAGTTATTTGATCTGTGCAGAGAGCATACACTAAAGACTTATGCCAGTTTTTTTGGTTTTGATCAATAGTCCGTTTAATAATTCTAATAAGGTTTTTGTTCGTTGATTCGGCTAACCCAATTCCTTGTGGATAATAATTAGCAAAATATTTGAATTTGAAACCTCTTTTGAGAGAAAATTTTGTCATGGCATTGCCTGAGAAATAGGATGCATTATCAAACATTAAGGCAGAAGGCAAGCCAAACCTGGTGATGATGAATTGATCTATAAATTCAATGATATTCTCAGAGTTGGTTGTCCTGAGTGGAACTGCCTCTACCCATTTGGTAAAGTAGTCAGTAGCTATAAGAATATATTTTTGATGTTTAGAAGAACGAGGAACAATCTCACCTATTATGTCTAATCCACATTGTTCAAATGGTTGATCAATGTTGATCGGCTGTAATGGCAATGATGGTTTCTTCTATCTTCGAGTAGCAGTTTGGAAAATCTTACATCTCCTTACGTAATTGTGTGCATCTTTAAATAGAGTTGGCCAGTAGTAGCCAACACATAGGATTTTGTGTTGTAGCATCTCCTGCATAGTGTCCGCCCGCTGATCCGTCATGGATTTCCTCATAAATTTGTACTTCACTATCTCGAGGCAGCGACTCTGATATGTTGGATGCTCCTGCCAACATCCTGCAAAAACCTTGACCTTTTACGATGTTTGCTGGTTTAATTATAGTGTCATATTCTTGTAGGGTCGTGACCCAATTTGCTCTCTTTTCGCCCACATATTTTTGTACCGGAAGATTTCTTACAGCTGGAAATGGTACTATTATTTTGGTGTGAGTCTTGAGAAGGAAAGGTCTGAAGTGTTTAATTGCTTTGAAAACGGCATAATCTTGTTTCTCAACATCAGAGTAACTTAATTCAGCTCCTTGTAAATTTTAACTAAAGAAAGCAATTGAGGCTTCGGCTTTATCTTGATTCACTTGTGTGAGTATGGCGGCATATGATTTCTCGGAGGCAAATGTATATAAGGTGAAAGGATTGGAAAAATTTAGCATTGGTAGAGATGGGGCATTTATAATTGCTTGTTTTATCAAGCTGAACGCTTCATGTTCCGAATGACCCCATTTGAAGAGAATTTTTCTTTATCATGGTTTGGAGGGGTGACACAATCCTTGAGAAGTCAGGGATGAATCTCTTATAAAAACGTATATGACCAAGGAAAGACTGCATTGCTTTTTTATTATGGGGTAAAGATATCTCAGAAATTTCCTTGATCCTATGTGGGTCAATATGGATTCCTGATTTGGATACTATGAATCCAAGAAGTTTTCCTTCGCTCAACGCCAAAAAAAATAAAAATAAAATTGGGTTTAAGCGAAATTCCATATTTTTGACAATGTTGAAAGATTTGTTTTAGGTCTCTTAGATGATTACTACGTTTTTTAGAATATACCATTATGTCGTCTAAGTAGATTACCACTAACCTATTTACTAATTTCTTAAACGTAATGTCCATGGCTCTTTGAAACGTGGCACCAGCATTGACTAGCCCAAATGGCATCTTTTGATAAGCATAAGTGCCCCATTTTGTTCTGAACATAGTTTTCAATTGATCATCCGGGTGGACTAAGATTTGATTATACCCTGAAAAGCCATCTAAAAAGGACATTAACTCTGACCTTGTGACTGATTGTAATATCTTTTCCATGGGGGGCAATGGAAAATTATCCTTTTGGCAAGCTTTATTGAGGTTGCGAAAGTCTATACAAATCCGAATATCACCATTTTTCTTTCTGACTAGGATGAGATTGGAGACCCATCTGGAATGTCTGACAGGAAAAATAATCTTGGCTCTTAGTAATTTGTTTAACTCATATTTAATCTGGCTTTCCAAATTAGGATGTATTTTCCTTAATTTCTGTTGAATAGGTTTTTCATCAGAGATCATAGTAATTGTATGCTGGATAATTGAAGTGTCATAGGTTTTAAGATCATTGTAATTCCAAGCGAAGACACTCTTGTATTGTTTCAACAATCGAATAAAAGCTAATTTTTCTTCAGATGTCAGGCCAAGACATAGGTTGATGTTTTGTGGTTTCATGTCAATCCCCAGAGTGATTAATTCATATCTCAGAGTCGAACTCTGGAGTTTTGAATTGGTGGATCGTTTAAATCTATCATTTAAGTCATATAGATCCTCTAACTTGACTACAAATTTTGGTATAGCGTTATTGTTGTTTTCTTGTTCCAGTTGATTTTCATGTTGGTCTTCATCAATTTTCTGATCATTGTAAGAGCCTTCTGAAGTAATAAAACTCATGATATCTGGGTCACTGTTGAAGACTCTCCAGTTGGTAATGTTATCGGGAATAGAGGGTCTAAAAATTAATTCAATAGAGAATCTATCTGGGTTGTAGTCCTCTGATGGAATAAGCTTGGAAGCTACATTAGAAAGAAGATCAGCACTAGAATTTTGGAGTCTTGGAATAGATGAAATATTAAACACTATAAAGTGTGAGGTCAGGTCTTGTACTAGGGATTGATAGTGTTTCAAATGCCCCGACAAAAAGTTTATAGTTTTTCTTACTTGTCTAATGACAATCTCAGAGTCTCCAAATACTTGAAGGTATTTGATATTAAGTCTGATTGCTTTGTATAACCTTTGAACCAATGCTTCATATTCATCGGTGTTTTTTGTGCAATCGAATTCAAGTCTACATGCTAACATGGTTTTTTCTCCTCTTGGATTAACTAATATACAACTTGCTCCTGCTCCATCGTTGGATTTATAACCATCGAAAAATAATTTCCAAAACAAGGTTTTATTTACTGGTTTATCTACAAAATTGATACATCTAGAAGTGTCAGTTTGAGAAAAAATTCCTATCTGAGATAAAATGGAATTTTCCAGAAAAAGGTGAAGTGTGAGCATTGAAATTTCCTAAGAATGACTCAACAGAATAATTTCTGATTATGTTGCTGCTATACGCTACAGACTCGTTTTCTCCTTCTAACTCTGTCACTATGTACTTTTGATGTTTTACTCGTTCAACTTTGATCTGATTTGGTTTGTCGTTGTAGGGGAGCACATATGAGACCAGTGGGTTGCAAAGTAATCATGAAGCTTTTCTGACCAATCCGTACTGAGGATTAGTCCATTAAATTTAGGAATGTCAGCCACAAGTATATCCTTGACACACTTTTGGGTTTGACGAAAGTCTTATGGTTACTTGATTAATTTCTCCGACGACTTCGACTTGAGACCGATCTAGCTGTACTATTTTTACTACAGATTTCTGAGGCTGAACATTTAACTTAGTGCAAACAGTCCTAGGTAAAATGTTAGATGATGCACCAGAATCAACTAGACAGTTGTGCAACTTTTTATTAAAAACTTCAAAAGTAAGGAGAAATGGTGGAGTATGGGATTTGGATCTTCCGCCAATCAGAGCAATGTCGGTTGGGTCGATTTTATTTGCAATGCTATTTGGAGGTCTTCCCATTTCATGAGTAGCCTGTGAAATCACAGCGGTGGGAAGAGGCGTAGTAGGTACTGCATTGAGTTCTTTCAAGAGTAATTTATGTTGATGTTTTAACTTACTGAGCTCATGAAGAGTAATGTTTGCTCTAGTTTTCTTCATATCTTCAATAATGTTGTATTCCATTTCATTTGAGATGATAAGCGTTTTAGATGAAGATGTCGAATCAGATTGGATTGGGTTTGTTTGAGTAGACTTTGGTGAGGATTTTTTACCTACGATTTTATCCCTGGGAGGTGGAATTGGGTTTTCCTGTTTTGTACCAGACTATGGAGGATCGAGTTGATTTATACTTCTAGTGGCAACATGTAATGCTTCTTGATCTTCCTTATTTGGAAGAGTTAAGTCCCAGATTCCTTGTAGTTCTACGATTTCTTCATTGTCGATTTGTTCCTCATTTGAAACTTCTTCCTCTTCCCCTTCTGATTCAGCGTTTGTTATAGCATTTGGAGGTTTAGAGTTGGTTGGAGGATTTCTTTTATAGGGGCTAAAAGATTTCTTGGAAGAGGTTTCTGCTACTTGTTTCTTTATATCAACCATTTCATTAGACATGGTCTTCAAGACTTTTTGTAACTCTTCTAGGTAGAAAGGGTCCTTCGGTTGTTTCTTCTAAGAATCATCTCTAAAGGACACTTTTTTCGATTTCCTTTCATCTAAAGCATTTTTCTTTTCTATAGCTAGGATACATTTCTCTACAGCTATTGCCTCTTTCATGTTTTCTGCTAATGTTGGCTTGGTAGCTCTGTCTACAAATATGGATGAATTTAAAGGTAAAGTAGAAATGTACCATTCATTTTGGACTTCATCGCTAGGCTTAGATGTTGTTGGTATCTTGTTCAATAATTTATTGAAGAGAGAGTTGAAGTCCTTAATTGGTTCCTTTGGTTCAGCTTTTAAATTAGAGAGGTCATTTATTAAGGTTGATGTGGACCTATCATCCCCAAATTTTGTTAAAAACTGTTCTTGAAATGTATCCCAGTTATTAATGGAGCCTGATGGTAATGAAAAATACCATGATCCTGCTACTCCTTGTAAAGTATAGGGAAATAATCTTACAACTCCGTCCTCTTTTGTTACTCCATTCAAATTAACAGATAGCATAAAATTATTTATGTGTTCTTCGGCTAATAGGCCATTGTCAGGATTGAATTTGGGCAACCATTTCTCAAGATGAGCTGGTAATTGAGATAAAGGTCTAGCCATTCTTACAGCCCCTGGGTTGGCCCATGGCCTCGGTGGATTTTGCGCCATCATCAGGATATGATTAGAAGAAGGTGTGGTAGTAGTTGAAGGTGATTAGGTAGAGGAGGATGTAGCTCCTGTACCTGTATGAACCATGATCTGGAGTTAGGGGATGGATGAGTGACCTTGTGATTATATGAGTCAGACGACAGAAGAAAATGACGATAGAACCTCACTATGAGATTCTTCGGGTGTTTTCTTAGCTTTCTTACGACTTGGTAGAGGAAACTCAACTGGTGGGATTCCTAGTTTTTCGCTCTATGCTCTAGTGAGTCGTTGAGATGGGGTTTGATGAGAAGTGACACTACCTTGGGATAACTCAGGTTCTTCCTGAGATATTGAAATCCCCTATAACTTATGGATTAAAGTTTGTAATTGAGGGGGCTCTGAAGAAGAATGATCTGGCTTGATTAGGATTTTAGTAATGTGCTATGTATTTTTCTTTTCAACTTCTGGTTTAAAGATAAGAGATTTGGAATGTGAACGAGAAGTTGAGGGTGATGGTGAGGGAGTTTTACTCTTAGAATGGCGTGAAGATGTAGATTTACTTTCCATTCACAGTCAGGCCCTCCTTCTAGCGCCAAATATGTTGAAGGCTTGAAAAATCGGGACTCCAACAAGGGGGATAACCAACCAGTCCGGACCTTAGGACAACTCCTTTTCCGTTTGGAATAGTGGCTCCGACGGGGGATGATGGGACTAGTTTCCCAATCTATTTATAATGTTTGTGCTAACAGGATGATGTTTTTCTTTTCTAGATTTTATGAGGTAAATACTTATTCTAAAATTGATCTATCTTCTAACTATCATATGCAATCTATCATAATCAAAGAAAACATCTAACTTTAAAACTATCTCGGGAGTAACATTTATATATGCGATCTAAAATGATTTCTAAAAGTAATTGATAATAAAGATCATTCAATTACGATAAGAAGAGAATTCGTTTAATAATGATCATTTCATATAAAAAAATTAGCTGAAATGATATGAGAGATATATTGCATAAAGAGTCATTCATATATTCAACATAAAGAATAAATCATCATCATACAAAAGTGCAATAATGATAACTAAGAATTTAAACTTTCATACATAAATAACTTAAAATGATTTATTGCTTGATACACAAGTAAAAAGCATTAAGAGATAGAAGTAACATTTGTAATACGTCCTACTCATGTGCTCCAACAATAATGATCTAATTTCAAATCATTCAACATCAACTAAGAGTACAGAACTGAAATTTCAGTAGAAGATGTTAAACTCAAGTAGAAAATAAATCATGTCCCATTAAATTTACCAAAACCTCCTCAAAGGGACAAAAGTGCATGTTCTGAAGAATGTTTTTGATAAAATTTCTGGACCCCTTTTTAAATGCATGAGAGGGGTTTAAATACTAATTTATGAAACTAAAAATAGAAATTACAAAAATAGATGAGGAGGTTTAAACGACCTGCCTCATTTTAAGCGAAAATAAATAAAATATACCTATGACTAATCCTGCATTTGATCTTTGAGATCGCAAATATCCGGCATAGGCTTAAGGAGTGTCGGTTGGCCGACTTCAGCTTTCAGTTGTCTTGCTCGTTGTGTAAGGGGAGTTGAGGTTTCAGCTTGTTTTATGAGCAAAGTCTGTTGATCTAACTTTGCTGTGCATTGGGTTGTGTCTTTAATCGATTCCTCACTCTTGCTGTGTTCATTCTCTGATGTTTTCTTAGATTGTTCAACAGAATTTTCGACGGACTCATTTCCAGAATTTGTTTTGGATTTTTCCTTTGAGTCCCCATCTATGCTTGCACTGGGAGTAGGATCTCTCATTGGTTCAATGAGTAGTTGGTCTAATGGTACCTTAGATAACCTCATTTTCATGTAGTTATCAAATGTTTGGAGACCTTCTTGATCAAAAAGTATTTGTGCCATATGTTGTACTTCTTTGAAGATGTTTTTCTGCAGGAAAACATCATCAAAGGGGTCTTTTTCATGGGTAAATATTCTTATTTTGACCATTGCCTTAAAATCTTTGACAATACCAAATGGATCATACTGTCTTCCCGGGAACTTAGGTAATTGCAAAGATAATACATTGTCAACCTCTTTGAAACCATTTCCTAAGTCATGCAATGCAAATACTCCACATGTTACAAGAAATTGAGACCAAATTCCCTTCTTGGAATCCTTCAATATCTTACTCATCCCTCCTTCGTTGCATGTTTGATAGGCTATCTCTCTAGCCATCAGTTTGTCTGGGACATAGAAAGGTAGAACATTGGGAGAGGCAATACTGCCAAACACTCTAATATATGTGAATAATTCTTCCCCGAACCATCTGGCTACGGGGAGAATATCTACTTCAGCTTCTTGGGAGAACCTAGGGGCATCTCGGTTGTAAATCCTTTTGTGAATCGGAAGCATAACCCCGTGACAAATTTTGAAGAATGTGGTGCGAAATTAGACTCCCACATGTCTTTGTGATATATTTGAATAGGAAGTGGATTTTGAGCAGTCCACTTACATCCCATAAGAGGAAACTTGGAACCAAAACAAATAGCATCCATAACATAGGCACTCATGAAAAATGGAGGGTAAACCCTTGAAGCAATACCCATTTTTCTTTTGTACTCTAAAATCGTTGTAACTAAGTTATTAGATAGGATTTGGGCCCAATTCAGTATTGTAGCGTTGACGGCTGCATCTACTATGGGTAACCATTCTAACGAGAATTTGGTGTTGTCTGGTTTACCAAACAATCTACATAACAGAACCCAGTAACAAGAAAGGTTGTGTACAACCAAGATGTGGTGTTCAGAGAAGTGAAAGATGTTATTAAACATGAATTCCAACCAAAGGAACCTGAGAAGATAGAGTTTGATCTAAAGGAGGAAGAATCATACTCAACAGCAGAGGAGGAATCAAAAGATGAAGAGCCACAAACTCCGGGTGTGAGAAGATCAGTTTGAGAAAGAAGGAAACCAGAAAGGTATAGTCCATCTGCTTTTTGTTCAATTTTTTCTTTATCTATTACTAATGATGATCCCATAACTGTGAAGGAAGCAGTAGATTCAGAGGATGGAAAACTTTGGAAAGAGGCCATGGTTGATGAAATGGCATCTTTGCACAAAAATGAGGCTTGGGATCTAGTGGAGTTGATGGCTGGAAGGAAACCCATTAGCAGCAAATGGGTGTTCAAGAAGAAGACAAATGCAGAAGGAAAGGTGGAGAAATACAAAGCTCGGTTGGTAGCAAAAGGTTATTCCCAGGTGCTGGGAATTGATTTTGGCGATATTTTTTCTCCTATTGCCAAGGTAACTTCTATTAGATTACTTTTATCTATTGTTGTTGCTTTTGATTTTGAGGTAGAACAGATGGATGTGAAGACAACATTTCTTCATGGGGATCTGGAAGAGGAGATCTACATGAAACAACCTGAAGGATTTGTGGTGAAGGGTAAGAAATAACTGGTATGCAAGTTAAAGAAGTCTTTGTATGGGTTAAAATAGCCACCAAGGATGTGGTATCAGAAATTTGATACATTTATACGGGGACTTGGGTTCACTAGAAGAAAAGCAGATCACTGTGTCTATTTTAAATTAATTGGTGACCGCGTTATTTATCTGGTCTTGTATGTGGATGATATGTTGCTGGTTGGAAATGACAAAGAAATTATCCAGGATTTGAAGACCCATTTGTCCTCCAAATTCGACATGAAAGATCTGGTGCTACAAAATATATCTTGGGCATGGAAATTAAAAGAGATCGGACAAAGAGGAAGCTCTGGTTAAACCAGAGGAAGTATTTCGAGACAATATTGCAAAGGTTTAATATGCAGGATAGTAAACCGGTGAAGGTTCCTATTCCTGTAGGTGTAAAGTTATCTGTTGAACAGTGTCCCAAGACATAAGAAGAGGAAGAGGACATGTCCCGTGTTCCATATGCAAGTGCAGTCGGTAGCTTGATGTATGAGATGGTCTATACTAGACCAAACATTACACATGCAAAGGGAGTATTGAGCGGGTTTGTGTTAAAACCAGGGAAGGAGCACTGGACAACAGTGAAGCGGGTTTTCAGGTATTTGCGTGGCACTAGTGATTATGGTTTGTGCTACCAAGGAAGGTCAGGATTGGATAGAGTGTTGGATATTCGTGGTTTTGTTGATGCAGACTGGGCTGGAGATCTGTATCAGAGAAGATCTACAAGTGGTTATGTGTTTAACCTATTTGGAGGTGCAGTTAGTTGGATGAATAAGAAACAATCTGTAGTGGCACTATCAACTACAGAGGTAGAATACATGGCAGCCACTCATGCAAGCAAGGAAGCAGTTTGGTTGCAGAGATTGTGTTCAAATATGGGGTTAGTACATGGAGCTATAAGGATAGACTGTGACAGCCAAAGTGAAATTTACTTGACAAAGAACCCTGCATATCATTCAAAGACAAAGCACATTGATGTTTAGTATCACTTTGTGAGGGATATGATAGAAGAAAAAAAGGTGTTACTAGTAAAGGTGGACACTTTGAAGAATACTGTAGATGCATTGAAAAAATCTGTGAGCTCTGAGAAGTTCTCTTGGTGTAGAGAAACAATGGGAATTGCAGGGCTAGATAAATGACTAAGCTCTCTTGTCGACCCCTGTGGAAAGAAAACAACTAGTGGGAGAATGTTGGGTTGTGTTATATTCTTTCCATGACTAGCCCACGTAGTTAACTAGGGGGTTATAAGGGGGGCGGATCCCCCCCCTTCATTGTGCCAATTGCTTAGCGGGGGGAGTCACAGGGGGTTTGAGGGGTGCAGGTAAGCCCACTCTATGGGGTCCGAGGCAGTGCCCTGGGAAATTTTGGTTTTGGACCCTATGTTAGGTTAGGCAGACCTACCTATGGTTTTGTGCATGATTTTCGCACATGGTTTTGGACGTGATGGTTTTCGGTCCATGGTATTGGATGCTTCAGCATGTATAAATATGTATTGTAATATTGAAAGGAACATAATGAAAAATCAAGCTGGTAGTCCCAGTTTTGGGATCCAGGGGAAAGTATCTTTGTATATGTGTTTTATGTGTTATGATCTCGCATTGTTTATTTTCTGTGTTTTAGAATTCGTATGCAGCAAGTAATTTCTGTACGGGGTTAAAACCTACATCTTTTGTGGATTTCTTGTATCCAAGGGATGCTAATCACTCACATGGCTGGAATATGCACAAGGTCCATTTTTTTGAGGTTCCTCAACAAGATGCAATTAATGAAGAATTATTTGATATTGCAAAAAAATAGTTTTCTTCAAGTCTAAGTTAAATTTATCACATTCTTAACACAGGAAAATATAGATCATAAATATAATGTATTTAGCTTGGACAGAAACTCAAGAAATGCACTTCAGCACATAATAGAGTAAATTTGACAATGGATTGAATCTCATAAATTTTAAAAAGTTGAGTTCTTCATTTCATTTTTCTTATATTTATAGTTTCTTATGGTATACATGAAGATTGCATTTATAATCCATACACTAGCTATGTTGTGTGTGGAAAATTTGTTTCCAAACAATGAAAAGAATACTTGTTGGTTGATATGTGATATTTTAAACAAGAATAAAAAATAATCCAAATGTTTTGAATGCAAACGATGTCTGAATAATATGGGTTATGTTGAAAATAACAACAAGAAATGATAAAAATATAATCCAGAATATTCCAATTTTAATTTGTCCTTGAATTAAAATTGTGAATTAAAATTGAATTTAGTCTCACCAATTGCTTGGAAAAAATTAATTAATTCATTATGGATTAATTAATTGGAGAAATTCAAGTTAGAAGTCTTTTTGAAGTCATGGAACAATTATCCCTTAAATTAAGGAGATTATCCCTTAATTAAGGAGTTAAGGTTAAGTTATATTTGAGTTGTAATTAGTTAGCTCAGTTTACTAAGTTAAGTCCAGTTAAATTAGTTCTAAACTGTTTGAGGAACTAATTGTGAGTTATCATCCAGTTGATGCATGCATGCACTCAATCAGTGTACTCCAGATAACTGAAGATTACCTCATCAGAAACTCATGCATGTCTATTCTGAGAAAGACCCAGTTGAGCTAAATGTCAAGGAAAGTGTACTATCATTTGCATGTGTTTTCCTATAAAGGAAACTCATGCATGCAGTCAAGGTAAGGTTCCTTGAGGATTGCGTAGTTATAACAGTGTGTTAGAGTAGTGTGTGAGAGTAGTGTTCCACTGGGTGAAGGAGACCATCCCAAAGGAACTGCACAAGGAAATAGGAGCTTGGAGGGCAGAGAAGAAGGCTTGTGAGAAGCTTTGATTGCCTGTGAGCATCCAGGAGGATTGTACTAAGAGCTGGCTTGCTATGAGAGCTAAGGCTTTGTATAATTCTGAGGTATTTCCACCTTGTATGATAATACAGATAGTGGGGTTTTTAGCTGAGGCTTTCCCCTGAGTATTTTTTGTGTTTCATGTGCATTGATTCTTCTTCTTCTGGTTATATGTTTTCAGCTCGACCTTGCCCGATATTTAAGCTTCCGCAAAGAAAATTAATAGTAGAAGTAGATTATAGTATTTTCTTTGGTATATTTCATTATCGAGTTGATCTACAATTAGATTTCTACATGATATTAGTACGAGATTTGTAGAGAATTTGTTGAATTTCTACATGGTATCAGAGCTAGCTAATCTATAGAGAAATTTCTACATGGTATCAAAGCTAGCTGATCTATAGAGAAATTTCTACATGGTATCGGAGCTATGAAAAGTATACAGAGAAGAGAATTCGAAGTTTGAAGTTTGGGGTTGCAAGTGCAAATCGAATTCATATCATACTTCAAGGTTGGCCAATGGCGTTCTATGGCCTGAGACTCGAGTATGCCTTGGAAGACAGCTCAAATTACATAGCATGGAAATATCGCATGGAGGCTGTATTAGAAGACAACAACTTGAAGGAATTCATTGATCAAGAAATCCAAAATCCAGGTTCAACTAATGCACAAGAGTTGGCTGAGTGGGAGAAGTGTGTGGTGAGGGTGAGATGGATTATCCTTGAGGGAGTTCGAGACCATATTGTCTCGAGTCTCCATGGGAAGGATACTCCATTTTCAATGTGGAAGACATTGAAGGACCTCTACCAAAATAGTAGCGACCAGAGGAAATTGGCGCTCATGGATAAGCTTCGAAGAATCAAAATGGACAAGGACAATACTATTTCCACATATCTGAACAAGCTCACCACTTGCAAAGATGAGATTGGTAGTGTGATGATATGGTTAGCCTCACTCTCCTTGGCCTTCTAAAGAGCTGGAATAGCTACCAAGACTCTGTGAATGGAAGAGAGAAACTGTTGGATTGGAAACGACTATGGTCGGATCTCATGTAGGAGGAGATCAGCAGGAGCACTCAAGATGGTTCTTCATCCAAGGATAATGATGAAGAAAATATGGCCTTATCAAGGGAGGCAAGGAAAGGGAAGGGGAAGGATTCCCATTCCAAATCGAATTCTTCTCACGGAGGGAAGAAGGGTGACAAGTCTAAAATGATATGCTTTAATTTTCATGAGATGGGACATTATTCAACTAATTGCCCATCAAAGAAGTCCAAGAAGGGATCCTCGAAAGGATTGGAAGGTGAGGCATTAGCCTCTCAGTTTTAAATGGACTTTACCCTCATCGAATGCATGGTGTCATCGATGATGGGTTGTGTTTGGTATCTTGACAATGGAGCCTCATTCCACATGACCGGCAATAAAATTTTATTCAGTACCTTGGAGGAGAAAGACCTTAAGATATGGGTGATGAAAAAAGGTATAGTGTTTCAGGAGCAGGCATGGTTGCTTTTCAAAGGGAGCATGGAGCTCATATCACCTTGAAAGATGTGAAGTATGTGTCTGTACTGAAGAAGAACTTGGTATCAGTTGCGATGTTGGAGGACAAAGGCTATGATGTTGTCTTTAGTAAAGGAAAGGCGTTCCTTAGACACATCACCACAAGACAAGTGAAACAGATCGGTTCACGAGTCAAGAACCTATACACTCTTGAGGTTCAAGATGCATGAAAATCCTTGAGGAGCAAGGCAAATGTTAGAGACTTGGTGGTTGAGAGGGAGAGTAAATTACCTCTCAACATGCAGCCCTAGAAGAAGTCTCAGACAATTGTGGAGGAGCCACAATTGGAAAAGTGGGCAGAGGGATCACATGCAGCCATACCTATAGGTGTGAGGTGGGGCGATGTGAAGTGATAGTCCCAAGAAGGATGAAATTGGGCAGGGTCCATTGAGAAGTTTTATCTCATGGATCATACCTTGCTACGGAGCCCAAGGTACATAGTAGTGGGAGGAATCAGTGGGATTGATGCAGTCAGAGATCAAAGTGACAGAGGCTAGAGCAGTTAGATATTGAAGAGTGCAGAGAAGGATTGACCACAGTGTAGAAAGGCAGAGTCAGCAGAAGTGCAAAGTTTTCAATTGACAGAGGCAATAGCAGCAAGAGACTTTGATAACAGATGCATCATACTAATTCAGGTTAGATGTTTTTTTTGTTTCTAGAGTTGCTGGAGAAACAACACTAGAGAGAAGTGTTGCATGCATAACATTCCAAAGGTTCACGATCATGATCGAGTTGAATTCCTTTCATGTTGAGAGGGAGTGTTGAAAATAACAACAAGAAATGATAAAAATAGAGTCCAGAATATTCCAATTTTAATTTGTCCTTGAATTAAAATTGTGAATTAAAATCGAATTTAGTCTCACCAGTTGCTTGGAAATAGTTAATTAATTCATTATGTATTAATTAGTTGGATAAATTCAAGTTAGAAGTCTTTCTAAAGTCATGCAATAATTATCCCTTAAATTAAGGAGATTATCCCTTAATTAAGGAGTTAAGATTGAGTTATATTTGAGTAGTAATTAGTTAGCTCAGTTTACTGAGTTAATTCCAGTTAAATTAGTTCCAAACTATTTAAGGAACTAATTGTGAATTATTAGTCAGTTGATGCATGCATGCACTCAACCAGTGTACTCTAGATAACTAAAGATTCCCTCATCAGAAACTCATGCATGTTTATTCTGAGAAAGACCCAATTGAGCTAAATGTCAAGGACAATGTACTATCAGTTTCATGTGTTTTCCTATAAAGGAAACTCATGCATGCAATCAAGGTAAGGTTCCTTGAGGATTGCGTAGTTCTAATAGTGTGTTAGAGCGGTGTGTGAGAGCAGTGTTCCACTGGGTGAAGGAGATCATCCCAAAGGAACTGCACAAGGAAATAGGAGCTTGGAGGGCAGAGAGGAAGGCTTGTGAGAAGCTTTGATTGCCTATGAGCATCCAGGAGAATTGTACTGAGAGTTGGCTAGCTGTGAGAGCTAAGGCTTTGTATAATTATGATGTATTTCCACCTTGTATGATAATACAGATAGTGGAGTTTTTAGCTGAGGCTTCCCCCTGAGTATTTTTTGTGTTTCATGTGCATTGATTCTTCTTCTTTTGGTTATATGTGTTCAACTTGATCTTTCTCAATATTTAAGCTTACACAAAGCAAAGTGATAATAGAAGTAGATTATAGCATTTTTCTTTGGTATATTCCATTATCGGGTTAATCTACAGTCAGATTTTCTACATGATCTTAGTGTGAGATTTGTAGAGAATTTATAGAATTTCTACATGGTATCAGAGCTAGTTGATCTATAGAGAAATTTCTACAGGTTAGCTACAAATTTTTTCAAGTGTCAAAAGGGATTGATTTGTTGCTTTTGTATGAGTTACAAGGACAATAAACTGGTGGTTATGTTGCATTTTTTTTAGTCCCTAGATCGATGCCTACATGTCCAAGGGATTTGTACTTCAATAACCAATATAAAATAATTAGTACAAAACATAACATCCAATATCATCTTGATAGTCAATATTTGAAGACTTTTACAACTCACAAAAACTTAATTGTCAATTTGAGAATGGACTGCATTTTGAAGATGGGTATATTTTTGGCATGTGATGGGAAAAGAGTAATGCACTCGATGTCCAATTCTCAACATATTGTTGACAAGTCAAATAAGGTTATTGGGAATTTGTGTTTAATCTCTTAATTAGGGGATTTTGTTTCATTTTTAATTTTGAAATTGTTTCTTAGAGGAAATAGTTATCAGTTTAGATAAGGGGAGGTATTTTTTACATAGTTCTTTCCACAATTTCCCTCAAACAAATTACTTAAAATATTCTCACAATCAGGAACTTGAGGATTTGAATTATTGTTCCCATCATTTTTCTTCTCCACATTTGATACATATACACAACATCTACCATGATGTCCTTTCCCATGGTTTCTTGCCACATGATTTCCTTCTACATGTTTTAGTGGACGTAAAATTTTCCAACCTTTGAATTATGTCATATTGGCCTCTTCCTTTTCTCGCTCTATTTGAAAATAATCAAGCCCTCAAGTTCTTTACCCAGATTACCCTGTTGAAGAATTGTCATCCATCTTGTGCTTTAGAATTAAACTCCATGTATTGGGATAGAAGGCCCTTGACATAACTTGCATTGGATAAAAATATTAGTGGTTGATAAAATTTATCTCACTGCAAGGAATATCAAATGTTCTATATACTTTATGCAAATTTCAGAATTGAAAAATAACATCCATCTGTAGTTTTGCCACCTATGTCATAATCTATAGCTTCCAAGTTTGAAAGAATATATAAAAAGACCTAAGTAGACTCCTGGTTTCCAAACATTTGTTGTAACAACAAGAGACTATAACTTGGATATAGGTATGGGGTTTATATACATAACAATGCTAATATCCTCGATTGCAACAACTACAATACTAGCTACCAAACATCCCAATCACTTGTTTCTCCAATGATTGTAGCTAATAAATTTGTTGCATAATAACCTAGGAGAAGCAGGAAATATTTCATTGGAAATTGCTTCCAACTCCATAAATGGAGTATTTTACCAAGGTGGATCTCAAGAACGCATTTTAAATAAATCTAACTGACAATAAATAAGATAGAAAAATATGGAAGCAACTCCTCGAGTGCCAATACTAAAAACCATTATCCCCAACATTCTATATTATGTGTCAATTATAGGGAAGAGCATGAAAGAAACTAATCACTAAATGATTTACTTATTCATCACCATTGGAACTCCAAAGAATCCAATGATGCATCAAAAATTGAGTGCAAAACCTCTAAGTATCCTAGAGATAATTTTAGAACCAACATAAGCACATAGCCCAATCCTTTTGTTGCACAAGATGTCATAGATCATAAAGTACTTACACATTTCTATTGACTTGAATGGGGTTCCTGCAAAATTCAAGGACTCATGATATCAACAATAAAATATTATAGGCATCCCACAATTGGTTGACACTCCTACTGAGGTAAATGATCAATTTCTTATTGACAATATTTCTCTTAGAATAAAATCTATTCTAGATGAAGACAACATGTGAAAAAAAACATTATATGATTATAGACATACTAAATGATGAGGAAATGACCATCAACACAAAGGGAGCTGTCATATAAATTGAAGCACAAGAGACACTAGAGCAACACCAAAATGAGAAACAAGACATTCAGACGGGTGCCCAATAGGAACAAACTATTTAAGAATCCACTACACTTAATGTAGGTAGCATCAATGTCGTTGCAAAAGATGATATAGGAAAGTTTCTTAAGTAATAGAAAAATGAAACATCCCTTATGTCATCCTAAGACCCAAGAAACAAGAAGTTAATGATGTAGATATGATTGATGCTCAGTAGGAAGAAAACATCACAACTAGAGGTTGCACCGAAAATTATCATGAAAATCACTAGTCCATGTAAAATGGCTATGACTCATCAAATTATATTAGTTTTCATAATAGTTATTTCCCAAAACACAGAGTATGGATGAGAAATGATGGCGGTCTATCCACAAAATTTTGATATTGTATAGAAATTACAACTAACTCATGAGAAATAATTCAAAACACAACTCTCAAACTAGGATTTGGCATAGAAACAAAAAACACATATGCATAGATTCAAGTTGACCAATCCATTGAACATTCACATTGGAAAACCTCCAATAAGAATGAAACCTACAATTCCACTCCATTCCTATGCATCAACCTCGATGGAAATGAACCAAGTACCAATGAATGACCTAATAAAAATCCACCAAATGTTAGGAGAAGAACTAGGACACAAGTTGCTACACATTGAACAAGGAAATTCAAAGTTGTGACAAGAAAAATAACAACTCCATATAGAAGAGATAGGTGACATCCCATTTAAATATTAATGGTTGATAAAAATTGTGGCATCACAAGGAATTTCAAATGTTTTATATACTTTAGGAAAATTTAAGAATTGAAAAATAGCATCCATTTGCAACTTTGGTCGCTTCTGTCATAATTTGTAGCTTCCACGTTTGAAGGAATATACAAAAAGACCTAAGTAGACTCTTGCTTTCCAGAAGTTTATAGTAGCAACTGGAGACTGTAGCTTGGCTATGGGTATGGTATTTATATACATAACAATGCAAATACCCTCAATTGTAGCAACTATAATACCAGCTACCAAACATCCCAATCACTTGTTTTCCCAATGATTGTAACTAATGCATTTGCTGCATAACAACCTAGGAGCAGGAGGAAAGGTTTCATTGGAAAATTGCTTCGAGATCCATTAATTTTCTCTAAGAGCTAACTTGCACTTGCACAAACTATTCTACCCAAGAGAGTGTTACCAAGCCTTGATGTCCTGGTATCTCTTCATTGAAAGTTCCACCACTTCAGTCATAATTTTCTCACGTATTTAATGCACAAATTACCTGCCAAGCTTATCACTTTGAACTATAACTTTTATTTCTAAATGGTGATATTGACTAGATCCTCAAATGTAATACAAATTTTTCATTATAACTCAATTTAGTTGAATTCACGTTACAAATATTTTGTGTTGTTATTGATGAATTTGAACATTCTATTGGATAAGGTATTCCCAACATGTTCTTTGTTGATGGTTGTATAATGTAGGTTTCCACAGTATATTATTGAAACCTTGAAGATGTGTAGCACAATAGAGAACCCACTTCTAAGAATCCACTATCATAGCTAAATCCACAAATACTTTTTGAAGTGCATACAAATGCATGTCTACATTAATGTAACACTTAAATATAAAATCAAAGAGAAGAAGTTGCTTCCTTCACAACTACAAGATTATTTTGAATTCAACAATTTATTTACCTTGTTACCCCATCACTTCCATTAGCTTATTTAATCATATAAATGGATAAAAACAACTTCAAGCCTAATTTGAGAATTGTAATTAGAACTAAATAAAAAACACATTCCATGTTTGATGTCACAATGGACAAGAATAAATGAAGAGTTAAATGATGTTCTTTAGAGGGAGAGAGAGATATCATAATAGAAACTGAACACATAACAATAAGAGCACAAGTTCTCATGCATTTAATGTATTAGGATTTTAATTATACATTAGAATTCATGTCTTATACATCAATATATGGTATAGAACTGGTAGTGCTTAGACAAAGTATCTAGAAATATTTTCTAGGATATCTTAGTAAACTTCATATCTAGTTAAATTACAATATTGCGTAAACCAATAGAGAAGGTGTAGAAGTTGTTGGGAATTTTCTACCTATAGTTGCATATAAGTAACATTAACCATGGAACTTGGATTACAATCGAACATGGAAAATATATATGAGATACTAAAATTTATCCTTGTTTATAAAATGACATCTCCATGAAACTTTCCCTACTAAAATTTATCCTTGTTTACAAAATGGAATCTCCACAAAACTTTCCCTACATATTTCTTGCTTCCATCAACATCCTGAAGCATATGCTACTCCCCCTTGCAATTCAGGACCCCTCGGGAATTTTTTATTATTATCAATATTGGGATTAATGGCGAGACATTTCCGTTCACAGTGTTGGTTGCAGCAAATCATACAATGTGACGTAATTGAGAGGCTTCTAACACCAGTGAATAGAACATGGGGAAGTACATTGAGACCAATAACCTATATAATGTTTGGTAGTAAGCATTGAAATTAGTCTTGTTGCATAGGACACACACAAAACATAAGTGAAATTAGGAGTATTTTACATTGAGCATAATAAGTTAAAGATATCATAATATGCATCAAAGATTTTGAAAAATAATTTGAAGGGTATTGCATTTAAGAGACTTTGAAGGTAACTAAGAGATTTCCTAGAAGCAATAAAGAGAGAATTTTGCAAGAGAAAAATAAAACTAAACATGGTAAATATCAGTTATCAAGTTCAAAGTGCACAGTAGATGCAAAAAGTTTGAAGGTATGGGTGTATCAAGAGGTTGGTTCTCTACAAATGAAATTAAAATAAATTCATCCAATGGACAATAAAACTATTACGCCTATATCCTATTTCAAGAACATATGTTATCTCTAGACATGTTGCCAAGTATTTCCAAAGAATTCATCATTCAAAATTGACATTGTAAAAAAATTCTTGAGTTTCGAAGATTGAGAGCCTTGCAAAGCCAAGCTTGACAATTGAAAAGTTCAGAGGACACAAATAAGTGTTTTAAACTTCAATATATGTATTTAACTCACCCTTAGTTAGATTGTTTGGGGATTAAATTGTGACAAGCTAATGGAATAACTTGTGTTCTTGATTGTGTTAAGAATTTTGTAAAATAAAAACGTGTGGCATGCATGTACAATATGAATGCCAAATATTGGGTTATGTAGTGAGAAGTCATCACTTGAGATATTGTATGTTATAAACTAAAAAACCTTTTTTACAAACTAGAAAGAGTCCAGTTAACCCCTAGGAGTAGAGACAATGTCACCTCACTTAGATCCTTTATTTATTTGGTTTGGTTCTTTGGTAACAACATGGGACTTCCATCAATGATATAAAGTATGAAATTATGGTTCCTATGGGGTTAGTATAATTTCAAATCAAATAATGTGGTTATCCTCAAGAAAGGAATTAAATCCAAAAATTGAATGAAAACGCTCTAGACCAAAGTTAGTATTTCAAACTATTGTACAGTTTTAAATGGAAATTCCAGAAATAATATTGGCTCAATGGCATCATTAAGAGTGAGTTTGTTGGTGACCAAGGCATTTAGATTTCCTCAATATGTTTAAAGTTGTTTGTAATTATGTTTTCCTTGTATGTTGTCCTCCACTCTAGACAAGTCAGTTCTAGGAAAGGAGGGCTCCACAAGTCATGCTAACATTACACCTTTTCCTATACTATTTGTACTTGTTAAAATCCAAGACCCATAATATAACTGTAAATAAGAGCACACGGAGAATCAGAGATAACAAGAAAATTTGTCAAAGTATAATCAATCTCACAAGTTCTGAGAATCTCAATATTTCGAAGGGGGCCATGATAGTACTGCAACTTCAAGTAATGAATAGCCCATACCAAATACTCATCAAAAAATAGGAGCCATAGCACAATAATCAACACATGATTTTCCCATTGTTTATTATCCAACACCTTGTTAAGGGTACAAGCATCTACCCCTTGAACTGAGATAAAATATTCGTACAAAATTTAAATAATACATTCAACATAGTTAGATGTTGTACATATCATCCACACCCTGGGGTTTCTAAATAAAACACAACAAAGTTGTGTTGCACTCCCTTAACTACAACAAACAAAAATTTGTCAAAATTCTATGTAAGAGTATTCTACAACATCACCTTTCGCATCTGTAATGCCAATTTCCTTGAAAATATTTTCAATGATAACTTGGTAAGTGCATAATAGATACATTCAAATGGTAACTTGATAAGTGCATTAACTATACTATTTTTTTCTTACTAAGATCTTGAACTCATAATTTTCACCAATGGTTTAAAATTCCTTCAAGAGCCTAGGTATATTTAATTACTCTTGAACCCAAATAAACCACAGTCATAAGCTTGTAGACAACAGCCACTTTAGCTTTATGATGACAAAGCTAATGGTTGTCTAAGATGACCATAAGTAAATATGTGGCAGTGGGAATTTTGAGCCAGCAAGTCCTTATGGCCTCTTAGAGAATTTGAATTTGAGCACTTCCTCTCACTTGTTTGCCTTGTTGTGCACTATTTGCAGTACTAGTTTGGTAGCCATTATAGATTCATAAACAAGGTCCTGGCATGGAGATGTCTAGGAATTTAAAATTCTACACAATACAGAGGTTTTATTTTTAGCCTAGAGGGTGTCTTGGATCTTATCCCTGTCAATTTTCAGCCTTAAGGGTGCTGCAACAAAGGATACAAAACAACAATAGAAAGCGATCAATATTTCACTTCCAAACAGTCCCACCTTCTTAGAAATTCAAAGAGAAAAGACACCCAACCTAGGGGATAAGTAAACATAAAGTGGTTTGAACATTTATCAGGCTTACCTTAGCTATAGTGATTTAATAGGATGCAAGACTAATGTACACCCTTTTTGTCACTATTAGGTTGCTCTGGTTAGATTTTATTAGTTTGGATTTAATTAACTGACAAGCTAAGAATATTATCCATCAAAGTTAACATGTTAATGATAATAATATCATCATTAAATAATTTATCTTACCCATCCATAGGGTCAACCTAATGTGGGATTCATGATATTAAATGGCTTGGTAGTGACTACAGAGTGTAATGGCTGATAAACATCTTATCTATATATTTCCTCAACCAGAAATTGCACTGAATTATTTTAAGTGTGAAACTTGGACTATTAATGGCAACAAATTCTTTCATTTAGCACGGTCAGGGATGACACAAGTGCACACAGTCTTCATATTAAAATTCTTCTTGGAATAAGGTATCTCATTTTAAGGTGAAACCCAAGCTTTTGAAGGTAGGACTCTCCTATTTGAGCATAATCTAAGACTACACAAGTACATACATCCATGGGCCCCTTTGCTCTTCACATTCAAGTGAGCATCCATTAAAGAGAGTAGGTGTATGTATAAAATAACTAATATACATGACAGTTGAGTCTACCAAAAAAACGTATGTAACTAAGTTATCATAAGCCAAGGTCAATGCAAAAGGAGTAAGGCACATACTAGGTAGAGTCAAAGTCTTAATAGGCCTAATGGTATGTCACTTCATGCATGGACCACATTATTCTAGATGTACTGGGATTTCTTCTTGAATTACGATGGATACATCAAGTGGGGTGTTATTCTAGAATCCTTCAAGTACCAAATACCATGGTCTGAAATCTAGTGGCCCAATGTTAAGGAAACTTAAGGCCTTGCTTCATGCCTACTATTTCCTAAAGATAATATTGTCCCATGTGTCATATAAACCATCCATATTGTGGATGTGCATCATATGGAATGGCCATGGTGTTCAAGTGTACCTCAGGGTTTAAACATACAACTTGTTCATGGTTACAGTCTCAACCATAGTGGCTAATTGTATAGCATAATCCATGTCACAGGATTCAAGAAGTGTTTGTCACTTGGTAACCTTGATCTATAGTGACTTGTATGTTGAATACCTTACTGTAGGCATAGGGATAGGTTTCATGATTTTCCTCCAAATCATTGACAACTTCCACCCAGGTAATTGTCACCCCCTTGCTTATGAAACATGTTCGAATGTTTAGGGTAAGGATTCTAGATGTATGTTCCACAATGCAACCTGAGGCTATAACATCCTAGAGAAGAGGGATCTCAGTCTCAGGAACTGATCAATGGGACAAGTCAAATTACCGTGGAAATGCTTTGGACCCAAATAAGCTATATGGGAAATGATTGAACAAATGCAAGAAGCCCAACCATATTTATTTGTTAAATAAAGAAAATGGGATGGCATTATAGATATTCATAGAACCACATGCACACTAACAATATGATGAGTTCATTTCATGTTCTCTTTTATCATATATAGTTATAGAACATTGAGGATGATGTTCCCCTTAAGGGGGAAGGGGTTTTAATAACCCCAGTAATCCTGGAAAGTATGTAGATGTTGTCTTAGTTAGGGTACAATCATGTATATAATTTAAATGACGTTTTTTTTTGTAACTGAAGAAATTATGTTTGGAGAAATTTTCAGACATACATGGTCTTACTTGGGATTGGACCACAAAATATGTGGGACCAAATCTCCCCACCTAATCGTTGAACCACATCTTGGTAAGCCTTATCTCTCTCTTTAGGCAAACTTCTCCTTAGATCAAGGGGGGAATATCTAAGGCAATATAAGTCCAACAAGGTATGAGTGAAAGGAGTGACCAAATGACTTAAGAAAAATTTGGGTTTAGGGTTTGGTTGTAGCAAGTGAAATTTCATATTTGTATTTAAAAAATTTAGCCCACTTAAGGAGTACAAAACATCAATGGTTTCTTAGAATGATTAGCAAATCAAGGCTCAAATGTGGTGTTGGAAATCAAAGGTTTGCATAAAAAAATAATAAGTTGAATTCAATATAGCAAATTAAGGTTTTATTAGACTCAATGAACAATATGAAATGAAGTGTTTTCTATTGTTAATTTTCAGACTGCAAAATAGAATAAAAGATTGATTTTCATGACTTTTCTGGGTGGTTGAAAGGGAGGACTAGTTCCTTTATTTCAAAATTGGGCTAGGGGGTCACATGGGCCTCTTAAAGGGCTATCTAACAATATAATTAGGATAACTAGGGATGCAAAATCATGTTGCAACAATCCTAAAACAAATGCAGTAATTTAGAAAGGAAGGTATTTTCATATCCATTACCAACTCAAGTAATGTGAGGCTCATGAAAATTGCACATGGAAGAATAAGGAATATTAAGAATATTTTACCACTCAAACCAAATAAATGAAATAACCCTATCCAATTTAATATGCATTTAATTGTACCATCACTTTGAAAAATACATGCATACACTCTCTGGAAAGTACTTACCTATTGTTTATTCATAGCTCATTGATTCCCACTAGAATTGAAGCCCTTCCATGGATGATTAGTCATGGTAGAAGATAATGCTTTTCCACTTGTTCTATAGTTACCTAGCAAAGTTTCATATGTTAGCACAATGAAACTTGCTATAGCATCAAGGTATATGTGCACACATAATGAAACAAAGCATCAACTGTACCTAGCATGGCAGGTAAGATTGGATGTTCTTGCATCTCCCTTTGATCTTGGTTTATCGCCATTGTTATGGGTTGTAGCATTGCTATAAAAATAAACATACCGCATATTAAAGAATGGTGATGACTAAATACACAAATCTAAAACAATGACTCAATTCAACACATGAAACTAACCTGAAATCATAGACAGGGAATTATTTGATCGACGATGTCCATGCTTATTGAGGTATTGAAACTCAAATGGTTCATATTTTGATGGATCAAGATTTAAATCAATTTCCAAACCATTGTTTTTTCTGTTGTTTAATATGTTCTTTGTAGGACTAAGGAAACTCTTCTTCCTCTTCAAATATGAATCAAGAGAACCCAACCCATGTGTGAAGTCAAAATCCATAATGTGAAAATTATTGGCTTCATACAACATTTTTTTAACTAGACCATTCAACTAGTTTGTTTTTGTCAAAGAAGTAGGAAGGTTATCTAAAATTAGATTTACATGGATAAAAAACTCCTCCCTTGCCAAATGAAGTGCCCCCTCATCTACATCAACAATATTTTTGGCCATAAGAGTAGCATCAACATCTACATCATGGTTATGGGGCTCTACATTGATCTCAGGAGGGTCATTGAATATGTTATTCTATGCATGTTGATGAAACAATGGATTTGAATTATCTGAATGGAAATACAACCAATTAAGCTTTATGGTATGCTTTCAAATGTTTCCATGAATAAACCATGGACATTCACATGTTATAAAGTCCATGCGATACCAGGTGACAAGGTATTTTTTACCTTGATCTGTCTGACTTCTCACCCAGTAATCATGGGTTATGCTCTCATGAGGACAACAACAAGTATCCATAATTTTTCTTGCTCTTTCCACTGATGATTCAAGTTTCTTTTCTATCTTATATTTTTTTAGAAATCCTTATTCTTTTAAGATTCCCTTGAACTGATAAAAAGGGTCAATGGTTATTAGTAGCATATGCAACAACCAATCCATCCTACGGGAACATTTTTTTCTTCTATTGGATAGAAATGTTGTTTTTAAGTAGCAATGGTACGACTCAACAAAATTATTGGTCTCTTGATTGACATGAGGAAACTCTTGAAAACATTTCATCCACATCCCTACTTGTAAATAAAACTATGTTGGTATCAATATATCACCTTTATAGAAGACAAAAATGCATATAATACGAAAATTTTGTTTACTTACGAATCTTATCCCCAACAACCCAATTCTTGTGGAAATAGTCTAAGAATTTCTCTTCATCTACAAATTTGATAAAAAAAAGTGATTTATTGCATCATCCACTTTAGAATTAGGAGTGTGTTTCATGATGAAACCTAACTAAATGAACATCTCATTGGCTTCTATGGAACTAGTGGCCAACCGATTGACATTTTTTAACCAAGTCCTCCATACATGCTAAACACATAAGATCACATCACAACCTGTGATCCTCCTATCATATTTAATGCATTTTAGTGTGATATTTTTAGAATAAATTAATGTTTGGTTATATTATAGCAATGTTAAAGTTACCTTAAGGCAATTATTTCAGCCAATGCATCATCAACCATGAAGACATTGACTTTCCAATTAAGATGGATTTGGAAACATTTGTGCATGAGTTTATCCATTTATAGTACAATATCATCTGATGTGTTTCGTGACGTGATAAACCATGAAATTGGCACCCTGCATTTTTGTTCATCAAATTCGATGAGTTTATACAACTGATATTGTCATATTTAGCATTACGTAAAGTCAAATACAAGGTATTAATCATATTGAATGTCTACAACTTAAATAAGTATATTCAATCAATCATTGGCATCTGACTTACCCCATATTTATTTGTATTAAATGTTGAGTCCATGGCTATTAAGCTATTATGTGATAGCTTGACCATTGTATCCAACATCAACTTTGTTTGAATCCCTATTATAAAAGGGACCTCCACACCATTGGGATTTTGGTAAAAGAAAAAATATTCACAACACTTTTGATACCAAAAGTTTACACTCATTTCATCCTTTTTTGAAATTGATAATTTCCCTTTTCCAACCTCTTATATATATTTACAATATAATTTCTATATAAGAAGAAATCCCTATCTCGAGTTTCCGTATCCATGTCAACATGTCTCTTAATTTGGGTTATACACACTATATCAATAGGCACTCCCAAAAAGAAACAACTCTCTACATACACAACAAAATCCCTTGAAAGCTTTGGCCTATGCAAGGTTTTGGTCTCACCTGAAGTGTCATGTTGGCCATGACAAGGCCAACCTTCCCCATCCTCATGTTCATACATATTCAAAGTTAGTATTCCTCTGTCAGGAATTTCATTCATAACCTTCACAATAAAATGGCATTGACAACCCCTCTTCTACATAAATAAGGTCATTCGTTTAGGTGAAGGATCTCCTCTTTTTTCCTTTGAGGCAAATGGAAAATGATAACTACACCAATTTTTTTGAAATGTTAGTACATACAAAGAAAGATAAATGTGGTTTCAAATGATCTAGACAATGCATTTTTGAAATACTTACATTTCATATTGCATTGCAGTTGTAGCTCTTTGTCTTGGTTCTTTTTTCTATTTCCATAAAAAATTACATGGAGCAATGGGATTCGTTTCCTCTCCTTTGATAAAGTCAAAAATTCGTTTTGAAGGGATTAAGGAAATTTGATCAATACTATTCTTATTTTGATTTATTTCATTACAAACTAAGTCTTTACTAGAGAATATCAACTTCTCTTTGAGGTCTTGCACCTTAAGATCCATGATATGTTTCCATTTGCTTCACTTGCAATGTTGAACTCATCTTGTCAAACAATATGCATGGACATCAGAGAAATAGCCTATATAAAAACATGTTAACAACAAAGCTATCCGTTCTAAAGAAAAGCAACAAAAGAAAATAGATGATAGAAAATGAAAGTGAGGGTGGAGTTATGAACTAATAAATGAAACCTTGCGTGTAATTTCAATTACTTGTATTATTATTGTTGTGTATACCATTATTATTACTGTTGCGTACCCCTTGACAATTCCTAAGCTAGGGGGTGATCGTTGCTTTATTGGCATACTATCAATCGTTCAGAGGAGAATTAGGGACCTTATTAAACAACACAATGAAGGCGAATTTCCCCTACTCTCCACCAATAATGAATGTGACCCCTACTTGTACAATAGAGGATGTTCTAATGGATCTTGTGAGTTATCAATGAGGTTAAAGTAGTATGTCAAATGTAATTTTTCTTGTTGGTTAATAACCTTACTGCACTTAGATCACCAGGAATTGAGAAATATTAGTTGACTAGATGACATCATGCATGAAACAATTGTTTCTCCATGAAATTTAACAATCATTGTTATTAACTACATTAACTACCATCCCCATCATGTTAGCCACATGTGACGTTGTAGAGGGTTCTTTTTTTGGAAGGAAGGCAGACGAAGTAGTAAACTGGGTTGGTTTAATTGAACCAATCTTAAGGGGATAGACCAATCTGGTCTATAAATAGATTACTATTGGAACCCATTTTCTTCTCTGGTAGAATTCTTTAGTTATGCTTCGGTGGTAATGATATTTAGTTATGCTTCGGTGATAATGATTTCTTACCACTAAAATTTGTGATGATCATCAAGATTCAGACTCCCTAGTCTCTTAACTTAGCTAATTAGGCAAGATTCAATACTTGGAAAGGTTTATGTTGGGTTTTTGTTTATATATTCGAAAATTTTATATAAAATTAATTATTTCATAAATAAAATAAAATAAAATATTTAAAGTATACACATACATACTGTAACAACTGTGGTTAAAAATTCATGTAAAAATATATAAGACCACGGTCATGGGACACGTATTCCAAGTTGAATGGTGGGCAAAACATCCTAGTGGGGTGTCACTTTGGTTATTAGGGATAAGGAAATTGACAAAGGAAATGGCAAAGGCTTTGGAAATGCATGAGGCATTTATTGGAATTTTATTTATGAAAGTAATTGAATTAGGAGAAAAGGAAGGTGAAATGTCACACATTGCATGTGAGGAGGAAATTGAAGGGAAATAATGGAAATTGAAGAAAATAGAGGCCTCATTGATAAAAATGCTTATGAGGATTAGTGGGTAAGCGTAGTAAGTTCAGTTTTGGAGCTCTCTCTCTCTGATTCTCTCTCTCTCTCTCTCATACTCTTGGATACTTAGAGTTTTATTAGAGCACTCTTGGAGAGAGTGGTATACTTGGAGTTTTGGAGAAATAAGGCAAGGGAAGAGTAGGAAAGTGCAAGATAACATCGAGATCAGCAACTACAATAGATTTTTCTTGCAAGTGTCGAGTTTCATGTATGTTTTCCTCACTAGTTTTCGCATGCATGGAGCATGCATGTGGTTTATTGGTCATGATCTTTCATTGGCATGGAAGATTTCCTAGATTGAAAGTGGATTTTCCTAGCATTGCCATTTCCTATATAGCCATGGTGTTGTGGGTTTATTTCTTTATTTTTCTGGTTGGTTCTCATGTTTCCTTAGCTTGGGTTGAGTTACTAGTTCCTGGTGTAGAAATTTTGAATAATATGAAACTTATTCACAGAGATTATCCTGATTATACACTATTTGTGGAATGCATGCATAATACATAACCTCCTCTACGTTGATCATCAATTTTTCGGAATTAAAAACAATGAAACATCAATCGCATGCGCACATTAACACAGTATGTACTGGGGAAAGCATACAACTGAAAACCCCCAACTATCTGTATATTATAATGATAGAGAACATGTAACAATACATAGTACAATACTCCTCACAAGTACTCAGTACTATCTCCACCTGCTATACACAAACTAGCTCAATTCTGAATCAAGTCACAGGTTCAAATCTCCTCCGCTATCTGCCTGCCTCTACTGCGCAATCCAAAGTGAGAAAAATGAATGATCCAAGCTCGTTTTCCTTTGCTTGTACTATGCAATCCTCATTGGCAATCTCCATCATTGATTGTGCAAATCTCATGCACAGCTGTAGTCACAACTGATAGTAGTCTCCACCTCTAACACCTGTCTCCACTGAGTTGTACATGCACTGAGTTAACTGATGTATTCTTTAGTTGATTTATGAGTTAATAATTACTGAATTAATTAACAATTAATTCAAATCACTCATCACTAGTGTATTCTACAGTTAGACTAAATACAACTAGTTCAACTAAGTCAAACTGAACACAACTCCATCAACTCCTCAATCAACTCCACCAAACTCAATCACTTGAGTTCTAACTGAAGTCCATCATGCAATAGCTCAACTGACCTATAAGAAAAGCGTATTTCCTTCTGGCAGTTGCATGTGCCACATCCATAGCTCGAACTGAAGTGTTCCAAGAGGATAAGATAATGTTTATAGTCCAAATATTATTAAGAGCTAATAATATTCGATTGTTCTATTTTTAACCTGGCAGTCTAAAAATAGACTCCGCCCATATGTCTAAAAATAGAAGTCCATCTATTTTTACCAACATGACCAATCATCCACAAATAGCATCCTGCAACTCATAGACCATGATCCATATGTTTAAAAATAGACATAGTCTAAAAATAGACTTTTCACCAAAAATAGCCTGCGGGCCCACTTAGTGAAGGCGACTTCTTTTCACTAAGCTCCATCATCTTGTTGAATTTTCAACACTCCCTCTCAACAAGATATGGATTATCTGCAACCCCTATCCTGCAACTCTGGAATGTTCTGCATGCAACACATTTTCCCGGTCCACTTGCTCCAACAACACTTGGAACAAAAACACTCCCAACTGACCACTCTGTTGGGCTAGGAACATACTCTGATGCTGAAGCTCTACCTGCTACTGACAAGTGCTCCCTCTCTGACATCTGCACTACTGCAACATCTCCATGCATCTCGCACCATTGCACACTTCTTTGTGCCACCTAGCACTGTGCAAAACACTTGTGCCTCTCGCATTGCTACAGCCTGCTAGCTATGCGTTGTCCTGGGATTCCCTACACTGTCGCTCTCTCTGCCGCTCCATCCGCATCTGTCTCTACCCAATCAGTCAGTTCATGATACTCCACATCGGGGCTCCCATAGCAAGGTCTCAGCCAAGAGGTTGGGTACCTCAAGGATCCTGTCCCTCCTCCTTGGGACGATCACTCTATATCACCCCACCTCCTTCCTGGAGGTATGGCTGCATGTGATCCCTCAGCCCACCTGGCTCGAAGTTTCTACCTACTAGAGGTCTCTGCATGAGTATATTTCTCTACTCGATCTCCTCTCAGCTTCCCTTGTTGTGGCTGCTCCACAACCTCCTGAAGCTGCCGCACCAATCGTGGCTCCTCCACAATCGTCTAAGACTTCTTCTGGCTCTGCATGTTGAGAGGTAATATACCCTCCCTCTCAACCACCAAGTCTCCATAAGTTGCCTCGCTGCTCAAGGCTTTGCATGCATCTTGAACCTTAAGAGCGTACAGGTTCTTGACCCGTGAACCAATCTGCTTCACCTGTCTAGTGATGATGTGTCTAAGGAAAACCTTTCCCTTACTGAAGACTACATCATAGCCTTCGTCTTCCAGCATCGCAATCGACACCAAGTTTCTCTTCAGTCCTGGTACATACTTGAAATCGGTCAAGGTAAGGCGAGCTCCATGCTCCCTTTGAAAAATAATCGTGCCTACACCTGAGACACTATACTTCTCATCATTACCCATCGCTATGAGTATCTGGAGATCTTTCTCCTCCAAAGTACTGAACAAACTCTTGTCACCGGTCATGTGGAAAGAAGCTCCACTGTCAATAAACCAACCACTTCCCACCATGGATGAAACCATGCATGCAAAGAGTGTGAAATCCAACTCAAATTGTGAAGCAAGTGCCTCACCTTCAGATCCTTCCCCGGATCCCTTCTTGGATTTCCTCCGTGGACAATTTGTGGCATAATGGCCCACCTCATGACAAAAAAAGCATCGCACTTTCGATTTGTCAACCTTCTTCCCATCATTGGAAGAACTGGATTCGGAAAGAGAACCCTTCTCCTTCCCCTTCTTTGCTTTGGTAGCCAAAGCGCAATTTTATTCATCAGATGCCTTTGATGAAGATCCGTCCCTAGTATTCCACCTGATCTCCTCTTGCACAAGATCCGACCAAAGTCTCTCCCATCCTGGCAATTTCTCCCAACCATTGACAGAGTCCTAATAGGAATTCCAACTCTTCGAAAGACCAAGGAGAGCCAAGCTCGCCAAGTCCTCATCATCGATAGTCACCCCCACACTTCCCAGCTCATCCCGACATTGGGTGAACTTCATGAGATACTTGGGCATACTATCTCCATTCTCACACTTAATGTTTATGAGTTTACCCTTGTGCGCCAACATCCTTTGGTCGCTCTTGCTTTGGAATAAACTGTCAACGCTTTTCACATCAAGTATGGAGAAGCCTTTCCATGCAGGCTCGATACAATGTGATCCTTCATGCCCTCCAACAGAATCCTTCGACACTTTGTTGTCTTCTTTTGCCAAACCTCAACGTGAGAAGCATCAATAGGCTTTGGGACCTCAGCCTCTATGAACTCCTTCAGCCCATTTTCATCTAACACCACCTCCATCCTTTCTTTCCATGCAATATAATTCGAGCTGCCTTCAAGGGTATACTCCAATCGCAATCGTTGAAAGACATTTCAACTTCGACACCAAAGAAAACACTGCTGCAAATTCGAATTCCACCAGCTCAAAACTCAACCGCTTTTGATCTAAAATTCGTGAGAACAAATTATTTCTCGTACTAAGATTAACTGTATGGGCTTTTACCAAATATCTCACCTTCCAAAAGAAGGATGAATCCAGAGGCTACCTGGCTCGATTGCAGACTTTGCCTGAAGAAATAAAATGTAATCACTTTCTGAATAATAGATTTGATGATCAACTCTGCTCTGATACCATGTAGAAATTTTGAATAATATGACACTTATTCACAGAGATTATCCTGATTATACACTATTTGCGGAATGCATGCATAACACATAACCTCCTCTACGTTGATCATCAATTTTGCGGAATTAAAAACAATGAAACATCAATTGCATGAGCACATTAACACAATATGTACTGAGGAAAGCATACAGCTGAAAACCCCCAACTATCTGTATATTATAATGATAGAGAACATGTAACAATACATAGTACAATACTCCTCACAAGTACTCAGTAGTATCTCCACCTGCTACACACAAACTAGCTCAGATCTGAATCAAGTCACAGGTTCAAATCTCCTCCGCTGTCTGCCTACCTCTACTGCGCAATCCAAAGTGAGAAAAAGGAATGATCCAAGCTCATTTTCCTTGGCTTGTACTATGCAATCCTCATTGGCAATCTCCAACACTGATTGTGCAAATCTCATGCACAGCTATAGTCACAACTGATAGTAGTCTCCACCTCTAACACTTGTCTCCACTGAGTTGTCCATGCACTGAGTTAACTGATGTATTCTTTAGTTGATTTATGAGTTGATAATTAGTGAATTAATTAACAATTAATTTACATCACTCTATTCTGCAGTTAGACTAAATACAACTAGTTCAACTAAGTCAAACTGAACACAACTCCATCAACTCCTCAATCAATTCCACCAAACTCAATCACTTGAGTTCTAACTGAAGTCCATCATGCAATAGCTCAACTGACCCATAAGAAAAGCGTATTTCCTTCTGGCAGTTTCATGTGCCACATCCGCAGCCCGAACTGAAGTGCTCCAAGAGGATAAGATAATGTTTATAGTCCAAATATTATTAAGAGCTAATAATATTTGATTGTTCTATTTTTAGCCTGGCAATCTAAAAATAGACTCCGCCCATATGTCTAAAAATAGAAGTCCATCTATTTTTACCAACATGACCAATCATCCACAAATAGCATCCTGCAACTCATAGACCATGATCCATATGTCTAAAAATAGACTTTGCGCCAAAAATAGCCTACGGGCCCACTTAGTGAATGCAACTTCTTTTCACAAAGCTCCATCATCTTGTTGCATTTTCAACACCTGTAAGCCCTAGTTGGAAAAATGCTCTCGAAGCACTGTAACATCTTGGGTTGATTTACTAGTCCTAGAAGCCTTGGCTGGACAAACGCTCTAGAAGCCCTAGGTGAGTTTAGTTATTAGTCCTCCAAACCCTGGTTGGACAAATTTTTTGGAAACCCATAATAAGTTGTGGGTTGGATTACTAGTCCTGGAATCCTTAGTTGGAACAAACACTCTAGAGCCTTAAAAGGCTTGGGTAGAGACAAATCTAATGATGGTTTTATGATGTTCGATCGTGATGTGGAATAAATGTTTGATGGGTTAATTTGATTGGCCTCTGGAAGCCCTGAATGGTTTTAAATTGATGTGTTCTATGAGATCCCACATTGATGCTTGGAATATGGCACGAGGGTGACTAGTTGAAGAGAGTTTTGGCTCAACCATGTCTACGGTCGTGTGGAATGTGGCAGTCCCATACTGGGTTGGATTTTGCATCATTAATATGAGGATATTTCTCCTTTCTAATCCATGAGTATTATACTGGTTGATATGGGGATTCTATGGCTAATGTATCCTTGATATTTCTATTTCTATTATGCCGATTATAACCATGTATTATGGCAATGATGATGTATGGCTCTCATCATGTTTTTATTAGTAATTGAATGAATAATGTAGCTATGACTAAATAGATGATAATGCAGCTAATGATATAAGGGAACAATGCTTCTTAGTGATTATAAGATAAGTATGAGACCCCTATGCATAGATCTGTTATTTACACCTGTAGATTGTATTGGTGCCAAGTGTTTGATAGAATATCGGTCCCAGTTGGGGATGCTCAGGCCTAGTCTTGGATTCATTTTTTGGTTTATTAGTCTTGTCAACATGTGTTTAATGGATTCCAAAAGTTACAACAACTTCTGGGCAGTGGCCAGAATTATGGGATTAAAAAGTACCTTAAATCTTGCGGACTTTGGCACAGGTCTGCTGGAAATAGTCCCTGGATGCAGACATGCAGGCTTGTGGGGGCGTCCAAATCTCTCTGGACATTGGCATGCCCATAGCATGTGAGCGTCCATAGGTTTACTAGCTTAAAAACTCAATAGGACTTAGGGGCCGGTTATCAGAAATGTTGGGATGGTTCTTAGAAGTCCTATTGTTAATGTTGAAGGTTTGTATGGTTTGTTTTCATCAATTCCACTTCCTTAACATGACTTAGGATATCGAATCATATCATAGTAACTTCTTGTCATATGTTTAACTCAGTTGGCTAGTTACTTGGGTAGATGTGCGAGGAGGGTGTTACAGAGTGGTATCAAAGCATTGTTCACCCTTTGGACTAGATGGGTGGTGTGTTGGTCATGCATTCAAGTTGGTTGCATATGTGTTGATTATGGTTGTAGTCCATGTGATTGTTGCATGTGCATGGTGTTGATCATTGTTGTAGTGATGTCACCATGTGAAGGTTGATGTTTTTTTGGGATGTGTCATCATGAGTGTATGGTTGTATATGAATTTTTTATGCATGTTAATGTTTATATGTTGTTATGCATGCATTGTCATGGTGAAAGTTGTTGTGCATGAGGTCTTTGTATGGAATTAGGTCATCATGATGCTAATTTGTTGGCTGAGATAGAGTAGGAGATGCAGACTATCAAAGTGAAGTTGCGACATTGGACCTCGAGGCAAGAGCATGTTTTCCTACAGGTTGTATGTTGGGCATGCAGGTATGTAGGTTAAGGATTGTTATATGCATTATGGTTATGTGTATGTTTGTCATTCTATTGATGTTATGGTTACATACATGATAGATGCTAGTTGATTAGTGAAGTCATATGCACATGTTTTAGATAGTCATGAATGATAGTAACCTATGATTGTATACATTGCTATTGTTGTTTTATGTTAGATAACTTGATGATTAGTTTATATGTTTTTGATGAGCATGATATATAACTTGTTTTTGTTATCATACTAATTTGGATTAGTCCATGCAAATGGTTAAGGTTATGAAATTAAGGTATGAGTTAATATGTTGTGATATTATGTCATATTAATCTAGACAGACTATGCAGATGTGATTATTATGTATGACTGATAATTGTTTATGAGTTTATGATGGGAACATGTTAGTTGGTGACTATTATGGATATCATAAAAAACTATTTTTTCAATTAGTATTTTCAACTTATCTTCCTATGGGTTTACTCAAATTTTGAGTAGAAACACTCGTTGGGTGTAAAATTTGATTCCTCATCCAAGGAGTACCCATGTTTTATACTTTCAATGGACCCTACTACACAAAAAATGAGAAATATATGAAAAATGTGATTGTAATCACATTTTTTCATGTATTTGTCATTTTTTGTGTAGCAGGGTCCATCGAAAGTATGCAACATGGGTACTCCTTGGATTAGGAATTAAATTTTGCATCTAATGAGTACTTCTGCTCGAAATTTGAGTAAAGCCTTAGGGAGATAAGTTTTAAATAAGACCTAAAAAAGTGGTTTTATTATTTTATTATTTTTTAATCTTTTTACTTTTTTACTCCAAAAATGGTGAATGATCCCCCATAGTTCACATCATCATCTTGAATCCTATTGGTTCTTATAATTTTATTTTTTTTGTACATTTTTCATAGGAGGCCCATTTTAGACCTCAAAATTCCCCTAATGGAGTATGCGTTCAAATAATATTGTTTTAAGTTGATTGTACTAACACATATGTGTTGAGACAATTGATATGTACTTGAGTGTAATATGTGATAATTGTTGCATTATGTCTAATGACTAGAGTTGACTATGAATTATGATATGATTGCTAGTATTGGTAAAGGTTGATTTCAAATTGATAGATATGATTTTCTTGATATTTGGAACATGTGTTTGACATGTGTAAGCAGTGCAAGAAACATGCTTGGTATTACAATGACAAGGTAATATTTGATGTGTTTATATAACTAATAGTTGGATGATGTGACAGTGCATAGTAACACTCAATTGTAGCAAGGAAAAGGTCAAAGAAAAGAGTTGGGCAAGAATACCTTTGGCAATGTTTGGAAACTCTAATTCGAAACGAATGAGTGATTTGTATACAAGAATTCTTCTTAACCTTAATTTCATCTGACATTATGTGGGTATGTGCTATATTCATGGACATGTATTTGATAGGTATAACAAATGGTGTCTAGTTATATCTAGATCTGTCAAAGAAATTGGAGTCACTTGAGAGATTGTGTGGATGTGTTCACTTGCAAGACAACATGCTTGGCACAAAAAGGTAAGGTAACTAGTGTATTTTTATGTTTATGTATGCACTGACAACTATGCGTTGATGGCAGTGTGATGCAAGGTATTGCATGGAAAAGAGGTTGCCATGAAATCTCACAGAAGCCCCAAGTTGAGTTTTCCCTTGGAATCACTGGGAACCATGGGGATTGAAATCATGGCATCTATTGATCAATCTTGTGCTTTTGGTATTTTGGGGTGATTTTTTGTGATTGATGGCAGTTTTTTT
>CM062817.1:735978500-736321000 GCA_031772625.1 Pinus tabuliformis
TAGGATTTAGGGTTTATAAGAATTTAGTAAATTCTATAAATAGACACTTAAATAAAGTGAAGAAACTCTTTTTAAAATGTTATAAATGCTTAAGGTTTAGGGTTTAATGTTTAGGGTCTATAAGGGTTTAGTAAATGATTTTAATAAACACTTAAAATAAAAGTTACAAAACACAATTTAAAATGTTATAAATTCTAGAGTTTATGATTTAAGGTTTAACGTTTCAAGTTTGGGGTTTAGAGTTTAGGATTTAGTGTTTAGGGTTTATAATGCTTTAGTAAATTATTTTAACAAACACTGTAATAAAAGTTACAAAATTATATTTAAAATGCTATAAAATGATTAGGGTTTAGGGTTTAGTGTTTATGGTTTGGCATTTAGGGTTTGGGTGGTTTAGAATTTAGGTTTATTGTTTATAAGACTTTAGTAAATGGTTTAATCAAGGCTTAAATAAAAGTTACAAAATTCTTTTTAAAATGATATAAAAATCTTAGGGTTTACTATTTACGGTTTGGCCTTTGGGATTTAGGTTTAGGTTGTATAAGACCTTAGTAAATTATTTTAATAAATGCTTAAATAAAAGTTCCAAAACACATTTTAAACTGTTATGAAAATCCTTAGGGTTTAGTGTTTTGGGTTTTGATTTTGGGTTTTATGTTTAGGATTTAGGCTTTAGGGCTTAGGGTTTATAACACTTTAGTAAATTTTAATAAACACTTAAATAAAGGTTACAAAACATTTTTTAAAATGTTATAAAATTCTTATGATTTAGAGCTTCATCTTTACGGTTTACGGTTTGGGGTTTAGGTTTAGAGTTTATGGTTTAGTGTTTATAACACGAGTAAATACTTTTAATAAAAACTTAAATAAAAGTACTCATTGTTTTTTAAAATGTTGTAAAATTATTAGTGTTTATGGTTTAGAGTTAATGGTTTGAGGTTTATTATTTGGGTTTATGGTTTAGGGTTTATGGTTTTAAATTTAATGTTTATAACACTTTCATAAAAGATTTTAATAAACACTTAAATAAAATTTACAAAATGCTTTTAAAATGTTATAAAATGCTTAGCATTTACGACTTAGGGTTTAGACTTTGGGTTTAGTGTTTATGGTTGGGGTTGAGGGTGTAGGGTTTCGGGTTTGGGGTTTAGGGTTTAGATTTTCAGGTTTATAACACTTCAGTAAATGCTTTTAATAAACAATTAAATAAAAGTTACGAAACACTTTTCAAAATGTTGTAAAATGGTTCGGGTATAGGATTTAGGCTTTATGGTTTATAACACTTTAGTAAATTCTTTTAATAAACACTTAAATAAAAGATAAAAATAGTTCTTAAAATTATATAAAATTTGAGGGTTTAGGGTTTGGGTTTAGGGTTTAGGTTTAGGGTTTAGGGCTTATAACACTTTAGTAAATGCTTTTAACAAACATTTAAATAAAATTTACAAAACACTTTTTAAAATGGTATAAAATACTTAGAGTTTAGGGTTACATTTAGGTTTATGGTCATGGGCTTATGGTTTAGAGTTTTAGGTTTAGGGTTTATAGCACTTTAGTAAATGTTTTTTAGTAAACACTTATATAAAAGTTACAGAACATTTTTTATTTCTTTTAAATTCTTAGGGCTTGGGTTTAGGGTTTAGAATTTAGGGTTTTGAATTTTGGGTTTTGAGTTTAGGGTATAGCATTTAGGGTTACACGTTTTTAGTTTAGGCTTTAGGGATTAGTGTTTTCAGTTTAGGTTTATAACACGTTGTAAAATGCTTAGGGTTTAAGTTTTAAGATTTTCGGTTTAGGGTTCATGGTTTCGGGTTTATAACACTTTAGTAATTGTTTTAGTAAACACTTAAATAAATATTACAAAACACTTTTTAAAATGTTATAAAATGCTTAGGGTTTAGAGTTTAAGATTTGGGGTTTAGGTTTTATGGTTTAGGGTTTGGGGTTTAGGTTTTAGTATTTAGGGTTTAAAACATTTTAGTAAATTATTTTAATAAGAACTTAAACAGAAGTTACAAATAATTTATAAAATGTTATAAAATTCTTATGCTTTAGTGTTTAGGGTTTAGGGTTTATAACACTTTAGTAAATGTTTTTAATATACACTTAAATAAAATGTTATAAATTGCTTAGGGTTTAGGGTTAAAAGTCTAGGATTTATAATACTTTAGTTAATCCTCTTAATAAACACTTAAATAAAAGTTAGAATTTTTTTTAAGATGTTATAAACTACTAAGCGTTTAGGGTTTAGGGTTTATGGTTTGGGGTTTGGTGTTTAAAGTTTAGGGTTCAAGGTTGGTAACACTTTAGTAAATGATTTTAATAAACACATAGATAGAAGTTCAATATGTATTCTAAAATGTTATAAAATTATTAGGGTTTATTATTTAGGGTTTATTGTTTAAGGTTTACAGTTTTTGGCTTAAAGTTTAGGGTTTAGGGTTTCAAGTTTAGAGTTTAGGGTTTAGGGTTTAGGCTTTGTGGTTTATAGTTTAGGGTTGAGGATTTAGAACACTTTAGTAAATTCTTTTAATAAACTCTTAAATAAAAATTACCAAACACTTTTTAAAATGTTATAAAATGCTTTGTGTTTAGGGTTTAATGTTCATGGTTTGGGGTTTATGGTTTAAGGCTTAGGGTTTAGGGTTTATGATTTAGGGTTTAAGGTTTATAGGGCTTTAGTAAATGCTTTTAATAAACACTTAAATAAAACTTTCAAAATACTTTTTAAAATGTTATAAAATGACTAGGGTTTACTGTTTAGGGTTTAGGATTTAGGGTTTAGGGTTTAAGGTTTGGGGTTTTGGGTTAAGGTTTCAGGTTTAGTGTTTAGGGTCTACAACATTATGGTAAATTATTTTAATAAACACTTAAATCAAAGTTACAAATTTCTTCTCAAATTGTTATAAAATTCTTAGGGTTTCTGGTTTAGGCTTTAGGGCTTAGGGTTTAGGTTTAGGGTATAGGTTTTGGGGTTTAGGTTTTAGGGTGTATGGTTTAAGTTTTACAACAATTTAGTGAGTTTTGTTAACAAACACTTAACTAAAAGTTACAAAATGCTTTTAAAAATGTTATAAAATGCTTATGGTTTAGGGTTTAGGGTTATAACGCTTTATTAAATGCTTTTAATAAACACTTAAAAAAGTTACAAAAATGTATTTTAAAATGTTATAAAATACCTAGTGTTTAGGGATAGGGTTTATGGTTTAGGGTTCGGGATTTATAACACTTTTAGAAATTCTTTTAATAGGAACCTAAAAAAAGTTACAAAATGGTTGTTAAAATGTTATAAAATACTTAGGCTTTAGGGTTTAGGATTTAAAATTCTATAAAGTGCTCATGGTTTAGGGTTTAGGACTTATAACAATTTAGTAAATGCTTTTAATACACACTTAAATAAAAGTAAGAAAACTCTTGTGAAAATGTCAAAAATTACATAGGGTTTAGAGTTTAGGGTTTAGGGTTTAAGGTTTTGGGTTTAAAATGTTATAAAATTCTTATGGTTTAGGATTTAGGGTTTATAAAATTTTAGTAAATTATTTTAATAAACACTTCAATAAAATTTACAAAAATCTAGCTAAAATATCATTGAATGCTTAGGATTTAAAATGTTAGAAAATTCTTAAGGTTTAGTGTTTAGGGTTCACAAGACTTTAGTAAAAAAAATTATAAACACTTACAAAAAGTTACAAGAAGTTCTTTCAAATGTTATGAATGATTAGTATTAAGGGTATAGGGTTTATGGTTTAGGTCTTATAACACTTCAATAAATTATTTTAATAAATGCTTAAAAACCAGTTACAAAACACTTTTTAAAATGTTATAAAATTCTTAGGGTTTAAATTTTGGGGTTTAGGATTTATAAAACTTTAGTAAATCCATTTAATAAACACTTAGAAAAAATTTACAAACACTTGCCAAAAAGTTATAAAATGCTTAGGGTTTAGGTTTGAGGGGCACTTTAGTAAGTTATTTTAATAAACACTTCAGTAAATGCTTTTATTAAACATGTAAAAAATGTTACAAAAGGTTGATTAAATTGTTATAAAATGTTTAGGGTTTTAAAAGGTGACAAAATTCTTGCTAAATTCTAATAAAATGCTTAGGATTTAGGGTTTATAACAATTTAGTAAATTCTTCAAATAAACACTTAAAAAATGGTTACAAACACTTCTTAAAATGTTAAAAAATACTTAGGGTTTAGGTTTTTGGGTTTAAAATTTTATAATGTTCTTATGGTTTAGGGTTTATGGTTTATAATGCTTTAATAAATTCTTTTAATAAACACTTATAAAAAAGTTAAAAAATGGTTTTGAGGGTTTAGGGGTTTTAGGGTTTAGGGTTTTTTTAGGGTTTAACAGTTTTTACGGTTTAAGGTTTATGTTTTTTTAGGCTTTAGGGTTTTTTATGGTTTATGGTTTTTATAGGGCTTTTAGGGTTTACAGTTTTTTAGGGTTTAGGGTTTGGGGTTTAAGGATAGGGGTTTAGGGATTAGGGGTTTAGGGTTTATAGAACTTTAGTAAATGGTTTTAGTAAACACTTCAATAAAAGTTTTTTTTTTCCAGTTAACACTAACCTAAGTACCCATGGGGAATTTGAACCAATGACCTATCACAAGGAGTGCCTTAACAGTGCACCAATTCATCGTCAATCCAAAGCCCCATGGGAAACACTTAAATAAAAGTTACAAAACACTTTTTAAAATGTTATAAAATCCTTAATTTTTAGGGTTTGGGGTTAGGGGCTTAGGGTTTAGGTTTTGGGGTTTAGGGTTTAGAGTTTATAAGACATTAGTAAATGCTTTCAAGCTTTAGGCTTTAGGGTTTAGGGTTTATAAGACCTTAGTAAATGATTTTAGGGTTTATCCTTTACGCTTTAAGCATTAAGATATAGGGTTTGGGGTTTGGGGTTTGGGGTGTAGGTTTTATAACAATTTGGTAAATTATTTTAATAAAAACTTAATTAAGAGTTACAGAAAACTTTCTTAAATGTTATAAAATTCTTAGTGTTTAGGCTTTATCATTTGGCATTTATGGTTCGAGATTTAGGGTTTCAGGTTAAGGGTTTAGGTTTTAGCGTTTATGGTTTAGGGTTTATGGTTTATGATTTATAACACTAAACTTACAAAACGCTTTTTAAAATATTAAAAAAAATAGCATCTAGGGTTTAGGGTTTAGGATTTATAACACTTTAGTAAGTTATTTTAATAAACACTTAAATAAATGTTTAAAATACTTCTTAAAATGTTATAAAATTATTAGGTTTAAGGTTTTAGCGTTTGATGGTTTAGGGTTTACGGTTTTAGGTTTATGGTTTAAGGTTTACAAAATAAAAGTTACACTTAAATTAAATTTACAAAACACTCCTTAAAATGTTATAAATTAATTAGGGTTTAGGTTTCATGGCTTAGGTTTTAGGGATTAGGGTTTAAATTTTATAACACTTTAGTAAATTATTTTAATAAACACAAAAGAAGTTACAAAACACTTATAGTTTATGTTTTTTCGGTTTACGAATTATAGTTTAGGGTTTAGCTTTTATGGTTTAGGGTTTATAACACCATAGTGAATTATTTTGATAAAAACTTAGGTAAAAGTCACCAAAGTATTTTTAGAATGCTATAAAATGCTTAGGGTTTAGCATTCAGAAGACCTTAGTAAATTCTTATAACAAAAACTTAAATAAAAGTTAAAAAACACTTTTTAAAATGTTATAAATTACTTACCGTTTAGGGTTAAGAGTATAGGGTTTATAAGAATTTAGTAAATCCTCTTCTTAAAAAGTTAGAATTTTTTTTAGGATGTTATAAAATGCATAGAGTTTAGGGTTTGGGGTTTGGTGTTTAGAGTTTAGGGTTTATAACATTTTAGTAAATGATTTTAATAAACACTTAAATATAAGTTACAATATGCTTCTTAAAATTTTATAAAATTATCAGTGATTAGGGTTTAGTGTTTAGCATTTGTGGTTTACAATTTAGGATTGAGGGTTTATAACACTTTAGTAAATCCTTTTAATAAGCACTTAAACAAAAATTACAAAACACTTTTTAAATGTTATATGCTTAGGATTTAGGGTTTAATGTTCATGGTTTGGGGTTTAGGGTTTATGGTTTAGGGTTTAGGGTTTAGGGTTTGGGGTTTAGAGTCTACGGTTTAGGGTTTATAAGACTTTATTAAAGGTTTTTAACAAACACTTAAAAAAATGTTTCAAACTAATTTTAGAATGTTATCAAATGATTAGGTTTTAAGGTTCAAGGTTTGGGATATAGGGTTTAGGGTCTATGGTTTAGGGTTTAAGGTTTGGGATTTTGGATTTAGGTTTAGGGTTAAGTGTTTAGGGTCTACAAAATTTTGGTAAATTCTTTAATAAACACTTTAATAAATGTTACAAAACAATTTTTAAAATGTTATAAAATGGTTAGGCTTTACGCTTTATGGTTTAAGGTTTAGGGTCTGGGATTTGGCGTTTACGGTTTACGGTTTATGGTTTAAGGTTTAGGGTTTGGGATTTGGGGTTTAGGGTTTAGGATTTAAGTTTTGGGGTTTAGGGTTTATGTTTTTGTGTTTAGGGTTTAGGGTTTTGTGTTTATGGTTTAGGGTTTATAACACTTTAGTAAATCCTTTTAATGAACACTTAAATAAAGGTTACAAAATTCTTCTTAAAGTGTTATAAAATTCTTACGGTTTATAGTTTAGGGTTTAGGGTTTAGGGTTTAGGTTTTGGTGTTTACGTTTTAGGGTGTATGGTTTAAGGTTTATAAAAATTTAGTAAATTCTCTGAATAAACACTTAAATAAAAGTTACAAAATGCTTTCAAAAATGTTATAAAATGCCTAGGGTTTAGGGTTTATGGTTTAGGTTTTAGCGTTTAGAGTTTGGGATTAAGGATTCAGGGTTTAGGATTTATGAAAATTTATTAAGTGCTTTTAATAAAGACTTAAAAAAGGTTACAAAACGCTTTTTAAAATGTTATTAAATGATTAGGGTTTAGATTTTATGGTATGGGGTTTATGGTTTAGGGTTTAGGTTATATAACACCTTAGTAAATTATTTTAATAAAGACTTAAATAAAAGTTACAAATTTATTTTTAATAGATGATAAAATCCCTAGGTTTTAGGGTTTAGGGTCTGGGGTTTGGGGAATAGGTTTTAGCGTTTAGTGTTTAGGGTTTAGGGCTTATAACACTTCAGTAAATTATTTTAATAAACACTTAAATAAAAGTTAGAAAACTCTTGTTAAAATGTTACAAAATGATTTCGGTTTAGGGTTTAGGGTTATAACACTTTATTAAATGCTTTTAATAAAAACTTCAAAAAGATACAAAAATGTATTTTAAAATGTTATAAAATTCTTAGTGTTTAGGGATAGGGTTTATGGTTTGGGTTTGGGATTTATAACACTTGGATAAATTCTTTTAATAAGAACATAAAAAAAAGTTACAAAATGCTAGTTAAGATGTTATAAAGTGTTTAGGCTTCAGGGTTTAGGATTTAAAGTTCTATAAAATGCTCATGTTTTAGGGTTTACGGTTTCTAACACTTTAGTAAATCCTTTTAATAGAAACTTTAAAAAAAGTAAGAAAATGTTTGTTAAAATGTTATAAAAAGCTCAGAGTTTAGGGTTTAAAATGTTATAAAATGCTTAGGGTTTAGGTTTTAGGGTTTAGGGTTTATAAACACTTAGGAAAAAGTTACAAAACACTTGCTAGAAAGTTATAAAATGCTTAGGGTTTAGGTTTGAGGGACACTTTACTAAATTATTTTAATAAGCACTTTAAAAAAAGTTACAAAACCCTTGTTAAAATTTTATAAAATTCTTAGTGTGTAGGTTTTATGGTTTAGGGTTTATAACAGTTTATTAAATGCTTTTAATAAACGCTTAAAAAAAGTTAGAAAACACATATTAAAATGTTACAAAATGCTTGCTAAATTGTAATAAAATGCTTAGGGCTTAGAGTTTTGGGTGTGGGTATTAGGGTTTAGGGTTTATGATTTATAATGCTTTAGTAAATTCTTTTAATAAAAACTTATAAAAAGTTAAAAAACGATTTTTAGGGTTTATGGTTTTTTAGGGTTTAGTGTTTGAGGTTTGGGGTTTAAGGCTAAGGGTTTAGGGATTAGGGGTTTAGGGTTTATAGCACTTGAGTAAATGGTTTTAGTGAACACTTTAATAAAAGTTACAAAGCAATTTTTAAAATGTTATAAAATCCTTAGGTTTAAGGGTTTCTTGTTTAGGGCTTAGGGTTTAGTGTTTAGGTTTTGGATTTTAGGGTTTAGAGTTTATAAGACTTTAGAAAATGCTTTCAAGGTTTAGGCATTAGGGTTTATGGTTTATAAGACCTTAGTAAATGATTTTGGTGTTTATCCTTTAGGCTTTAAGCACTACAATATAAGGTTTTGGGTTTGGGGTTTAGGGTTTATGTTTGGGGTTTATGGTTTTGGATTTAGGGTTTTGGGTTTAGGGTTTAGGTTTTAGGGTTTATCATTTAGTGTTTACGGTTTAGGATTTATAACACTAAAGTTACAAAACACTTTTTAAAATATTAAAATCAAAATTAGCATTTAGGGCTTACGGTTGAGGGTTTATGTTTTAGGGTTTAGGGTTTAGGATTTATAACACTTTAGTAAATGCTTTTCATAAACACTTAAATAAAAGTTACAAAATATTTTTTAAAATGTTTTAAAATGCTTAGGGTTTATTTTTTATGGTTTATAAAACATTATAAATGCTTTTAATAAACACCTAAATAAAATTTAGAAAATGATTTTTAAAATGTTATCAAATACATAGGGTTTAGATTTTAGGGTTCCAGGTTTAGTGTGTGGGGCTTAGGGTTTAGGTTTTATAACACTTTAGTAAATTATTTTAATAGACACTTAAATAAAAGCTACAAAACGATTTTTAAAATGTTATAAAATGATTAAGGTTTAGGGCTTAGGGTTTACGGTTTGGGGTTTACGATTCAGGTCTTAGGTTTTAGGGTTTATAACAATTTAGTAATTTATTTTAATAAAAAGTTACATAAAAATTACAAAACACTTTTCGAAATGTTATAAAATAGTTAGGGTTTAGGGTTTAGGTTTATAACACTTTAGAAAATGCTTTTAATAAACACTTAAATGAATGTTACAAAACACTTTTTAAATTGTTATTAAATGATTAGTATTTAGGGTTTGGGGTTTGGGGTTTAGGGTTTAGTGTTTATAAGGATTTAGTAAATTATTTTAATAAACACTTAAATAAAAGTCAAAAAATCTTTTTAAATGCTATAAAATGCTTAGGGTTTAGGGTTTAGGGTTTGGGTTTTAGGGTTTAAGGTTTAGGGTTTCGAGTTTCAAGTTTGGGTTTTAGGGTTTAGGGTTTATAACTTTTCAGTAAATTATTTTAATAAACACTATAATAAAAGTTACAAAATGATTTCTAAAATGTCTTAAAATTATTAGGGTTTAGGGTTTCTCATTTAGGGTTTGGGGTTAAGGGTGGTTTAGGGTTTAGGGTTTATAGTTTATAAGACTTTAGTAAATGGTTTTAATCAAGGCTTCAATAAAAGTGACAAAATTACTTTTAAATGATATAAAATGCTTAGGGTTTAGTGTTTATAGTTTGGCCTCAGGGTTTTAAGGTTTAGTGTTTATAAGAACTTAGTAAATGGTTTTAATAAGGGCTTAAATAAAAGTTGAAAAACGCCTTTTAAGCTCTTATAAAATGCTTAGGGTTTATGGTTTTGGGTTTAGATTTTGGGTTTTAGGTTTAGGGTTTAGGTTTTTGGTTTTATGGTTTGGGGTTTCAGGTTTAGAGTTTAGGGTTTAGAGTTTATAACACTTGACTAAATGCTTCTAATAAGAACTTGAATAAAAGTTAGAGATTACTTCTTAAAATGTTATAAAATGCTTAGTGTTTATGGTTTAGAGTTAAGGGTTTGAGGTTTACTGTTTGGGGTTTATGGTATAGGGTTTAGGGTTTTGAATTTAGGGTTTATAACACTTCTATAAAATATTTTGGTAAACACTCAAATAAAATTTACAAAGCGCTTTTTAAAATGTTATAAAATGATTAACATTTACGGTTTAGGGTTTAAGGTTTAGGGTTTGGGGTTTAGGGTGTAGGGTTTAGGGTTTGGGGTTTAGGGTTTAGGGTTCATGGTTTCATGTTTATAACACCTTAGTAATTGTTTTAATAGAAACTTAAATAAAAGTTACAAAACACTTTTTAAAATGTTATAAAATGCTTAGGGTTTAGTGTTTCGGATTTGGGGTTTAGGGTCTATGGTTTAGGGTTTGGGGTTTAGGGTTAAGGGTTTAGAGTTTAATGTTTAGTGTGTAAGTATGAACCACCCCACCTTAACTGGGAATCTGCTACTACATATTACACATAATGCAAACTATTCTGATACTCAATGTTCGTTGTAGACGTTGATGTCAAGGAATTGAGCTACGTTGGCTATAGGAATATTGTCAGTGTTCGTATATATTGTGGATCTAGATCTAGTTTTGGTAATGGCAAGCCCTATGTATACGTGGCCATGTTGGATGGTTCTCAATGTCTTGTTCGATAGATCCGGTTTTGGTAATGGCAAACCCTGTGTATGCGTGACTATGTTGGATGGTGGTCAATTTCTTGTTTGATAATATTTTCCTATTTTTGGGGAATGGTGTTCAATGTCTTGTTTGATAATATTTTCCTATTTTTTGGCAGATTCATTAATTCAAAATGCTATTTGGAGTATCTAATTTTGAACAAAAATGAACAACTAAGCTACATTATTAGCCTAACACAACATCTTTCAATAATTAATTATTTCTCTTATAATTTATAAAAAGTCGTAGTAACAAATATCATTGCATAAAATGCTATTAGGTTAGTACTCTACAAGATTGAGGCATGATAGATTACAAATAATTTCAATCCTTTTACTATGTAGATAAAATAAAATGCTTAGTAATTTCACACGACAACTTTTATCGTTCATCATTGATTACCTGTAACAAACATTTCTATGTCATGACTACATATATCCCTTACATGGCATAACTTGGAATCATTCATTTGGAATTTTGTTATCTTGTCATCTTCAAAAGTTAATGTGTTGCAATGAAGAAAAATGATAAAATGTTGTTTTGTTTTGTCTAGAGTTGCATGCATGGTATATCTTTTGATTTTATTTGTTTATTCATTTCACCATTCAATTTGACACTTAGTTGAAGAGAGCATATTCTAAATTGTCACAGCTACTTCCACTTACAACGTATGGTAATCATAAACATCTTTTTGCATTGTCTATACAAGTAGTTCTTGATATCTTTAGATGCATCCTTTATTTTCTTCTTTTAGGTTCTTTTTTTTATTTTTGAGCCGTTTTCCTTAGCACGTACACTCCCTTTTGGAAATAAGAACAAAATATTTTTTCTCGCAAAATAGAAGAAATGTTTACATGTTGAGCCCTCTAGTTATGCCCAACGGGAAATTCAAAACAAGGCAAAAACTAATGAAAACAAAACCACCTTAGTATGTCTTACCTGATGGTACTTATTTTAATTTTTAGTTGTTTGAAATAACCCAAAGAGTAGGAATTTTAGTAAAAATATCCCTAAATTAGTTTTCATGAAAATTTTACAATGCATGAAATGGTTACATATTTAGCACTTTGGCTATGCATGATCCATATTTTGATTTTCATTATGTCTGAAATAGACCCAAGGAGTTGATTTTTTAGTAAAATATCCTTGAATTAGATTCCATGAAGATAATATATTTTCGAACTTTGTAGATTGTCACACTTTTTACCTACAAACTTGGTATTGGAAGTGAAGTTCATTTGTAGTTCTAGGAATAGAGAAGCAAAACTTATATCTTACTTCTATCAATTTCTTTATTGCAATAGTTGTATGACTTTACCATACCATTTCTTTTGTTTAGGTTAGGTTAAATTGTTTTGTACCATTCGTTTCTAATGAATAATATTTGTGAAGACATTTTCTAGAAAGGGTAAGGGAATTAATTTAATAGAAATACTATAACTCTAAATGTAGAGAGTTCTAACATTATTAACAATGTGAAATTCAAGATTCAACATTAAAATTTGTTGGAAAGAAATTGGAGGATGAATGGGCCTTAATTCATTAAATATACAGAATCATTCTATGGCTCATTTGCTACCTCATCTTAGAGGTGGGATACAAAGCTTTACTGAGATTTTGAGTAGAAAACCCATTATTTTGAGTCTTCTGCCCTTGGAGGGTGCATGGTGCTCTTCCAAATAACGAAGGATTCCCCATCAAGGCTTCATAGTGTGCTTGTGTGCTCTTCACCTTAATGAGTTTACTTTGAAGCCAAATATTTGTCTAAGTCCAGAATATGGGGTGAGGGGCGAATAAGCTGAGTTTAGACATGGAACCATTCACGACACATACCAACTCCTCAATAAAATTTAGAGATACTTGAAAAATGATGAATATATATCAAAACATCACTTTATACACATTCCCCAAGTGCAACGAGTGTAGTGTGTGTGACTACAACCCAAGAGTGTCGTTTTACAATGACAAAGATGTTATAACCACGAATTTTACCAAAAGATGTTCAACAAATCACTGCGCAATATCATATGGACAACTTAATCAACCAAGCATAAGTGTTACCCAAAAGCGAAATTTGGTACACAAGTTTTATCATTAGTAACAACCATAAATTACCATATATGTACGATTGAAACATACATCCACCTCTACCTCCTCCTCCTCCACCTCCACCACCTCTGCCTCTGCCTCCTCCTCCTCCTCCACATCCTCCTTTGCCACCTACTCTTCCTCCACCTCCACCTCCTTTTAATCCTCCACCTCCATTTCCTCTTCGACCACATCCACCCCCACCACGTCCTACTACTCCTCCACATCCACCTGCATCTCCATATCCAACTCCTCCACCTCCATCTCTAGCACCTCCTCCTCCACTACCACCTCCACCTCCACCTCCACCTTCTCCACAACCTAAACATGCACCTCATCCCCCACCACCTCCACCAACTCCTCCAGTAGTGAAGATATTGGCAATATAATATTTGTATTCAAGACATGAATCTTATATTAACTTGCATATCTCCACCTCCACCTCCACCTTGTCCTCCTTCTCCAGCTCCACCTCCACCTCGTCCTCCTTCTCCAGTTCCACCTCCACAACCTTTACCCTTTCTCCCCCTCCTCCACCTTATCCTCCTCCTCCTCCTCCACTTCACCCTCATCCTCCTCCTTCTCCACCTACACATCCTCCTCCACCACCTACTGTTCCACCACCTTTTCCTCTGCCTCCTCCTCCTCCACCACCTTTGCCTTTTCCTCCTCCCCCTCTACCACCTTGACCATCTCCTCTTCCTCTTGCACTTCCTCCTACTCCTCCTCCTCCTCCTCCACCAAATCCTCCTCCACTACCTACTCTTCCCACCTCCTCCTCCACCTTTGCCTCCACCTCCATCTGTTTTTCCTCCTCCTCCTCAACCTCTGCCCCCATTTCCTCCTCGACCACCTCCACCTACACCATGTCCTCCTACTCCTCCACCTCCACCTACATCTCCATATCCACCTCATCCACCACCTCCACCTGCATCTCCTCCTCCACTACCACCTCCACCTCCAGCTCCAAGTTCTCCACAACCTCCATAGCCTAAAACTCCACCTCATCCCCCACCACCTCCACAAAATCATCCTCCTCGTCCATCATCATGTCCACCACATCCTCCTCCTCCACTTCATCCTCATCCTCCTCCTACTCCACCACCTACTCTTCATCTACCTCCACCTCTTGCACCACCTCTGCCTCCACCTCCTGCTCTACCTCCACCTCCACCTCCTTTTTGTCCTCCACTTCCACCTCCTCCTTGACCACCTCCACCTCCACCACCTCCTCCTACTCCTCCACCTCCACCTATACCTCCACATCCTCCTCGACCACCTTCACCTTCGCCACCTCCTCCTACTCCTCCACCTCCACCTACATCTCCACCTCCTCCATCACCTCCACCTCCACCACCTCGTCCAACACAACCTCCACCACCTCCTCACTCCCCTAGTATTTTTATTTTTTGACTAATGATAACCCTTATTAACTTTAATAGCAAGGTTGTTGTAAAATACTACACATATTAACTATGTCTAGGATGACATTATTCTCCACCTCCTCCTGCTCATACCACTCCTCCAGCTCCTCCTCCTCCAGCACCTCCTCCTCCACCACCACCTCAACCTTCACATCCTCCACTACCTCAACCTCCAAACCCCCGCACCACCTTATCCACCTCAACCTCTAACCCCCTACCCCTCCTGCTCCACCTCCATCTCCACCTCCGCCTCCACCATCACCTCCACCCCCTCCTCCTTCACCTTGGCCTCAACTTATGCACCACCACCCCCTCCTCCTTCACCTTGGCCTCAACTTATGCACCACCACCCCCTCCTCTTGCTCCTCCTCCTCCTCCTCCTCTGCATCCTCCTCCTTCTCCTTCTCCTCATCCTCCTCCACCACCTCCTCTTCCTACAACTCCACCTCCACCAACTCAACCTCCACCCACTCCTCCACCTCCACCTTCACCTCCTCCTCCATCTCCATCTCCATCTCCACCTCCTCCTCCACCCCCACTTCCATGTCCTCCTCTACCACATCCACCTCCACCACCTACTCCTCCTCAGCCTCCTCCTCCATCTCCATCTCCATCTCCACCCCCACTTCCATGTCCTCCTCAACCACCTCCACCTCCACCACCTACTCCTCCTCAGCCTCCTCCCCCACCCCCAACTACTCCTCCATCTCCATCTCCACCTCCACCTCCACTCCCACCATGAGCTCCATCTCCATCTCTACCTCCTCCTCCACCACCTCAACCCCCACCCGCTCCTGCACCTCCACCATCTCAATCTCCAACCCCTCCTCCTCCTCCTCCTCCCCCTCCATTACCGCCTCCACCTCCACCTCCTCCTCCATCTTCTTGTCCTCCACCTCCATATCCTGTCCACAACCTCCTACTCCACCCCCTCGTCTTCATTGTCATCCCCCTCCACCTCTACCACCTCCTCTGCTTCCTCCTCATCCTCCTCCACCACCTCCTCTTCCTCCACCTCCACCTCCTCCACCACCTCTGCCGCTGCCTATGCCTCCTCTTTCTCCTCCACCTTGACCCCCACATCCTCCTCCTCGTCCTCCTCCTTCACCTCTGCCTCCTCCTGCACCACCTCCTCCACGTCCACCACCTCCTCCTCTCCTCCACATCCACATCTGCATCCTCCTCCTCCACCTCCACCTCCTTCTCATCCCTCCACCATCTCCTCCACCTCCACTTCCACCATCCCATCCACAACCTCGACCTCCTCCTCCTCCTCCTCCTTCACCTCCACCCCCAACTCCACATCCACCTCCTCTTCTGCTTCCTCCTCAACCTCCTCCAGCACCTCCTTTTCCTCCACCTCCATCTCCACCTCCTCTACCACCTCCACCTCCACCTCCTCCTCAGCCTCCTCCACCCCCACAACCACCTCCTCCACCTCCACCTCCAACATCACTTCCTCCCCCTCCACCTCCAACATCACTTCCTCCACCTCCACATCCATTTCCTCCCACTCCACCTCCACCTCCTCCTCATCTACCTCCACCTCGAGCTCCTCCTCCACCACATCCACCTCCACCTCCACCACTTCCACTACCAACTCCACCTCCTCCACCACCTCCACCTCCACTGCCACACCCTCCACCCCATTCGTCCTCTGCCTCCTCCACCTCCACCTCCACCACCTTTGCCTCCTCATCACCCTCCCCCGCCTGCACCACCTCTTTCTCCACCACCACCTCCTCCTCCCCCTCCTACTCCTCCTCCTCCTCCTCCTCATCCCCCTTCCGCGCCTGCACCACCTCCTTCTCCACCACCACCTCCTCCTCCTCCCCCTCCCCTTCCTCCTCCTCTTCCTCCTCTATCTCCACCACATCCTCCACCACCTCTTCCACCTCCACCTCCTCCTCTTCCACCACCACCACCGCCACCATCAACTCCTGCTGCTCCTACTCCTCCTCCATCACCACTTCATCCTCCACCTCCTCTTCATGCACCTTAGTCTTTGCCTCCTCCGCCTCCTTTGAAAACTTAAAAAAAATATTAAAATTTCATATCATTTCATTCTCTTTATTTATAATACCTATTGATTCATTCTTTATCATGATAATTCAGATATTAATATATACGTGATTATGTAACAAATAATATGTAAAAAAAAATACAATATAAATAAGTAATTATGAAAACAACAATTCAATTAATAATTTTTTGTAAAATTTATATAAATAGTATGAAACGCTGTTGAGAGCCATCGCACATAAATCAATGTTTATTCTCAATATCTAGAACTATTTAAAATCAATAAATTAATTACATAAAATCTTAAAAAAAATAAAATAAACCACAATCACAATTACCATAAACATAAATTCTGTAAACCCCTACATATAATTAACATATACACAAAACACAACAAAACTTCCCAAAATTTAACATACACACAAAACACAACAGAACTTCCGAAAATCTAGACGGCAGCAATAATAATAATAATAATATAGTCTAACCTATCTAATCTCAAATGGAACTACAAATATGTTCCTTGTCATTGGACCAAATCAGGTTACGGTGGCCGAAACACAAGATTACGAAAACAGATGTACTGTATTTCAATACCTTTTATGCCTTTGAACTCTTTTTCAACTAATTGTAGCAATTCAGCATTGTTTCAACTAATTGTAGCCATTCAGCTTTTACTGTTATCTGTGTTTATGTGAGGACTAATTGGCTCGGATGAGGACTAATTGTAATTGAGTGTGAGGACCGACGAATCTTGATGACGAAGTGCTCAGACTTTCCAATGTGTAAACAAAAAGTATCAGAGGTTTCAAATGTTCTGTAAACACGTTCATTTTTAATGTTTGAAGTTCATAGGCATTTTCAATAGAAGTTCGCACGCTTCCTCATAATTTCCACGATTTAAGTTATCCTGGTAAGTCTTGGAAAAATGAGTACCTATTGTGCCGAGGTCCAAATCCCACATCTCAAAATCTATATGTGCTGAGGTCCTTGAATGTAATAAAAATTCAAACTCGTGCATTTATTACCCTATCTTGGCGTCAATGAGCAACTTCTATGTTATTAAAATATGGATTATTTTTAAGATATTAACCCTACGAGATTATGTTGTGTAGGATGGGACAATATATTTATGTGTGGGGTGGGAAAATAATGAGATGCAGAGATCGGATAACCAGCCAACATGAAATCGGTTAAACATTCCACCCACTTTTTTCGATCTTGGTTGCACAGCTGGAGGAAGGATTCGATCTTGTGTGGGCCTAACTGGAAACTGGGTGATTTAAATGAAGATGGAAGTTTATCTCCTCGGAAGATGAGATGAGATGAGGTCCAAACATTGCCGCTGTTTTACATGCTGGGCCACCATCTATCGAAAATAGCAATGAAGGATAGTATTCAAGTAATTGAAATTAGTATCAGAGGTCGGCTGGTTGAAATTAGTATCAAGAAGTCAATGGATTTTACGCTAATATGGAAAAATGAGTTTATACTTGTTCTGGCAACCAACACAAATTTGAAAGCCAAGATAAATGAAACCTAGATCGAATATGATAAACTAATTATCAAAATCAACTAAACTAAGGTGAAGGCGAGGGAGGTTAAACTAGTTAAAGAAAATGAAATCATAAATGAATTTACTTCGATATATACATTCAAAGGGACAGAGCGCATATCTAAATCAATAACCGAATCAAGATATAGCAGAGGATCTTCTGGAACAGACCAAATCAATCGTGCTCGATCCATTAGATGTAGCAGAGGATCTTCTGGAACAGAGAGAATTCATAAAAATCGATTGCGCTCATCGATAGAAAGTCGAGAATTCATCAAAATCCATTGTGCTCATCGACAGAAAGTCGAGAGTTCATCAAAATTGCATCCAACAGAGGATCTATTCTGTCGAGAATTCACCAAAATTGCATCCAACAAAGGATTCTCTGGAACAGACTAGAGGTCCAAATCCTTTGGAACAGACTAGAGGTCCAAATCCATTGTCATTCTCTTCCGGCAACATACAAATTTTGGACATTAAATTTTACCTATAGAGCCTCTCTCCACAAACACACAAGAACCAGACACCCAAATGGAGGTTCTTCCCAGAAAACATATCACAAACGAAATTTAAAATTTATAGGTTCTTCCGCCTCGTTTTCCTTTAACATAAAACAGATGAATGATATGCCTGATTCTCTGTACCTCTTCCGCTTTCTTTGCTTTTTACACATCAGCGGATATTTCGGCTTTCTTTGCTTTTTAATGATCAGCGTATATTTCGGCTTTCTTTGGCTTTTTACAAATCAACGGATATACTTTAGGCAGGGCTTTCAGTCCCACTTCTCACGCGTTTCCGACCAACTCATGCATCATAGTTATTTCTATTTTAGGGAGGTCTATAGCCCCACTCCCACTCCCAATTCTTCGAACGGAAAACTTTTTTCAGCCAAACTCATCTTTATTATAAATTAATTATTTATTATAAATTAATTAATTGATGTGGTGGTTAATTATTTCAAAAAGGAACTTACTATTTGTGTTTGTGTTCATGTCATTTTTAAGAAAATTAGGTAACCTTCAACATCCTTCACATTTGAATTTTCATTATTTTGGAGTTTTTTGTTTTTTAATTATTATTATTAATATGGTTTTGTAAGATTTTTAAAACACTATAAGTAAAAGGTAAGAATTAAAAAATTAAAATACATTTCGAAAATAACAATTTATAAATTAAAATATATTTTAAAAATATGTATGGAAATGTTAAAACAAAAAATCAGAGAACATAAAAATTTAATAAAGTTTTATATATTCGAAGAATATTCTTAATTTAAAATAAGAGAAAAATACATGGTATCCACAGATAGGGAGGGACATTGACAAGATGCTGATAGGAGAGCCAAGAGTTGATGCCGGTCATAGCTAAGTCTCATTGCTATAAGAATAGTTGCAAGAATAAGGTCTAGTCAGTGTTATAGCCATAAGGTGGCAGTCATAGCCTGTTGTCATAGCCATACAGCCAATCGCTAGTCATATATGGGCTGGGAGAAGGGGCTGCTTGCTGGCTGGAATAATGAAGAGTTAGGTTCGCTTTCAATCCAAATATTCTCATGAAAGGAGGGAGGGGAAGGTCCCGGAGGGGCTTGCGCTTCCTAGTGCAAGGAAAAGCATATAAGTTGCTGAGATATTTGTTGGATTATTACATATATAATATACCATTGGTGAATTAGTACAGTTACTCGCTTCGTTCGTTACTGGCTGGATTGTTGAAAGAAGAAACGGGTTGGAACAATAAACAAACCCGGCTGGCCCTGACACAGGCTAGGAAAAGAAACAATGAATGGTTGAAGAAACGGGCTTATGGCTTGCTTCAACTTCAATTTACCTCCCCGCCGCTTTATAGATTTTCTCTTTATGCTTACCTTATACCTTTGACTTATTTATTTGATAATCTTTCAGGTCGTGGAATTATTTGGTGGCCCCCCCGTACCAGAGATTGGGAGTTTGGATCAGTCAACTTCGGGTAGGGGTATGTTAGTGACGTCCACCCTTATAGAAATGGACGGGAAGCAACTAAATGCTGATCGAGCCATTGCTACCTGTACGTAGTTGTGTAAATGCCAAGAGGCAGGCGATGCTGCCGATCCAGATAGGTAGTTATTGACTCGATTATGACTGCTGGTTGTGATTCACTTGATGCCGGTACTCCATTACTCGTGTTAATTATAATACACTCAATGCCAAGAGGCTACGCAGTTGATGCTGGTACTTGATCCCAAGAGTCGATGCTGCTACTATATGTTGGTACTCCATTACTTTCATAGATATAGGACAGGATACTCTCTACTGTGAAACTATACTAGACTCCGCTTGGTCCGCTTTGGTACCCCTAATACATTGACCCAATTGGCTTGGCTAATAGACCGAGCTTGGTTACTCAGAATACACTATTTCAACTGAACTAATCGACTGCGATATTCCACTCTAATCGAATTGGACTAATCAAATTGGCTAATCAGGTGTTAGCTACCGGGATGGGATAGATACGGTCAGTGATAGAAGAACCTTCTCACTCAGAAAAGAAGATAGAAACTATATTCATTGAACTTGTATCGGTAAACTAGACACTGTGACCCGTTGACAATACCCCATGCTCAGTTTAACGTGACCTGTTTGACTTCCCAGTTAAGCAGTCATGTTCTCCCTGACCCAAGGACAGTAAGCCATAGGGAGTAGCACCAGTTAGTCAGTTAGTTATTTCCCACATCGGCAGAGCAGGGTACAACACACATTGGCAGAGCAGGGCCTACAGATCAAAATACCAATCTTTCACTTTCACTTACCGGACACGGGAACAGCCATCGTTTGGGGTGAGGCCCGGAAAAGAGTAGTGTGTGAGCTGCCGCTAGCCAATATACGAGAATAAGAAGAGCAATAGTGTGTGAGCTGCCGCTAGCCAATACAAGGGAGACATACCCGCTGGTCACCACCTGTCATAGCCGAGAGAAGCCGGTTCGACATGACCCTCGAGGGACGATATTTGGCCTTTCTCCTTAGCAATGCTAATGAGATCTGGTTCGACCCCAGACTTCTCTATGCGCATATAATGCAAGTACCACAATGATGGTCAAAACTCTCTCTAATTCACCATTCGAGGTAGTATCTTCTTGCTTTAGTGTCTCTTTGGTCTTTCGTCGCTCCGGTTCTTCCTTCCCTCAATCCCCTTCCCTTCCCTTCCTTTCCTATCAAGCCCCCTCCCCTAATCAACTCATAAGCCAGGATGAAGCTAAGCACGTATTAAGCCAAGCCCGGATTCATCAGCATGAACCAATCCTCATCTACCCGGACCAAGCTCATGCCCCCTAATCTCAACCCTTAAGCTCATGGATGGAGATAATGAAGCTAAAGCAAGATACCAATCCTTCCCCAAAAGCTCATCAAGCCTTCAGCAAGACGTCTACGTGTTTTCAAGTCTATCAAAGAGTTGGGTATAGCACCCAAAGAAGAGAGTCTAATAGGCCTAAGGAGATCTCTCAAAGTAGAATATCAGATTTTCTCCAAAGTATAAGGCAGGTAGGCCAACGCGAAACCAATTCCCTGAGCATATCAAGCATAAGTGGCCGTAGCGGGACCGGCGCTCTCTATAGTCCCCCCTTCCAATACCGTAAACTCCACGATGTGTATATCTCCACGACTCATTTCTTCCCGTCGATGACTGTATGGTTGGTTGTTTGCTCGTGAAGCAAGGAAGGTAGCATAAGGGTCTAGAACATCAAATCAAAAAGGGAGTGGTGTAGGGAGGAAGGGAGGAGTTCCACCCAAGCATAGAACACCATTTCCTGACCATATCAAGCAGTGTCCGTAGCGGTACCGGCTATGCCTACTGGATTCCCTGACCACCATATCGTGCACCATACTATGTCTCTATATCCACGACTCATTTAGTCCCCCCCAATTGCTGTGACTGTCTGCTTGGTTGGTTGGGTGACAAATAAGTAGAACGATAGAAGGACCAAGGCTCAAGCGGCTCAAGGGTGGTTTTTTGTGTAAGGAAAGAGGCGATGTCCTACAACGGACCATCCAAAATGAGCAGCGAAAAGGGTATCTGTCTAATGTCCAAGCAGCAATAAGGGTTCGGCGTTCATGAGCGGGGGTTCACTATCAGTAAGGGTCATTCCTTGCACTCGGAAGCGCAAGACCCTCCGGACCTTCCTTTCTTTTCTTTCAACCAGGGCTGATTATTTTGATCTTAGTAGTGTATAATGGACCACCCATAAGGACCACTATTCGGATAATTCCAAGCAGTTTGCGTATGATTTCCCGTATCATTCAGCCGATGCCGATGCTCATCCAATACGGGACCTAACGTAACCCCTTCCAATACGGACCTAACTGAATGTCCATCCATAAAGCTCTCTAACTCGTACCGTTCCGCCAATAAGGCTCCTACAGGGTGGCGTGAAGTTTCTTTGGTTGTGTTATTGTTGAACGATTTAGTAGACCGATTTCTCATACCTGACAAGACCTGAACTGACCTCTCAACCCGTAGTTAAGCCCGCCCCGTAGATGCCGTCCTGTGGAGTTTTGTTTGTTTAGACCCCGGCCAGTTCGTAGTTCCCGTATCACTCGCTCTCGGCCGTGTACCGTACCTGCTGCTATCGTACCTGCCCTGACCCGTACCCATACCTTTGTTACCGTACCAGACCTTTTGACTGGACCAGATTGTCAAGATCTCCCCTACAGGGCTATTGGTGTAACAATGACTGTTTCTCTTTGTTTTCCATTTGAGTCAATAACCCGACTCAAAGGTCAACGAAGACGAGCGAACCCCCAACAATTTCCCGCCAGGAGGTGAGCGTAGTACTGTAGTATGACCATCTCGGAGCTATAGCCAAACTTCATTTTGAGTGTGGTTGACCTGGAAAAAACTAGGGGTTGCTCAAATTGGAAAGTAGGGAAAGTAAGTAAGATGAAAAGCTTTGCCAAGGCAGTTTCAATCTACCAAAGAAATCAGATGCATGCATAGGGTCAAAAGGCTTAGTGTGAGGCTGTTCCCAAGGACCCGGAGGGCGCTTTCCTGTAATCAGGGAAGGATCATTTTGAATATTTTTCCATAGGTGTGATGCAGAGTTTGTAGAAGTTGAGAAATATTTATATGAGTATCTAAGGTGTGCGGTACAAAACTACCATTATATATGAGATTCTGCCATTTCTTCATTTTCTTTTCTTTTCCCCGACCCAGTTTCTGAAATGAGAGCACCAAAAACAAAGTGTCTGTAGCAGCATGATCTTGATGAAAAGGTCCCGGAGGGGCTTGCGCTTCCTAGTGCAAGGACCCGACAGGGGGCTCGACTGATAAGGAGAGGAAATTGTCATATTTTGAACGGTTCAAAAAAGAGAAAGAAAGAATAGCTCCATCGGTTCAAAAAGGTGAAAAGAATACATAGTACCCACCATATCACCATCCTAAGCAGCGCTGTTTCAATCTTGGTTCATTCATGAATCCGTAAGGCCAAGGCTTCAATGCTATTCAACCCTTGTCCTGTGAAAGTAAGGGTCAGCGTAGGAGGAAGTCCCGTCAAGGTAGGCCGCAGTAACCCAGCCCAAGCCCAAGCGAAGGTATAGGTATGAGAAAAAAGCAGCAGCAGAGGCATTTCCAGTCTCAGTCCCAGTCCCAGCAGCATGATTCTTCTTCCCGGTATCATCATTCTTCCCAGCATTCCCAGCAGCTTCGAACGGGATCATTTGCGGGAGCATTCCTCTAAGCAGTAGAAATGATGATTCAGACACGGTCTTTTTCCCATCAGCAAAAAAACTGGCATAATTTGGCATCAGTTTCACGAGGGCTGTAGGCAAATAGCTTCCTTGCATGGTAAGGTGACCAAAGCAAGCGATGTAAATGAACCTCGGCCGTCTGCCTGACTCTCGGTCCTGACTAACCTACCTGACTGTACCATCCCGGATAAGACCTAACCGGACACGCTGCTATCTTTCTTTGGCCAGGTCCTGCTCAAAGTGGCGCTGTTTCGTATTTTGCGGATGGATGAAGCCTCTACTACTACCTTAATGGGGAAGCAGTATCCGTCCATCCCTCCTTGCGCCTAGCGTTAGCGCCAATTGACTTGCGCTATGATCCTAACTACCCAGACCTAACAGGCTACCGTACCCATATAATGCCTGAGCGGACCTTATGATGACTATATTGTACGTTACCCGTATGACACGCAGCCTGACTTTGTTACAATCGGCCTGACTAACCTGACCAGCCCTGATATAAGTGCCGGTACCTTAGTTCCTAACTGGAGAAGATGGGTCCCCACCCCACCGAGATAAGACCAGCCGAGATGACCCCGCCGTACAATACCATACCGTAGGAGATTGAATGAATTCTTCCTCGGTCGGCCAATCATGTTTGAAATTCAAAGGCCCCTTTCAAAGAGGTAGTAAGGTAAACCGAGCTTCCCTAATAAGTCAATTTCTTCCCGGCAGGAGGCGAGCGTCGTAGTACTTCAGTATTATAAACTCGTGTGCTATTCGAAACAAAATGTTCCCATCCAGTGTGTGTTCTGGTTGACCGTTGTAAGGCTGCTCAAAGCGTTGAAGTAGGGGTGATAGGGTGAAAAGTCTAATACAAGTCTTCTTTCCTGGTTCCCGCCCAAGACGTAGGTGTTTTCATAGGCATAGAAACCAAAGGCTTATTGTCAGACTGTTTCTTATACTAAGGCGTTGACCAGGGCAGATTCAAAGTCTGATTTTTCACTAGATTTTCCAATCATTGTATGAGTTTCCAAAGTATTAGGTGCATCCCATTATATATAATATGATGCAAATTTGTGAATTGGTCCAAGTGACTCCTTTCTCAATTGCCTCGATCCGTGTCAAAAAGAAAATAATGACTATGGTATCTCTTTATTCCTATCTAGCCTGCCACGAATATCCAATAAACAGAATCCTAGCTTCTTTCAATAGCGTAGAAGGCTCAAAGCCAAGTGTGGTAGTACCCTCACGCATTTATCTATCCAAAGGTTACATAGAAATGTCCAGAAATGGCAATATTTCTCATCAAAAGTGTCTCTTCTTTCCCACGATTAGGTGAGCCCGACCCCCAAAAAGGATTTCAATCAAGAATGTGAAATTAGAGCGTTTTGTGTCATTGGTATCTATAAAGACGAGTTGGTGGTTGCTCCCGACGTTGTAGCTTATAAACAAGCGTATCATAGGTGTGGTAAATCACCTTATCTACGAGCCCATTTTGGTGTTTTCCGTTCCGTAATTCCTTCCCGGCATAATGAGAACCGGCATAATGATTCCCAAGAGTGCAAGGAGCCCTAGCACAAGCAGCAAAATGATAAGCCTAAATCCCAACATCATTCGGACACGGTCATTTCCATCGGCATAATTTGAACCGGCAGCTGTGCCAGAGCGCTACGTCTTATTCCCAAAAGTAGACAAGGGCTTTCAAGGGATCGGCTATGATTTGGGGCTTTAACCAAGCTCGCTGCTATCTATCTGTTTTGAAGCTTCTGTGAAAAGGAAGGTAGGTCTCCAGGGTCACGATTAATGCGGTGCCAGGCTCAAGGGGTAGGGGATTGATAGGGATCTGCTGCCATCAAGCGATATGGCTAAGGGTCTATCCAGTGGGCTCAAGGTTCCCCCCCATCAAGGGAATAGGCTAAAGGTCAAGGGCTTTCGACCAAGGTAGATATAGCGAAAGGGTATAGGTATGTGGCTGAAGGTTCAATCAAACCAGCTCAAGGGTAATGGGTGCACTTCAAACTGGGACTGCATCACTCACCTCCCTGAATGGGACTACCTGACTAGCGTGAATACCACTCCCTGACCAGGATGAAATGCACTACCTCCTAGCCCCTTGCTGAGGATAGCCCCCCTGCACTGAATGCACATTGCGTATGAAGCTAAAGCATTGAATCATAATATATAATGCTTCATCATTATTCCTTCCATCCATTCGAGGTACGGACATGTGTTTGGTAGCGGTAAGAGGGTCGAGGGTCGAGGTACACCAATTCCCTCATTTGCCAAGTGAGGTGAGGTTGCTCAAGCCTGCTTTTGAGGAGGAGCTTGCAGCGTTACTACAAATCTTCTTTTTGCTTAGGTGAATCTGACCTAAGGAACATGAGCATAAAACAGTAATAGTTTCAGAAAAGGTCTAACTACTATCCTCTAGTCTTAGCTTTAGTCCCCCTCTCTACTGGACACTAGCTTAGTCTTGCCCTTCTTATTGCCTTAGCTACGGTAGCATAGTTATGAAAGCCTTACGCTCTCTCTATCGACCTGATAGTGAAAGTTCAAGCACTAATAAGCAGTAAGTTCCCTAGAGTAAGCTCCAGTAATAGCCTTAGTATTAGCTTTATAGACTGCCATAAGGTAGTCTCCGGCCATAGAGTGGATAATAAGCTAGTCCCCTTCCTTTCCTTCTTCATTCAATGATTAGCTTTGATGTGTGGTATTATTGGCTTCCCGGCTGGCACTGACAACTTCCTGGGAATAAGACATTGTCTATCGGCGATAGTAGAGTAAGGTCTTTAGAGTAAGGTCTTTCTTAAGCCATAGAGTTCAAGCCCTGAAGTGCCTTAAGCCTTCCATGTCAATTACCCTTTAGACACTTTATTAGTCTCTATGTATGACTTCGTTGCATGGATAGACGACTATAAGCTTTTTCTTACTTACTTGAATAAGTATGTAGAGTTTCCCTATGGCCTTGAAGTTCCTGAAGTGGCATTCTTACTAATTACTTAAATGGGCCATTTCTGGAAGTTTCTCTATTATAGATATGTCCTTGCACCCAGGCCCACCACTTCCATAGCCGATAGGAAGGAGAATAGAATTGACCCATATCAATTTCATACACAGCCGCCAAAAAGTTGAACGATAAGGTTTACATAATTTTATGATAACATTTTATGTTCTACAGACAAAATGATTGTATATTCACAAAAATAGGTAATAGAAAGCATTGCATTTCAATTTTACATTTTAACTATGCTAAAATTTAAAAATATGTATAACTAGCAATTGTCCCAAAAGGTACAAAGAAAGGCCGATAGGATTATTAAATTGGAATTGTTGAATTTTTCTAGAAGAGTTAATTGGTTTGTGGAAAACCTTGTTTTCTTGGACTGGATGATTGTGCAATTACTTTTCTTTGGATGTTTTGTTTATATCTATATTACAAGGAACACATTGAATGTTTTATTTCATTTTAGAGTAAGTTAATTACCCAAAATCAAATATATAACTTATCTTAAAAATATAAAACATAATTGCTCAAATTCCAAATAGAAGTGTAGGTGTCTTGGGGTTTCTAGATCAAATCCATAGTGTTTTAAAGAATTCACATGATAGGCTTTGGCATTATGCTTATGTGCATCCTCGTTACCTAATTTTATTTAGCTTATGCTTATGAGCATTATGCTCAAATGAATACACTATCACAAACCAAATTTAATAAAGAACAGTGATGTCATATTTAGTATGGTTTCGAATATTATATTTTGACTTTCTAATCTCACTATACAATTATGGTTTTCAATGTAGTATCATTCTATATATGTATATTATTCTTTATAAAATATAATAATAATATCATGGTTTCTAATGGAATTAACTTTTTAATAGCAATATATCAACATGTTTTCTAATACTATGTTTTGACTTTCTAATCGCAATATACAATTATGGTTTTCAATGAAATATATTGGTAGGGATAGTCATGGTCGTTATTGCCTTGGTCACTATCAAGCTTTGTATATGCTTGGCCACCTATAGAGGTTTCTTGATTTTGGGTAATTAACATAACCTATCGATTTTGGGTAATTAACTTTAAAATGAAATAAGACATTCAATGTGTTCCTTGTAATATAGATATAAAGAAAACATCTAAAGAAAAGTAATTGCACAATGATCCAGTTCAAGAAAACAAGGTTTTCCACAAACCAATTAACTCTTCTAAAAAAATTCAACAATTCCAATTTAATAATCCTATCGGCCTCTCTTTGTACCTTTTGAGATAATTGCTAGATGATATACTTGATTAAATTTGTTATTGAAAATTCATTAGATGTCTATTGTTGTATAGAATTTTTTGAATTTTTTTGCTAGTTGGAAAAGGTATTGTTTTTTAAAGTTGACATACTTATTTTGTTATTGAAAATTCGTTAGATAACATTTATTAGATTTATATTATTATTTAGACATAGTTTGTTAAGATAATCTGGGAAAATTTTACTTGGTCAAGTTAGTAGTGGTTTTCAGTTCCAAGTTTATTACAATCTATAGTTTTCACCATGGTTTTATTTTTTAGTGGAGTCGATTTGTTGTTAATTGGTATGAGTGACCCATGGGATTCTAGCAACAATGTCTTTCAATTCAAAGTTTATTACAATCTATAGTTTTGACCATGGTTTTATTTTTTAGTGGAGTCTATTTGTTGTTAACTGGTCCGAATGACCTGTGGGATTCTAGAAATAATTTCTTTCTAGGTGACCAATGGGATTCTAGCAAGAGTGTCTTTCTAGTTGACTAGTGAGATTCTAGCAGGAGTGTCTTTAGACAACACCACTTCTCTCTAGGAGTTTAGTGATCCTAACAACTAGTATCAAAACTAAAGTGAGAGCCATTGGGAGAGCATATTAGAATAACAAAATGTAATGGATTCAGAATTGTCAAAGATTTGTAGAATTTGTTTATGATAGGAAGGGAAACTCAAAGTATGAATGTAAGGAAAAAGAGATTAAGTGAAGATAGGGATAAGAAAGGCTAGAGATGTGGCTAGAGATTTAATGGTCTTTGAACATATGAAGGAGCTAGCTTGTGATTGAGAGTGGTAATGGTGTGATAATAGCAGGGGTGTGTGAACGCCCTAAGGGTTTTGGTTCAATGAAAGTGCATTTCCCCAGGAAGTTGTAAGGCATGCTGTTCAAACATACGTGATGTCTAGGATTATGGATTGTTATAAGACTTTGACGAGGCATACATGTAGTGCATTGGAGCATGAAGTCACCAAGTTGTGAAATGGACCATCTGAATAAGTACTAGGGTGGCAGGTCCACTAGTATCCTAGCTTGAAGGGTGGAATGTGACATCTCATGTGAGATGGCTAATGAATGATTGAGACTAGGTTAATCTCCCATAGTCATGTTTAAGCGAGGGATTGTTAAGGTGGTTTGGGTAAACTTGTCTAGATCAGGTTACTAGAAGATTTCTAGCTCCAACTTCCTATGATATTATTCTTTAATACAACTTCTCTAGCTCTCGTAATGTGAACAATTTTTTTTAGTTGTAAGTGAAAATTAATTAATACTAACTTCAAAATTTAGAAAAAAAAAAGTATTTTCTTTTAGCTATAAGTAATTTTTTGAAATTTAATAAAATTTTGGTCAAATGTGTCAATATAAATAAAGATTTTTCTGTCCTTATAATGTTGTACCAATTCTAAAAAATGGCATGACCAAAAATTCAACCAAAGACTAAGGTTTTGATTCTAGTAAAACTTGATCCGACGATTCCACATATGGCTGAATTTAATGATCACTCACGATTGACCTTGGTTATCAATTAGGCGATATGGCTGAAGCGAGGCGTAATAATGAGAATTTGGAACAGTTTTTCGAAACTACAGAAAGAAGTATTAATGAAAAAGAGAGACCATGTTGCCCGTGAATAGAAAGTGCTTATGAAATTGAAGCGTCAATAAAATAGTGCCCCTCACAATTTTAGCTATTTATCTGATAGTAAACTGTGCTAAATATCCATAAGTGGTTTTGCATATATTATATGATGATGATGTTGGAATTTTATTTTCTAGGGGAACACGAACATGTGCCACTTTGACTGACATTATTTTTGACAATCAAGAAGAAAAATCCTCTTACAGACTACCTACCTTTATGGATAATTAGATGTATAAGATGCGAAGATTTATGGATAATTAGATGTATAAGTAACAAATATTTATAGATTAAATGGTTAATAATTAGCATGTATTTATAGATTAAATAGGGGATAAATATGGATAGTTATCAAAATATTTATGTGTCATTTGTAATGATAAGAATTTCTAATATTTTTTTTTCTCTGTAAAAACTATCTAAGTAATATTATATGTACAAAAAGATTACAAACTGCATGACATGCCTTCCAGAGCCTGAAGAGTAGCCCTGGGACTCCTGACTGTAAACCTTATAGCTCCCTCGCAGGGGCAGCTTCTCCAAAACCAAACTGAATTATCCATGAAAACAAAAAACCCATACAGGGGCAGCAACGAACCAAACTCTCAAGACAATAAACTAGACACATGATTGCCCACGCAGGGGCTAGCAGCAGAGATAGTCTGACCTTTATATCTGACAAATGTAAGCATGACTGTGTTACTGATGTCAGCTATCCAATTCGACTTCCCAATGATGAGGCAAGACCATAGACATGACCAAAGACTCAGAATTAACCAGGACCAAGAAGTAAGAAGCGAATGCCAAAAGACTGAGACAGAGGAAGCAAAAGCCAGAGGACCAAAAGACAAAATCAAGGCGTTACCCGCCACAGCTTCAATCTTGGGGACGAACTGAAGATGGCTGGATGGACGCGAAGTATGCATCTGCCGCCTCAGCCAGGCTCGGATCTTCCACGACATAAGCCCACCCATCACCTTCCGCGCGCCCTTCCCACATTTTCCGCCATGTATCTTCTTCCACACTTGGAGGAGGTGGCCCCATCGGAGGGAAGCGGTCTTGCAGACTTGATTCCCCCTTGCTTCCAACAACAGACGCTAGAAGCACCTCAGCAACGTTCTTTTCCACAGACGAGTGTTCTTTTCCAAGACTGATCTCTCTGCCCGAGTCTTCCAGTTGTTTTTCCTGCGGGTCCTGGAGATGTTCTTCATCTGGAATTTTTGTAAACATGATGGAGACGTGGGCGTTAACGCCTGCATTATCCTCGGTGCTTGGCAAGGTGAAAACCACGGAACCGAAAGCCGGGAGCTCCGTTTTCCTTTCACAGGAACCCCCAACCTCCACATATTGTTGAATGGGAAGCGGGGTTGCTCTAGCTCTCCTGTGACAGTAGCAGCAGCAGCAGTGGTGGTGCTCATCTGCTGCAGGTGATCTTGAGGAGGACCCTCTAGATGGGCCTCTTCTGCATGGCTGTCGTTCGCGAAGTTTAGCCATTGTAAGTCTAAAGCTACCTCTGTATACTCGATGGTGAACCTGGAATTGGTAGCAGCAGCAGTTTCCTTCCAATTCACTCTCAGATGTCCAGCTTTCCCCTTGGCTACCTTCGCTTGAGAGCCAACATTTTCTTTTCCAGACTTGATGCTGCAAAGCATCAAATTGCCATCTCCTCCCAACCCAGCAACCAGAATGGCCACCAAGACAATTCTCCAGGCTGCAGGGGAATGAAACGGTGCTTGGCCGGAGCTTGCTATGCTTCCACGACCGCCAACTTTCCTCAGGCCAATATGCCTTGAACGAGCCATCAAACCTGTGATATTTTCCCCCAAATTCTCGTTGCAGGTGCACATTAATGCCGCCCTGCTCCTCCATCTACCCCACCTCTTCTTCATTGAATGCATTATCAACTTGGGTGGCTTAATTGCCATACGACGGCCTCCATTACACGAGGCAGCCCATGCGCTGCATGTGGCGTGCCTGTACTTCTCGACTCGACACCCGCATCCGGGGGATAAGAATTTCTAATATTAGTATAGAAGTAAAAGGTGATAAAAATATTTATGTGACATTTATAATGATGAGAATTTGTAATATCAATAAAGGTTTAATAAAAAAATAGTTTGAAACTTTTAAATGCATATGATGACAAAGAATATTCTCAACTTACTAATTTTAGACTATTTGTAGTTTTTTATTTTTCTTTAAATGAAAATTCTAAAATATACCATATTTGTCTTCAAGTGATTAGGATTTTTGTTAAGGAATTCTTTAATATAAAGTTACCTGTTAAATTCCTCACTCCTTAATGTGAAATTACCGATTCAATTCCCCACCCTATTATTGAGGTAATATATTCAACATAATAAATATATAATCTTCTTAAACTTAATATATATATATATATATATATATATATATATATATATATATATATATATATATATATATATATATATATATATATATATATATATACACGATATTTATAAACATAACTATACACCAATCCAAATCTATATATATTACAATGTAATTTTAGTCGATTAATGTATCACAATGAAATTTTAATCAATTAATGTATTCTTATGAAATTTCTATTTAGAAAATTTGATAAACATAAACGAAGTTTTTGTAGAAAATAGAAAATTTCTTATTTAATGCTTATGGGTCTCCAGTTCCCATCGATAACCCATGGAAAGAAATATCGTGTATATGTATTATCCGATAAACTCAGAGGTCCCTCTAGTATGCCTGGAGGCATGACAATTACAGTTTGTATCAAACATATGATTGGACTTCCAGATATGATTATTTATAACTTTTAAAGGAGTATACTCAGAGGTCCCTCTTGTATGTATGGAGACATGGCGATTATAGTTCATATCAAATGTGTGCTTGGATTCTCAACTATGATTAATTTTTATCATAAGATGGTGCAGTCCTTGCGATACTCATCTCTCCCATATGACGGGTATCCATAGATGCCGTTGTTGGGATTCACATGGTACACAATAGGTATATTCTCCTCCTCCTCTTTCTCCTCCTTTGCAGGACCTACGCTCAACAATCTTCTTTGTAGGCCAATTTCCTTAATTTTTTGCAAGATACACAAGATTTGTTTCTCCCATAGCAGTTATCTTTCCCTCCTTGTTGACTTCAATAGAGTCCACTGAAACAGAGCAATCACAACATTAGTAAAGGAGTATGAAACATCAAAACTCTAGTAAATCAATGGAAAATATTTTGCCTATATATGCAATAAAGGTAATGATTATCCATGCCTCCAGACCCTACAACAGCCTTCATGGCCCTCATTTTTCTTTTCTTATCGTCTATGGTCGATTTAACCACCATCTTCTGCACATCCAATTAACTATTAAAGCACCTCTAAATAATTCTTCTATCATTCCCAAGAAACAATACAAGATTAATAAAATGGACAATACATATATACCTTCGACATCTTGAGCATGGTAAAAGTGTTGACGATTGTTGATGCATAGGAAGGCCGATCGGCCTAAATATTTTATATTATTAACATGATATTTATTTTTACATTTAAATTATTTTTTTAAGAAAATCAAAATTTTGATATGATTTTTTTTATCTTAAAAATGATAAATGATAATCGGGAAAGTTTGAAATGTGTATTTAGTGTTGAATAGTGAATTATTATTTATAGTTTTATGAATCAAAATTTACTTATATTTAGTTTCTTGTACACACAAAAATCATAACAATAAAAAAATATTTATAACATAAAATTAATTTTAGTGTTTTTATGTTACATCAATTATTTTTTGTAACTTAGTCCTATAGGAAAATAATTAAAATTTACATTAAGAAAAATCAAATTAATAGTAATGATAATAAATATTTAATTTCTTTTTATTTCTTTAGTACACTGAAGATATGTAATTCTTTAACTAGCAAAGATGAAACTGAGATGACATTTAAATTAATATTTATATTAAATAATAAGTAAATAAAAAAATTATTTTAATGTCCATAATAACTAACATAATATTATTTCAATTTGAGAGATATAAAATGATTCAAAAAATTTATTGTTGTCTTTTTTCTTTTCAATATTGGGAAGATGTGTAATTGATTTATTTAAAATTATTTCATTACCAAAATTGGATAAAATATTTGAATATTCATTCCAACTAGTATATTTCAATATCTACTCTATACATATTAAGAAATAATATTCTGATGTTGATAGTATATAAAATATTTCAATGTGAACCTTCAAGAAAATAATTTTATAGACTTTTTTTGTAAGAATGTCAAGAACTTCAAATTAGCAAAAATGATGTACAAAATTTACAAAACCATAATATTGTCAGTTCTTTTGTGGAGCTAGATTTTAGACCATCTTCCCACCATGGGAAAACCAATAGGTCATTTCTTGAAAGCTAGGGTGAAAGAAATATCTATTCATGGACAAATCCAAAGTTAGTAGCATACATAACTGGTTATCGTAATACAAAAAAAGCATGAGACAATTTTCCTTAGGGCTAAGAATACAAGTCATTCAATATGCATTGCCATTATTTTTATCTAAACAATTACTTCCTACATTAGTTTAATCTAAGATTCCATATACTTTGGTTTTCTTCTATGTTTACCAACCCAGATTGCTAAGTAAAATATATGCTCTAATTCAACTCCGTAAATTAGACTCACACACTTCACTGATAATTATTCAAATAATCAATTTTGCACCATATCCTTTCAAACAATTCAACATCTAATCCAAGTCATACTCTCACTCATACTAAATAATATGCTTAGGATTAAGAATAAGGAACCCCCCCTTTAGGATATGAAATCATACCTAAAACTATAAGTGAGGGGAACGACTGTCGATGTGACAATGGGTGGCTTACCTAATTATCTGCTAAGTTCATCCCTTGGTGAGGTTAGGATTTTTTTCTCTAGGGAGATATGGTCGATAACATTTTTTGCACTATTTCCAAGGACAAAGTCCATTACTTGGGTGTTAAACATTGGCTTCAACAATATTTGTGGGTAATATTGGGAGTTTTTATCGAGTTAACTCACCTGGTGACTCCATTGCAAGGGAGAACCCCTTTCCTTTAAATATGGATCCTTTGGAAGTTGATGAATATATAAAACCATTGATTTCAAAGGGATTTTTTGGTATCCAAATTATTACACTCCATATTGATAAGATGAGCACTTGAGATACAATGATGATCCTTAATTAACTTTATTAATGTTGCAAAATTTCTTAGATACACTTCAAGGATAAATATACCACTCAAGGATGTGTTGATGAGACTTTTTGTTACTTTTTGGAGAATAAAGAGTAGGTCTGGGTCAAATATTATGGAAGTCCAAGTGGTATTAATTCCATGGATCTTTCCTTTTAGTTATTCCTTAAACATTGGGATACTCCACTTCAAAAATCTAAATATTATTTTATTAAGTATTGGATAACTTTACAACAAGAAGAGTTTAACATCTCCTCAAAAAGTCAACCATGTGAAAGAAGAGTAGACAAAGAAACTCCTTGTGATCCACTTCAAGAACAAGCATTTCCTTATCAACATATTGAGGATCAACTTTTGTTATCTATAGAGAAATGTACTAAGACAAGACAAGAAGAAGAGGACATGTTACATATGCTAGTGTGGTTCTAAGCTTGATGTATGTAATGGTCTATAATAGGTCAAAAATTGCACATGTAGTGGGAGTATTGAGTGGGTATATGTCAAAACTAGGGAATGAGCATGAGACATAGGTAAAGAGGGTTTTTAGTTATTTTTGGGACTACTGGCTATGGATTGTGATACCAAGGAAGAGTAGGATTGGAAAAATTGTTGGACGTACATAGTTTTTTTGGTGCAAGTTGGGTTGGGGATATGGATCACAAAATATCTACAAGTGGGTATGTGTTTAGCCTATTTAGATGAGAAATCAGTTGGATGAGAAAAATATAGTCTGTAGTGGTATTTTCAACTACAAAACATTAATACATGGCATCCACTCATGCAAAAAAAGGAAGAAATATTGTTACATAGATTGTGTTTAGGTATTAGGTTAGTACAACAAGCTATAAGGATAGAATGTGATAGTGAGAATGCAATCTTTCTAGCAAAGAACCCAACTTATCATTCAAAGAAAAAAATATTGATGTTCAATATTTCTTCATGAGAGATATGATTGAGAACAAGACAACATTGCAAGAAAAAATAGACACTTTAAAGAAGGTTGCAGATTGATTAACAAAATTTGTAAGCTCTAAGAAGTTTCCTTGGTTTAGAGAAACAATGGGCTTTGTTTCCCTAAATGGTTGATCATGAACTCCTATGACCCCCTGTTTGCAAATAAAACAAGTGGGAGAATTTTGCGTATGTGTTATATTCTTTGCACAATTATTTCCATGTGTTATAAAATGCATTATGTCCTGTTGGAGGGTTTAGGGGTAACACCCACAATTTATTTTTTGAGAAGTTTTCTTGTTTATTTTTGGTAAATGGTTTTGCCAAAAGCACTTTTATGGTGCATGGTGGTTTTCCCCATGGTTTTGTAGTTTTAGTTAAGGAATTTTGGTTGTATTCTAATCCAAGGTAAATGGTTAGTGGTTCATGGACGTTGTGGGATATATATGTTGTATTTTAGTACTGTATAAGAACATATATTGAAAACTCTTGTTGGTTTTCTTGATTTTGGGTTTCTAGGATAAATCCCTTGTCTTTATGTGTGTGTTTGCATTTCATCAACTTTGTTTTATTAAGAATCTATTTGCAACAACTAATTATATAGGTTTAAAACCTACATCCAAGTGTCAAACTTTTTATTTGGTAGCCCTTTTTGATTCTAGCATGTAATTTTTTTTGGATATTTACTTGAATCCACAAAATTGCATGAGGGAATATATTTTTCATTATAGGTATTTGTTATATTTATTAAAGAGTATGGAAAAAAAAATTTCTAGTTGGAACCGATCTAATACATTCAACAAGGAACAACATAATGGAAATGAGTAAATCAATTAGTCTTATGTAGAGTTATTATTGGTCCTTGGCTAAGCACTCCTTTGCACAATTATTCGTGATAGTGATATTTAAATTTTTGGTGTAGGTGATTGGTAGTAAGGGTACCATAATATGGATTGTATAACTCCTTTTTTATTATTCTTTCCTTTAAATTCTTAGTTTCCTAGTTTATTCCTTATGACTTTAGAGGATGTTTAAGTTCCTAAACAGTTTGGAACTAACTATCTTCCATGGAACAGAAAGTTGATAGATATTCTTAGTAGTGAGAACCTATGGTACAATTAGTGCTAATTTTTGGTCTTATTTAGGTGGGTTTTTTGTTTAGACTTACAAATGTGTTGCTTTGTTGTTGATGACATTGTTTGGAATTCTTCAGGAGTATTACCTATTGCTAGTGCTATTGATCTTTAATTCATCAAAGGCGTTTCTTTGTTTTACTGGTGGCAATGTTGGTACTTCCTCAAAAGTGTTTTTCATCGCTTGTGACCATGTTCAAAATTCATTAGTGTATTGTACTACAAAACATCTGATACAACTAATATCTTTAGCACATCCTTGATATAGGAAAAATTGCATGTCTTCTAAATTTATTGGGAATGTAGGAAGTTTTCATCAAATGGAAGTGTTGATGTATTTCCATCTTCTTCCACAAGTGTTCCATATCCATAGTCATCATTAAGGGGGAGTGTTGGAATGTGTCCCTTTGAAAGGTAATAATGTTTAGGTTTTATCAGAAGAATCTCCAGTTTTATGTAATAGAGGTATATCCCACATTCGTCATAATGTAAAATTCACTCAATGTGAACATTTCATATATAAAGAGGTGAAATTACATTATCCCACATGTACAATTTGGATTTAATTCTTCGATATCTCTTGGTATATAATAGAGGTTAGGGAATCCAGTGAGACACAAAAATAAAAAGAATATCAAAGTATTATCTTTGTAAAGTGGTGAATTATATGTTGAGATTATCTTTGTTAGGATGGAGGTTTCCGAAGATGATAAAGACACTATTATCTTCCCATGGACGTTTCTCTAGTTGGGGTTATACCATGTAAATTTTTCTTTGTCTCCTTTCTTTTATTGATTACGTGTTGTTATTATGCATAAGAGGTTAGATTAGTAATGTTTGTTGTGTTTTTGTATTGTCGTATGATTATTTCATATTCTTAATATTATAAAATACTTACTGTTTATGATGATATGTTACATAAAGGAGTAGTTTAGATATTGATTAATGAATTATTTATTACAGTGATTTTGATTATGTTATTTAATAACATTTTATTTATCAGATTAGAAAAATGAATGATCATAATGAAATGATGAATTAAATGAGGTTTGAGCATAACGAATTTAATTTATTGTTAATAGTTTTCTTGAGAGTGATAGGAACTATAAGTGCATGTTAACGTGAATTTGGTAAAAATATTGGATTTAAGTTTGAGCCAATTATATTTATTATTTTTTTAATATGAAAATTTTACTATTTAGCATGTTTGTGAAAAACACTAATGAAATGAAATAGTGGGTGTAGGTACATGGATTATGCTTTCCGAATGAACCATAAAAGGGTGATGGGTTTCCATGAAGGTTTACTAAATAGTTAAGGAGAGGTGAAGCAACCGCCATGTTCCCACATGCCACTACTCTGACCATTGATTTAGTTGAAAAATGCATATCACTTGTAACTTAAATTTGCATGAGGGTAGATCACAATTTCAGTCATTAACGAGGACCAATTGAGGGGTATAAAATAAAGCAAACTCATTATTTATTAGTAGCCATTAGTCTCTCAGCAAGGGAAATTTTGTGAGTTAATTTTCGTTTCCAGTATTATTCCATTATTCCCCACAAAAATGTTATGGTATTTGAAGTGTTGGGTTTTGTTATATTCTTTCCATGACTAGCCCACATAGTTAACCGGGGGGTTAAAGGGGGTTAGAGCCCCCCTTCATTGTGCCAATTGTGTAGTGGGGTGGGGGGGGGGGGTGGGGGGGGGGTCACAGGGGGTTTGAGGTGTATCTGTAACCCCACTTTATGGGGTCCGGGGCAGTGTCCCGAAATATTTTGGTTTTGGACCCTATGTTGGGTTGGGCAGACCCACCTATGGTTTTGTGCATGAATTTTGTACATGTTTTTGGACGTGATGGTTTTCGGTCCATCGTATTGGATGCGATGGTTTTCGGTCCATGGTATTGGATGCTTCAGCATGTATAAATATGTATTATAACATTGAAAGGAACATAATGAAAAATCAAGCTGGTAGCCCCAGTTTTGGTATCCAGGGGAAAATCTCTGTGTATATGTTTTTTATGTGTTATGCTCTCACATTGTTTATTTTCTGTTTTTTAGAATTCGTATGTAGGTAATTTCTGTACGGGGTTAAAACCTACATTTGGTATCAGAGCTGTTTTCACTTCAAGGGGACGCCTTTATTGCTGAGGGGTTTCACTCGGGCCTGTGGTAGACCCTGTTCAGTTGGAGATTTGCGAGATCGATTCTGGTGGTGAAAGAAGATGGTGAGCAATGGAAAGATAAAGATCGAGAAATTTAATGGTCAGAGCTTTGAGCTGTGGAAAATCAATATGGAGGATCTGTTGGTGGATAAAGATCAGCGGATCGCGGTAGATCCGAGTACTAAACCAATGGGAGTGTCCGATGAAGAATGGAAAAAGTTGGATTGGAAGGAAAATAGCACAGTACGATTGTGTATCTTAGATTCAATATTGCTGAATGTATCAGGGGAAGCTACGAAGAAGGCTTTGTGGGATAGGTTAGGGACTTTGTACCAATCTAAGTCTTTGGTGAATAAAATATTCCTGCAGAAAAAGCTGTATAACCTGAGGATGAAAGATGGAGACTCGGTGACAGAGCATCTGAATGCATTTAATACTGTGGTAAGTTAGTTAGCATCTTTTGATATTAAAATTTTGTATGAAGATAAGTGCATTATTTTGTTGTGTTCTCTACCAGATTCGTGGGATAATCTGGTTATTGCAGTAGGTAGCAATGCAACTGCCTTGTAGTTTGATGAAATAGTCTCAGACTTTCTGACGGAGGAGATGAGACAGAAAAATATGGAGAGCTAGAATGGTGATGCCTTGTCTGTACAAGGATGGTCCCAGAACAGAAACAAAAATAATTCACTCAGTGGGAGATCTAAATCTAGAGGGAGATTTAAATCTCTAGGAAAACCTGTAAAGGTGGTGTGCTGGAAATGCGGAAAGGAAGGGCACTACAAAAGGGACTGTAAATCTAAAGCTCTTGATAAAGGAAAGGGATCTGATGGTGCTCCTTCTACAGAGGCGAAAACCACCTCAGATGAAGGTGGGGATGTGTACTTGGCTTCATCAAGTACACATGTAGATCATGAGGCATGGTTGATTGACTCAGGTGCATCCTTTCACTTCACTTCCCATAGATAGTAGTTCTGCGAGTATGAGAAATATGATGGTGGTGATGTCTTCTTGGGGGGTGACAGGAAAGCTAGAATCGTTGGTTGCGGAAAAGTAAAGTTGAAGTTGCAAGGTGGAAGGATTAGAACACTTTTGGGTGTTCTGCATATTCCTACATTAGCCAGAAATCTGATTTCTGTAAGCAAGTTGGATGATGCAGGTGTAAAAATAGTGTTCCAGAAGGATACCTGCAAAATGGTTTGGGGAGCACTGGTATTGATGCAGGGAGTTTGAATTGGAACTCTGTAAAAGCTGCAAGGTAGCACTGTTATTGATGGGTGCAACAGTTCTGTGTTCCTGAAAGTAGAGCAAAAAATCTAGTGGTCTCTGGAGAGAAGACCATGTTGTGGCATCAAAGGCTTGGACATATTGGAGAGAAGGGCCTTTGAATACTTCATGATAAAGGTATGGTAGAAGGTATGGTAGAAGGTATGGTAGAAGGTATGAGTAATAGCTCTCTGGATTTTTATTTCTATGAAAATTGTGTATATGGGAAGCAGAATCGGGTGAGTTTCCCCTCTGGTAGTAAGAGGGTGAAACATATATTAGAACTTGTGCACAGTGATGTGTTTCGACCTGTGGAGGTTCCATCACTGGGTAAGTCTGTGTACTATGTATCATTTATAGATGACTTCTCAAGGAATACATGGATATATTTCCTTAAGAAGAAACCTGAAGCCTTTGACAGGTTTAAAGAATTTAAGGCTCTTGTGGAAAATCAGACAAAGAAGAAGATAAAGGTGCTGAGGAAAAATAATGGTGGAGAGTTTTGTAGCAAGGAATTTGAAGAATTCTGTAAGAAGTGTGGTATAACACGACAGAAGACTACGCCATATACACCTAAGAAAAATGGAGTTGCAGAAAGAATGAATAAGACGTTGATGGAAAGGGCAAGAAGCATTCTTAGTGGTGCCGGGTTAGGACAAGAATTCTGGGTAGAGGCAGTGGATACTGCATGCTACTTGGTCAACATGTCACCTTCATAACTGTTGGAGGATAAGACTCCACAAGAGGTATGGACTGGTAAGAAACCCTCTCTTTCACATCTAAGGGTATTTGGATGTGATGCATATGTACATGTTCCAAAGGGGAAATGAACCAAGTTGGATAGTAAATCTAAAAAGTGCACCTTTATTTGGTATAAGGATGGTTTAAAGGTTTATAAGCTTTGGAACCCAGTAACAAGGAAGGTTGTGTAGAACTGAGATGTGGTGTTTAGAGAGGTGAAAGATGTTATTAAACATGAAGTCTAACCAAAGGAACTTGAGAAGATAGAGGTTGAGCTAAAGGAGGAAGAATCAGACTCTATAGCAGAGGATGAATTAGAAGATGAAGAGCCACAAGCTCCGGGTCTGAGAAGATCAGTTCGAGAAAGAAGGCAACCAGAAAGGTATAGTCCATCTGCTTTCTGTTCAAATTTGATTTATCTATTACTGATGATGATCCCAAAACTGTGAAGGAAGCAGTAGATTCAGAGGATGGAAAACTCTGGAAAGAGGCCATGGTTGATGAAATGGCATCTTTGCACAAAAATGAGGCTTGGTATCTGGTGGAGTTGTCGGCTGGAAGGAAACCCATTGGAAGCAAATGGGTGTTCAAGAAGAAGACAAATGTAGAAGGAAAGGTGGAGAAATAAAAAGCTCGGTTGGTAGCAAAAGGTTATTCCCAGGTGCCGGGAATTGATTTTGGTGATATGTTTTCTCCTGTTGCTAAGGTAACTTCTATTAGATTACTTTTATTTTTTGTTGCTACTTTTGATTTTGAGGTAGAACAAATGGATGTGAAGACAACATTTCTTCATGGGGATATGGAAGAGGAGATCTACATGAAGCAACCTGAAGGCTTTGTGGTGAAGGGCAAGAAAGAACTAGTATGCAAGTTAAAGAAGTCTCTGTATGGGTTAAAACAGTCACCAAGGATGTGGTATCAAAAATTTGATACATTTATACGGGGACTTGGCTTCACTAGAAGCAAAAAATATCACTGTGTGTATTTTAAATTAATTGGTGACCATGTTATTTATCTGGTCTTGTATGTGGATGATATGTTGCTAGTTGGAAATGGCAAAGAAATTATCCAGGGTTTGAAGACCCAATTGTCCTCCAAATTTGACATGAAAGATCTTGGTGCTGCAAACTATATTTTGGGCATGGAAATTAAAAGAGATTGGGGAAAGAGGAAGCTCTAGTTAAACCAGAGGAAGTATGTCGAGACACTGCAGAGGTTTAATATGCAGGATAGTAAACCGGTGAAGGTTCCTATTCCTGTAGGTGTGAGATTATCTGTTGAACAACGTCCCAAGACACAAGAAGAGGAAGAGAACATGTCCCGTGTTCCATATGCAAGTGCAGTCGGTAGCCTAATGTATGCACTGGTCTGTACTAGACCAGACATTGCACATGTAGTAGGAGTATTGAGCAGGTTTATGTCAAAACTAGGGAAGGAGCACTGGACAACAGTGAAGCGGGTTTTCAGGTATTGATGTGGCACTAGTGATTTTGGTTTCTGCTACCAAGGAAGACCAAGATTGGACAGAATGTTGGATATTTGTGGCTTTGTTGATGCAGACTGGGCTGGAGATATGGATCAGAGAAGATCTACAAGTGGGTATGTGTTTAACCTATTTGGAGGTGCAGTCAGTTGGATGAGTAAGAAACAATCTGTAGTGGCACTATCAACTACAGAGGCAGAATACATGGCATCCACTCATGCAAGCAAGGAAGCAGTTTGGTTGCAGAGCTTGTGTTCAAGTATGGGGTTAGTATAGGAAGCTATAAGGATAGATTGTGACAGCCAAAGTACAATTTTCTTGGCAAAGAACCCCGCATATCATTCAAAGACAAAGCACATTAATGTTCAACATCACTTTGTGAGGGATATGATAGAAGACAAAAAGGTGTTGCTGGTAAAGGTTGACACTTTGAGGAATACTACAGATGCATTGACAAAATTTGTGAGCTTTGAGAAGTTCTCTTGGTGTAGAGAGACAATGGGTGTTTTAGGGCTGGAAAAATGACTAATCTGTCTTGTGGCCCCTTGTGGAAAGAAAACAACAAGTGGGAGAATGTTGGGTTGTGTTTTATTCTTTCCACAACTAGCCCACATAGTTAACCGGGGGGTTAGAGGGGGGGTGGAACCCCCCTTCATTGTGCTGATTGTGTAGCGGGGGGAGGGGGGTCATAGGGGTTTGAGGTGTACTTGTAACCGCACTTTATGTGGTCCGAGGCAACGCCCCAAAAAAATTTGGTTTTGGACCCTATGTTAGGTTGGGCAGACCAACCTATGGTTTTATGCATGATTTTCACACATGTTTTTTGGACGCGATGATTTTCGGTCCATGGTATTGGATGCTTCAGCATGTATAAATATGTATTATAACATTGGAAGGAACATAATGAAAAATCAAGATGGTCCTGGTTTTGGGATCCAGGGGAAAATCTCTGTGTATATGTTTTTTATGTGTTATGCTCTCACATTATTTATTTTCTGTGTTTTAGAATTCGTATTCAGGTAATTTCTATACGGGTTAAAACGTACATGAAGGCCAAGTGATCATGGCACCCCTTCAAATTACATAAAGTAATTCTTGAAGGCATGACATGCTTAGAACCCTTGGTATCATTTAGAGTAAAAATGAAATAAAATTAAATTGGTAAAACGAACTTTCCTAAGATAAACTATAGTTACGCGACTCACTTATGAGAAATAATTTATATTATTGCTTTAGTAAACTTAACCTAAATTATATTCAAATAAATTAAAGATTCATAACAAATATCATGGAAAACACCACTTTAAATTAAAAGAAATCATACCTTCTTGAAATAATGAAATAAAACACGTCTAAATAATGTATAATGTATAGTAGGAAGATATACACTAAAATAACTTAATTTAATTATTAAATAAGATAAATTAAATTCAAGAGAAATCTTAATCATAGAGAAAAATAGGAAATAGAATCCTAACTAGAATTTGAAATTAGAGAAAATAAAGTGGAATTTACAATCAAAGTGACAATAATTTGTAGTTAACTAAGCTTGTAACTACCTAACTAGAACAAAATTTGGAATTATGAAAGAGATCCAAGAGATAAGAAAGAGTAAAAATGGGAAACCAAGAAATGGTTGAATATAATGTAAAATTTAAAGGCTTAGAAAGAGAATTTGATTGCACGCATGTGTACATAGATGACACAAGTGGTGATGACTATTAAAGAATTTAGTTATTAGAAAACTATAATTTTGCATGAAAAGGACAAGCTACATAAACCAAATTGGATGTAAAAAGTGGTATAGAAATGAGATAAGGAAATCATCATGCAAACTAATGTTAAATAATTTATCTAATTGTTGAGTGTGTCAGTAGTTGTTTTCATTGACATCAACTGTAGGGGGAGCCTTTTGAGTCTATTAGTAGTGTTCTAAGCTTATGATGTTGTTATTGTCTTGGTTTCTTATTGAATGGTGGTAGTCTAGTTTGTTTGCCGAGTTTTAAATGTGTAGCCTAGTAACCTATCTTTTAAGGAATTTTGTCTAAAACTACCTTGTTCAAAAAAACATAAAAAGTTTTTATTTAGCTAACCCTATTAGAGATCTTTCCAATGGTATATGGCACTTATTATACCTCCCAAAGAATGAATAAAAACCTGTGTTTGAAGTGATGGAGTCTAGGCATGGTTCTATGTGAGACAAGGTTCTACCATGTTTTTTTGGGAAGTATTAGGTCATTTGGGTCTGGGACATGCAAGGTGTTATTACTCAAATGATTATCTAGATGGGTGTATTTTGGATTAATCCAGGCTTTTCAAGGGTATCTAGGAATTTAGCATAAAGGGGTTGCCCAATACAAATACCTATGAGATAGGCTATGGATCCCTTGACAGGTGGCAAAGAATGATGTGGCATACAAGTGGAATCCAAATGGAAAAAATGATGACATGTTGATGATGTGGAAGTTGGAGAATATGCCATGTGGCATAATGGCATGGCATCTAGATGGTAGTATAGGTGGCATCTAAGTGGCACCATGTGGAAATGATAAATTAAAAATGATGTGTCACTTTGTGGTCACGACATGTGGCAGGAGGATTCAAATTTTTTGGATGGCCAACTGGCCCTTTTTCAAGTGACACATGGAAACGATGTAGCATGATATGTGGAAAAGAGGAAACATGGTAGGTGACATGAAATGATGGGTGGTAGAGACATGACATGATAGATGTTATGGTAGTGACATTTTAGATGATGTCATAGGTCTCACGATTCACACTAGAGGTTTGGTTTGATAATTTTTTCCTTTGTATTTCAATTTTCCAAAGTGGCTAAAAAAATATATTTTTGTGCCAAATGCCAACTCAGGAAGTGAGGAACCAAGATTAGAATCTACATATGGGGTTGTGAATTTTATTTGGGAATTTTCCCCTTTGGGGTTGTATTAAGTAAGTAACCATTATTAAGTTGGATTGAGGGAATTGGTAAAGCTTTCAATGTGGTCACCATCCCACACAAGGACTTATCTAGGAATCCACTACTCTAGGGGTGAAGTAAGCATGCTTAGGTAGCTTAAGACCATATCTAGATGTTGATGACATCAAATAGATGGTCAATGTTCCATACTAACTTTGGTTATGTGGTGAAGTTTAAAAATAAATCTTTCCATCAAGGGGGTTGGATCACATGACAACCTCAAATAGTTCTAAGGGACAGATGTCAAATATGGTAGACAATACTATTTAAAATATGTGGTTCCAACCCCATTTTGTTAGGATTGAAGGGATCAACACATACGATTAAGGGAAAATGGAAAAACAAATCTCGGCATAAGGGATCTTCCTGTTGTGAAGTGTAGCAAACAACTTGGTGTTAGATACCATGCTTAAGGGGTTAGCCCTTGGTCTAACATGTGTTCACATGAGGAAAGTTCCAAAAGAGAAGTATCTCAAGTGCTCGGATGTCATTGATGAATTTAGAGATGCGGTGATATAGTCAAGCAAGGATTCCCATGGGAAAATATAATTTATTGATACCCATGGTAAATAAAGGGCCAAAAATTATAAAAGAAGAGGAAAATACTTTAAAAAATATCATCCCGTGCATATAAGTACAACATGAGGTATTGTAGAGGATAAAATCACGTTGATATTATACCTAAGAGATGCTTAGATAGTTTATTCTAGTTCGTGAGACAAACATAGAAACATGACATGAATGTATGATTAACATAGTTAGTAAAAAGAATGAGAAAGAGAGGAGCCGTAGTATCATAACCATAGCTAAGCATCAAGCCTATATGATATGAATGTTGAACATGGAAGTGTTGAGCTATGCAAGGTATATATGGTGAAATAGGTAAAAAATCGAGTGCCATTGTGTGTGTGTGAGAGAGAGAGAGAGAGAGTATATGATGATTAGAAGAATTGAACTATGTTGTATACATAATTTTTCGCAAGAGGAGTCACTGATTGCACTTTGAAACTTAATGAAATAAGGATAAGAGTGATTGAGAAATTAGGTTATTGTATAGAAGGGGATCATAGTCTCCTTTAAATTGGTGCCTGAAAAACTTAGGAGTTTGGTGTCTCAACATGTTGGTGCCTGTAAGCAGTGGAAGTGGGTGTTTCCAACAATTATATGATTTGAGAGGAAGGGGATTGGTGCCTCCTGTAGGTTGGTGCTTAAAAATCAAGAAGTATCGTGGTTCTCCCACTCTATGGGTTTCCACATTACTATCTAGTTTTCAAATCTTTATGTGATTGATACTTTGATATTTTGTTGAATTTGTTTGACCCATTAAATAATCGTTAAAATTTGCATAACACTGATTCAAGCCCCCCCTTAGTATTATTATGGTTTCTAACAATTGACACTAGACCTAATTCCTTGAACAACAATATAACAATTGGAAGGTAGATCTAGAGTTTAACCATGTCTATCCATGATCAAAATCTCACTAACAAAGCTCCTTTGTTCACTGGAACAAATTATGCATTTTGGAAGGTAAGAATGAGGGCTTACCTAATGTATCTTGGTGCACATGTCTAGGCTATAATGTTGAATGGTTATGAAAATCTAGAAGTATTGGTTTAAAAAGAAGACAAGCTCAATTTTTCTTATAGTACTAAAGCAATCAATGCAATCCTAAGTGGATCATCTAAATCTAAATTTGTTCAAAAGTCAGGCACTACAACATAACCAAAGAAATATGAGATAAGCTACAAAAATGCTATGAAGGCGATTCCAAGGTAAAGAAGGCTAGAATCCAAGTTTATAGAATGAAACTTCAATCATTGAAGATGAATGAGGGCGAGGACATAGCAAATTTATTTCTTCATGTAGATGAAATAGCTAACACTATAAGAGGTCTTGATGAAACTGTGAAGGAGCCCGTAATAGTTTAAAAGGTGTTGATATCTTTTCCTTCTATATTCAACGCGAAAGTATCAAATATTAAGAAGATGCAAGACCTCATCACATTAACGATGGATCAATTACATGTATCATTAACTTCCTATGAAGTGAGAATTGTAAAAGGAAGATATGTTTGAAGGGACATATCTTTCAAAGCTAATAATAAGACTAAATAATATTAAGGATACTCATGCTATGGATTTGATGATACAAAAGCCAAATTATTAGAATATTGAGGAGAGGTTCCGAAAAATACAAAGGTAAGTTTCCTTTCAATTGCTTTAATTGTGGAAAATTAGGTCACTACACATCTAAAATTTGATACAAAAAGGAAGATAATGAACATGATAATAAAGATAAGAATAATTATAGAAGAATCAAGAAAGGCAAAAACTTTAATAAGAAGAGTTTCTACACCGAAAATGATAATAATTCCTTAGAAGATGATGATGAAAAACCCCTTGATGAAGAAAAGACGAATGATTTCATGCTCATGGTTATAGAAACCCAAGATGAAGGGAAAGATGAATATGGATTAGACGAATAAGAGTATGAATTAGATTTTGAAGGTGAACTAGTTAGTTACTTAGAATAAATAAATATGATTATGAAGAAAAAAATAAGCAAAAAGAGTTGTTGATTAAATATGAAAAAGAAAGGGATGAAACTGGAGACACATATTTTCTGCTTCAGAAAGTGGATTTGGAGGAAGCCAAGAAGATTAAAGCCACTCTTTTTGAAGAACTGAAAGAGAAATAGAAGCAATGTGAAAATATGGAGGAAAAAGTTGTCTCTATTAGGAAAGATTTTGAAAATACCCTAGCTTTTCTCAACCATAATCTAGGATTTGCTAAAGGATCCAAGAAACTAAGTGAAATTCTGAGTGTTTAGATATCTCTTGTTATCAAGACTAGTGTTGGATACGAAGGAGAAACAAGCACTAAGAAACTTGAAGAAAAAAAACCAATTAGCTTCATTGAAGCACTCAAAGGATGTAACAATAATTGAATCCAAGGAAATGATAATAATCAACAACAACAAATAAAAAGGAATGAAAACAAGGTAATTAAATACAAAAATGGTCAAATTTAGTAGAAACAAAGAGAAGAAAATGATAGGAAGGAAATAATGGACATTAATACAACTTAGTGGGAGAAAAGGAGTGCAAATTATAGCAATTAAAATATCCAAAAGGATCAAACAATAAATCATAAGAAGCCTTATCGACCTCAAAGAGAACACCATCAAAGAATTATAAAACCATTTCCTCAAAGGAAAAATGATCCTAGGTGCCTAAATATTGTCTATGGTTATTGTTATTTATGCACGAATTTTGAGCATAAGGCTATAAATTGTAGAGCTTATCTTAAAAATAATCATATCAAAAATAAAAGAAATGAATCTTTTCAATCAACAAGGAACAACGATAGCATATTTGCAAATCCACATAAGAATGATCTCAAATACAACAATCCTTTTGCTCCTTTATTTTATTATATTGAGTGTTATAATTGTCATAAATATGTACATAAAGCAACTAATTGTAGATCCAATGAAATCAAATCAACACCTTAGATTAAGCAAGCACAAGAAGAACCCAAGAAATTGAATAAGAAAAAGGTAGAAAGGAAAGAAAAATGTAGCATTGTCTTATATTCCCAAAACCAAGGTAGCCATTGGTACGTGGACAAAGAATTCTCTAAACATATTATTGGTGATAAGAGTAAATTCTTGTAGCTAAGAGAATACAAGACAACCAAATTTACCTTTGGTAATGATGTTCCAAGAAAAATCAAGGGAAAGGGCATAGTTAGGTTTGATAATGGATGCAACAAGGATAAGAATGTTGTTTTTTAGATGGACTTGAACACAATTTGTTAAGTGTGATTCAGATCTGTGACTAGGGATATGATGTTACTTTTTGCTCCAAAGATTGTGTGATAAAGAAAAAAACACAATGAACGAACTAGCAAAGGCTGTAAGGACTTTGAATAATGTGTACAAAATCAAAGAGGAAAACAAGAAGTTTTGTTTTAGGAAGCTTAATGAGAGATGGATATGGAACAAAAGGTTGGGGCACGTAAAATTTGATTTCAACAAAGTGAAACTCAGCAAAAAGCAAGCTGTAAGGGAGATGTCAAATCTTTCAAAGGCAAGCAATACAATTTTCAAATCAAGTCAAATTGATAAACAAATTCTAGTACCCTTCAAGAGTAAGGAAAACCTATCAACGAGACTTCTATAGCTAGTTCGTACATACTTATGTGGACCTTCAATAACTAAAATCCCAAGTGGAGAATGATATTTTATGATGCTTATTGATTATTATACTAGGTTTAAATGGGTTTCATTTTTAAATGAGAAATATGAAGTGTTTGATAAGTTTAATGTATTTAAAGGCCTTGTTGAAAACCAAACTAACTGTAAATTAAAATTACTAAGGTCTAGCAAAAGTAGGTAGTTCACCTAAAGAGGGTATGATGAATTTTATGAAGGACATGGACCAAGAAGACAATTATCAATTGAAAAGCCCCACAACAAAATGGTGTGGTGGAGAGATGAAAAATTCGGTAATTTTTGTTCTAGAGATGATGAGGGAATATTTCTAGGATATTCAATTGATAAAAAAGGATAGAGATGCTATATCAAAAGATTGTGCAAGATTATTGACAACATTGTTGTAAAGGTGGATGAAACGTTACCTCTCGAAGAGAAGCAGTCACAATATATTAATCTTGTTGACCAAATTAGTAGTGAGTATGAGGGTGAACATCACGAGGAATCATAATAGGATGAAAAAAAAGAGGTAGGATGCTCTTATTCGAAAGCTCCTTAAGGGTATGTACAAATTAATCACCCTAAAAATCAAATTATTGGTGATAAGGAAGTATGAATTCAAACTAGAAGAAAGATGATAGGTACTTCTAGTCAAGCACACATTTCCTTGATATCTATGATTTATCCAAAACATTTTTGAAAGTAAGTCCTACATCAAGATCTATACTGAAAAATTGGGTAATTGTTTTGCCAGAGATGATGAGGGAATCTTTCTAGGATATTCAATTGAGAGAAAATGATATAGATATTATATAAAAAGATTATACAACATTGTTGATAAAATTACTGTAAAGGTGGATGAAACTTTGCCTCTAGAAGAGAAGCAGTCAAAATATATTAATATTTTTGAAAAAATTATTAAGTGCTACATCAAATTAGTATGAATTCAAACTGGAAGAAAGATGATAGATACTTCTAGTCAAGCACACATTTCATTGCTTTCTATGTTTGAACTAAAACATTTTTGGAAGTAAGTGCTACATCAATATATATACTGACAAATTGGGTAATTTTGGTGCCAGAGATGATGAGGGAGTATTTTTAGGATATTCAACTGAGAGAAAAGGATATAGATGCTATATCAAAAGGTTGTGCAAGATTGTTGACAACATTGTTGTAAAGGTGGATGAAACTTTACCTCTCAAAGAAAAGTAGTCAAAATATATTAATATTGTTGACCAAATTAGTAGTGAGTATGAGGATGAACATCCTGAGGAATCAAAGAGGATGACAAAAAAGAGGTAGCATGCTCTCATTCAAAAGCTCCTTAAGGGTATGTACAAAATAATCACCCTAAAATAAAATTATTAGTGATAACGAAGTATGAATTCAAATTGGAAGAAAGATGACAGGTACTTCTAGTCAAGCACACATTTCCTTGCTATCTATGATTGAACCAAAATATTTTTCTTAGGAAAGTCAAGATAAGCTGTGGGTAAATTCCATGAATGAAGAATTACACCAGATTGAGAAAAATCAAACTTAGGAATGACTTCCAATACCAATAAATAAAAATGTCAATGGCACAAAGTGGTTCTTTGGGAACAAAATGAGGATGGAAAAATTGTAAGGAACAAGGTCATATTAGTGTGAAAAGGGCATGCCTAGGTGAAGGAGTAGACTTTGAAGAGACTCTACTCTTGTTGCTAGAATGAAGGAAATCTAATGTTTTTAGCATTTTCCTATCATAAGAAGTTCAAGGTTTATCAAATGGGAATAAAATCAACTTTTATAAATCGAGAACTTAAAGAGGAAGTATATATAGAGAAAACTAAAGGGTTTCAGTTGTTAAATAGTCTAAATGGTGTATGTAAAATCAAAGAGGCCTGTATAGAATATAGAGCATGATATTTTAGATTGGTAAAATACCTACAACAAAAGGCTTCAAGCGAGGGATAGTTGATAGAAATTTATATATCAAATCTAAAAATGAAAATTTGATAATTATTACTGTTTATGTTGATAACATAATATTTGGAAATGATGCAGATCTACTAAGCCAAAAATTTGTATTTGAAATTCAAGTTGATTTTGTAATGTCAATGTTAGAACTTTATTTTTTTCTTGGTTTGCGTATTGCACAAGTAGAAGGAGTATTATTTATTTCTCAAAGCAAATACCTCAAGGAAATGCTAAAGAAGTTTAGAACAGATTAATTTTCACTTGTAAACACTCTGATGGTCACTAGATGTAAACTAAAAAAAGATGATGAATCACTTCAGTCCAATCAAAGGATATTCAGATCAATGATTGGCATCCTCCTGTACCTAACAAATTCAAGGCCTTATATCATGCAAGCTATTGGAGTGAAAATTTCTTGGTTGGATAGCCCTCATAAAGAGATTTCCAATGGTATATGGAACTTATTCTAACTCCCTAGGAATGAAGAAAAACCTGTTTGTTAAGTGAAGGAGTCCAAGAATAGTTCCATATGAGACAAGGTTTCATCATGATTAGAAAGTATATAGTCATCCAAGGTTCAAGATATGCAAGGTGTTCTTACTCAAACAATAGGATAAATGGGAAAATGCCAGATTAATCCTAGCTTTCCAAGAATATCCAAGCATCTGAGCACCCAAGGTTTTCCTAAGAAAAACACCTACGAGATAGGTTCGATGTTAGATTTCTTAAACTAGTCGTGGACCCCATGATATATGACATCTAAATGGAAGAACAAGTGAAAAGGTGATAATGTGGTAGTCAAAGACATGGCATTTCACATGATGACATGGCATACAAATGGTAATACATGTGGCATCCAAGCAAATCTACGTGTTAGTGATGTGGGATGAATGATGACGCGAAAATCTATGGTTATGACATGCGGCAAGTAGATTCAACACTTTTGGATGGAAAAGTGGCCCTATTTTGAGTGGCACATGGTAGTGACATCGTAGTGATGTGGCATGATAGGTGGAAGAGAGATGATGTGGTAGGTAGTATGATATCGCAAGTGGCAAATAAATGATGTGGCAGTGACATGGTAAATGATGTGGCATCTCAGGAGTCGCGCTACGAGTATGGTTTGGTAGAGTTTTACTTTGTATTTCAATTTTCTGAAGTAGCTGAAAAAATGTATTTTTGTGCCAAATGGAAGCTTAGGAAGGGAGGAACTAAAATATTTCACATTAGGGGTTATGCATTTTATTTAGGCATCCACCCCTTCGAAATTGTAGCAAGAAAGTATGCACTATTAAGCCTGGACCTCGGATTGGAGGAGTTGGCCAACATTCCATTGCGCTCATGATTCTATATGAGAATGATTTATGTAGGCATCCACTCCTATAAGGTTGAAGAAAGTATGCACAGGTACCTTAATCCCATATCTAGTTGTGCATGAAGTCAAATAGATGGTCAAATTTCTAGGTTGACTCTGGTTCCATGGTCAAGTTTAGAAATAAATCTAGCTATCCAGGTGGTTGACCCATGGGATACTCTCATATAGTTCTAAGGGTCGAATGCTAGATATGGTGTAGAATGATTTTTAAAAGATGTAGTTCTAGCCCTAGGTCACGAGAAGCCAAGGGGTCAACACCGAGTGGTAAGGGAAAATTGAAAGAGAAATATGGGCATCTCGGGATCTACTTGTTGTGTTGTGTAGGTATAAAGGAAAACAATCAGATGTTGAATATTAGACATAAAGGTTTAGCCCCTAATCTAACAAGTGGTCATATGAGGAAACTGCCAAAAGTTATGGAGCTCAAGTGCTTCGGCACTGTTGAAAAATTTGGAGGTTTACTGATGCAATGAAGAAAGAATTACCATGGGTAAATACAATTCATTGATACCCATGGTAAATAAAGGGCCAAAAATTATAAAAGTAGAGGAAAATACTGAAAAGAAAAGCTCAACCTACGAATATAAGAAAAGAGATTTGTGAATGACAATGTGAGGTACTATAGAGGATAAAAATGAGTTGAGATGTTGAGATAGTATGTGCTAGTTCGTGAGACAAACATAGAAATGTGGATAAAGTGTATGATCAACATAGTTAGTAAAATGAATGAGAAGGAGAGGAGATGTGGTATGATAACTGCATCGAACCTGTGTGACATGAGTGTTGAACATATAAGGGTTGATCTATACACGGTATGTATTTTGAAAGAGGTCAAACATTTGGTGATATTGTGGGTGTGTGTGAGAGTATATTTTGATTAGAAGACTTGAACTATGTCATATATATGATTCTGTGTAAGAGGAGTCACTAATCTAATTTTAAAAATTAATGAAAGAGGGATTAGAGTGACTAAGTAGGTAGATTCTTACAGAGTAGGGGATCATAGTCTCCTTCAAGTTGGTGCCTAAAAGGCTTAGGAGGTTGGTTCCTCAGTAGGTTGGTGCTTGCAACTAGTGGAAGTGGGTGCTTCTAGCAAATAGGTGCTGATAGAGAAACGATTTTGGTGGTTGGTGCCTATAAATAGTTGTTGTAAACTGAAGTTGGTGCTTCAAAATGAAGAAGTATTCTAGTTTTCTCTCTTTATGAGTTTCCATGTTAACATCCCATGTTTAAGGCTTTAAGTGATTGATACTCTATTATGTTGTTGAATTTGTTTAGCTAGTTAAATAATCGTTAAAATTTACATAATACTAATTCATCTCCCCTCTTAGTATTTTTATGGTTTCTAACACTAATGTCAATAAAAAATTATATATCTAGTTGATATTGTTGAGAGTTTTTCCTTGTAGAAGCTTGAGGAAGTGGAAAATTTTATAAAATTCTAGATCAAAGAGATCTCTTATACATTTGCTATAGATGTTTTTCTCCTTCATATAACCTCATTGTAGCTCGGGGGTAGGAGGGGAAGGAGTGGTTAAATTCACAAGGGGGTGATGGTATCCATTTGGGAAAGTTTGTTATAAGGGTTCTTTTGTATGTAGATGACCTTATTCTAATTGCTAAACATGCTCTTGGTTTGCAAGAACACTTACTATCCCTTGAGAATTTTTGTAAAAGGGTGGGGATGCAAGTCAATATTAGCAAAATGAAGGTAGTGGTTTTCTCTAAGAAAAGAAAACATAACCAACATAAGTTCTACTTTGAAGGCAACATTTTGGAAGAAGTTGCGGATTACAAATACCTTAGAATTGAGTTCAACAAAAATCTAAGTTGGGATGGATGTAGAAAGAAAAGAACTTTGTGGGGTTGGAAAGCATTTTATGCTTTTCAAAATAGGTGTAGAGAGGTAAAGTTATGGGACCGGAAAATCACTCAAACTCTTTTTGGGCTTCTAGTGATTCTCTATGGTTGTGAACCGTGCGCTAGTAGAGATGTAGTGGAAACAAATTGAGAAAATTCAAAACGTTTAATTACAAACAAATTCAAAATTAAAGGTGCAGTTCCTTATGCTATCTTGTTAATTGAAACATGAGCTGCTAAACATGAGCTGCTACTATTGAAGCAATTGCTATGGTGTGAATCATAAGGTATTTAAAAAAAATTGAGCAAATGGAAGAGGGCAGATGGCCTAAGGTTTTCTTCAATGACATATTGTGCAAAAGAAAGAAGACTTAGATGCATCAAAATAACAAATGGTTTAGTAAATGAGGTATTCTTATTGCTCAGTTAAGGACTAATTCTCATCAACTCCTTTGTTAAATAGAGCCCTGGAAAATGCCAAAAGAAGTGTGGGAAGAAAGAGTATGTATTTTTTGTTATTCCGAAAAGTGGAAACATAAAAGCATTTTATTTTAGAAAGTGAAGCCTTCAAAGACAATATGAAAATTTATGCCGCAGCTAGCTATTAGGATAATCTATTTAGCTAGGGGTTTGTCCAGAAGATGAGAGCGTTTATGAGGCTTCACTGGAAAATGACCAAATGCATCAACCATATGTATATCTTTAGCCTCACAAGCACTTAAATAATTTCTGTTTTGGGCTGCCTTTCGGATTCTCGGCTGCTATTGAGAGTTTTGCATCAACAGATATATATGTGTAATTTATTTAAAATTGGTAAGGTTTTAAGTAAAAAAAACTATGCTACTGCTGAGCATAACTATAACTCCAATTAGATTGGTTTACACGGATGATTATAATCTATCCTGAGCATAACTATAACTCCAATTAGATTGGTTTACATGGATGATTATAATCTATCCCAAAAAACATAATTTCTTTGACAGAATGAAACAAAATGTCGGGCAACGATATTTCTTAATGAAGCAAACACGTAATAGAAATGGCTTCGCTGCTTTAATGTCCATACGACTTGGATGGTACATACGGTGAGCCCTGATATAACTATACCAATGCCTCCATATCCTCCACTGCTTTTACTCGGAGCTGTGGGATTTGAACCCGGGTTGAACATACTATCTGTAGCACCAGAGATGGCCCGAAGAACGCCGTCTGGCATAGGAGGAGCCGAGCAACGGAAATGCGACGGTAAGGAAAGCTGGGAGTCTGTTCCCGGTAAAGGCCAAGCGCTATGAGACGCTCCAATCCATAAGCGAAACCATGTGTCCTCCATATATAGAAAATTTGATCCTTTCGGTAGGTTCGCGGGTTTAGGCCAAATTAAATGAACTAGGAGCGCGATATATGTGAGTTATATCGCGTGATATGCAAGTTCTTCTCAGTTATGCGACTAAATTCACCTATATGGGCTGGATATGCGAGTACCTTGGCTGAATACGCGAGATATCACAATTGGATATGTGGATTCTCCCCGGATACGGGGATTATCACCGCTCCAACTTCTGAGCACCGAATATGCGGATCATGATTGCGCAGCAGCAAAAACCGAGGAAACCCTAGCGACTATGAAAGCTCAGCCTTACATAACTTGCTTAACTTCAATTTACGAATTAATTAATTACATTTCATTTAAATTTATTAGCTCTTATAAAAAATAATTATTTATTTAATGTGAATTTTTATATTTATTGATTCGTTATATTTAAAAAAATACAAAGAATGGACGTAAATGTTCAAAAATATAGATAGACATAATAATTTAATATATATTTTATAACATAATAAAATAATTAAAATAAAATATTGGCTTTCACCGTGCGATTTTTTTTTAAATTAAACGTATTGGTTTTCGCGAATTAAGAAATTTAATATTACAGTTAAACAAGTAGTGTGTTTACATTAATAAGGTGAAAGAAAACATTTAGATGGTATAATCACATTTTCCTTTGTTATTTTTTTAAGTAGCAATTAGGAAACACATCATTAACCTTTATATTAATAAGGTAAAGAGACATTTATATTAATATTTATGCATTATATAATTGTGTTTTCCTATTAGATTGAATAACTAATATTTAGTGTAGATGTGTGATAGGATAAAAGCAATAGTTTTTTTTTTGGGGTATAATATGATGAATACAACAATGATATTCTTAAAACTCTTGAAAATTGGAAATCTAAATTATACATAAATTATATTTTAATTAAAATTTGGAATTTATTTTTTTGGTCCTTTGCTTTAGATAACATGGAAAAAGTATAATGAATGAGTGCATGATCTAGCGGTCAGGGTTGTTGGCTATCTCGCTCCCCGACCGCGTTCGATTCCCCCTGCTTCTGCTGTTGCCGCTGTATGTTGGTTCCATGGTGAACATTCGATGTGATACATTGCAAATGTAATGTATGATGTGATGATTGTCAGCGCGTCTGACAAAAATATAAATGTAATAAAAGAGGGCCCCATTCCGCTTCTCTTGGGAACTAGCCCCTCCCTTTTAAAAAAAACATGGAAAAAGTATAATGAGGGCATATTTAGACAAGTAAAGAAGGTGTTTGGAACTTCAACCAAACCAAATTTCATGAATCCATTACAATTGTTTTATGGTTGGAGAAGGAAAACATGATAATGAGGATAATTTTCTCAACATGGAAGCTTGAGCGATGTATTCATAGTCTACTCTGCTTAAACCTTATCCAAAAACTTCATCTAGGGGAATATGTTCTTGTCCTCCCCTTTGTTAAAATTTGCAACCAGGGAAAAAATTCATGTGGGTTATCTTATTCACGGCTGATAATATTTTTATTAGATTCCTCTCGTCGAGAGGTGTAGGATTGATATAAAGATCATCCAATTCCGATAAGTATTCATGGAGATATGAATTTATTTTGATTATGGAATTATTATCAAGCCGACCTACAACTCATGTAGGCTCTGAAGTCCAACAGTCGCATCTATTCACCCACCAACGTTTTGTATAAATATAAGAGGACTCTTCCCCATTTAGACTCACTCATCTCATCACATCTCTCTCTCTCTCTACTGCGCAGATATGAGTCTCTTCTCTACTGCACTGAAATGGGTCTCTCTCTCTCACACATGTGAAGCCGGAAGCTGTTGAATTTGAAGCTGCAACTACAGAAGTAAAGATTGACTTGCGTGGCCTAGAAGATCTCCTCATCTGAACTGCGTTGTAGGTTCATCTGAACCTCCTCTGGAAGCCGAAACTTTTGGTGGTGGAATGAAGTCAATCCGACGGTCGGTTTGTGAGATATCGTCTGCCCTAGTTTGATAATGAAGCCGCTAATACTGATGCTGCTGATATAGGGTTTGCTACTGCTGATGTGAATCAGATTTATTGTACTATTTCTCTCTGCTGAATTATCGAAGATAAAAGAAGATTTGATCAAAGGGTTTCCCCACACATTGTGGGGTTTGTCCCTGGCTAGTTGCCACATCTTGTGTCTCTTGTCTTGGCTTGTTTTCTATCGATCATTTAATGTTCTATCTACACTTTACTTTATGTACATGTGATTTCTAATCGGTGGAATATAATAAGAAAAAGAAGTAAACTGTTATAAGCATAGAACATACCATAACTTAACATGGTATCAGAGCTGAGGTGAAGACAAAGCCCGAGCAAGAGCAAGATAAATCATTGGAGAGAAGATTGGCAAGGCTATCCTAAAAGAATTATGGGGTCCTCAACACTCTTTCCTGCCGAAGACAAGCTCCATGAGAACGCTGACTATCACGGATAGAAGATGTCTATCGATCTGGCCCTTGAAGATAAAGGAGTGATGGACCATGTAAGAGGAAATATTGTTGAGCCTTCATCAAATGCATCTACTGCTACCTGGAACAAATGGAAAAATGGAGAAGTCAAAACAAAGAAGATCATCCGGGACTCTATCGACAAGCGCTTGGTGGCCTACATCTCTGATCGAGAAACCTCCAAGGAAATCTACGACAGACTGGTGAGTTTATTTAAATTTAATGATGCAAATCAAGTTTTGTTTCTTAGAAATAAGTTGAGGGAAATCAAGAAGGGTAAAGATGAAATTATGCAAGCATACTTCTTAAGAATCACCGAGATTAAGAATGATCTCCTATCTATTGGGGAAACCATTACTGATAGAGAAATGGCACTCACAACTCTCGGAGGATTACCATCTGAATGGTATGTGTTCAGGACTACTCTTCTGAACAATAATGTAATTCCTAGTTTCGAGGAATTAATGGCTAGATGCATTCAAGAACAAACAAGGGTAGAAGAGCAGGAAATGCCCTTGCCTAAAGGTCCTCCTGCTGCTTTTTCTTCTCATGCTAAGAAAAGAAATAATTTTGGGTCTAAATCGAAGAGAAAGGCTGGATTTAAGGGTGGAAGAAAAGGATGATGTTTCAGTAAAGCAGGTCACTATGCAAGGGAATGCCCTGATAGAAAGGACTCTCACCGTGACGATGATCAAAATCCCTCTCATGGTAATCGAAGGAATGGAAAATTCAACAACAAAGGAAAAAGGAATGCGGGAAATCAAGGAAGAGGGCAACCATTAAAGAAGGCTAGAAATTTCAGGTATGAATCTAACACTGTTGACAATAAGCAGGCTGAATATTATCTACCAGCTTCTCTATCTACCTCCGCTCCTTCGGACTCAATGGGAATTTGGCTCATTGATAGTGGTGCCTCAAGACACTTCACTGGTTACAAAGAAGTACTCTATAATCTGGTAGAGAAAGAAACTAACCTGGAAATTGTCCTTGGAGATGACATGAAATACCCAGTGAAAGGTGTAGGCAATGTTTCTCTTAAACTGAATCAAGGTAATACGATTCACTTACAAGATGTATTATATGTACCTAATCTCAAAAAGAACCTGGTATCCATCTCGGCAATGGAAGACAAAGGCTATAAGGTAACCTTCAGCAATGGCAAGGTATGTATATGGAAAAATAATGTTAAAGATGCCTTTACTCTTGGGTTTAGTGTTGATTCATTATATCAGGTCGATGAAAGTCCGCTAGGTGTCATGTCTTGTGACACAACTCTTCAGTCCGAACTTTGGCATCAGAGCTTTACCCACCTTCATTACAAAGCTCTACTTGGTGTAAAACAAATGGTGACAGGGATGCCCGAATTCCAAGTAGAGAAAGAAGGTGTATGTTTGGGATGTGTCGAAGGAAAGCTCAAAAGGGGACCGTTCCCATCAAGCCAAAGCAAGACCTCCGATGTATTACAGTTGGTTCACTCAGGCATATCTGAGACTGGCATTAAGACGGAGACTACTACACCACATACTCTTGAGCAGAATGGTGTGGCAGGAAGGAGGAACCACACGATGATGGAAGTTGTCCGAGCCATGGTACATGATCAAAGACTTCCAAAGTTTCTATGGGCTGAAAATACAATCACCATCGTATATGTACAAAATTGATGCCCTCATCAAGCATTGGGTTCCTAGACTCCTGAAGAAAAATTCACCAGTAAGAAACCTGATGTTTCTCATTTTAAAATTTTTGGAAGCCCTGTATACTTTCATGTTCCGAAAGAGAAAAGAAATAAATTGGGAGCATCTGGAAAGAAGGGAATTTTCGTGGGCTATGGTGAAAATACTAAAGGCTATAGAATCTATGTAGCCGGTCAAAGGGAAGTCATAATTAGTCGTGATGTCACCTTTTGAGGAAGATATGGCTCTCATCAAGGTGATCAATCTTCCGACTTTGAGGAGCTCTCAAGAAGCCGACACCAGGGAACCGAAAGAAAAGGATGATGAATCAATGCCTGATGTAGAAGAACCCATGGATCCGATTGATCCTCCTCCATATGAGCCTTCCTCTTCTAGGAAGAGGCCTTCATTGCTTAAGGGGTTACTTGATGATGTTGAAGGACATGCTGCACCCCGAGGAACCTTTCGTGAAAGTAAGAAACCTAATAGGTATCAAGGATACCTGACCATCATGACCACGATCATACAAAATGAGCCTTCGTCATTCTCAGATGCCGTCAAGCATCAAGTATGGAAGGATGCTATGACCGAAGAATATGAGTCTATCATAAAGAATGATGTTTGGGAAGCAGTTCCCAGACCCCAGGACAAGATTGTTGTTACTTCCAAATGGCTTTACAAGATAAAGCATTCAGTAGATGGAAGCACGGAAAAGTATAAGGCTCGTTTTGTTGCTCGAGGTTTCTCCCAAAAGGGAGGTATAGACTATGATGAGATATTTGCACTTGTTGCCAGATATACGACCATCCGCTCGATCATAGCCCTTGTCGCTTCACAAGGATGGAACCTACATCAGATGGATGTCAAGACTGCGTTCTTGCATGGATCGATCAAAGAAGAGGTCTACGTGGAGCAACCCAAAGGATTTGAGATTTATGATCGAAAATCTCATGTATGCAGGTTGAAGAAAGCTCTCTATGTGCTGAAGCAAGCACCCCGAGCATGGTATGAGAGGATCGATAGCTACTTGATGACGCTGGGATTCACTAGGAGTGAAGCCGATCCTAACCTTTACTTTAAGGTTGAAGATGACAAGCCTCTCATACTGGTATTGTATGTGGATGACCTCTTTCTAACAGGTGCAAACCCTCTCATTCACAAATGTTAGAGGGAGATGGCTTTTGAATTTGAAATGAAGGACCAAGGACTTGAAGTGTGGCAGAAGCCAAGGGAAATTTTCCTATCTCAAGGAAAATATGTGGTAAATATATTGGAAAGATTCGGTATGATGGACTGCAAGCCTGTGACTACCTCGAGGATCTTAGCTTTTAGAAGTTATATGGTAGTGATGTCGAACCAGACTTGGGAAATGCCTCTGAGTTTCAAAAACTCATTCGTATTGATGTTCTTGGTGAACCTCCGTCCGAACATATGTTTTACAGTTAGCATTGTGAGCTCATATTTGGTTGAGCCTCACTGGATTGATGCCAAGAATCTTCTGAGATGTCTTCACAACATAATCTCTCATGGATTAAGATACACTGCCGAAGATGTGAGATTACTTGGATATACTTATGTTGATTGGGCAGGCAGTGTGGTGGACCGTAAGAGCACTTCTGGGTGCTGTTTCACCTTGGGATCTGCTTCGATATCCTGGATGAGCAGGAAGCAAAAGTCGGTGGCTTTGAGCACCGCCGAAGTAGGATATATTGTTGCTAGCATAACCTCATGTGAGGCAGTCTGGTTGCGAAAGATCTTCAGTGAGCTGTTTGGATTTACATTGGATACCACTGTGATTCTCTGTAACAACCAGAGGTGGGATTCGATTATTGAGGAATCTCGTATTCGTCAATTGCTCCAGCAGATAGAGATCATCTGGGATATGGTAAGTCGATGAGCAAGGAAGCTCCATCACAATAAGATGATGTACAGGTTGATACACCTTGTCAAAGCCCCGAGGAAAGATCTAATATGTGATTTTCCCAAACGACTTGGAGTCGGCAAGAAACCCTTGTACAAGGGTCCTGCATGTTGCATACAGTGATCTCTGGGAGCTCTGAGGGCTTGCAGTTCCTACTGGAGCAACAGATGACCACAGGGTGACTCACCCTCCCCTGTTGGTGCACACTGGAACAAGATGATTCGCTCTCTTGTGGGACAAGATGATTCGCTCTCTTGTGGAAAAGGATGATTCGCTCTCCTGTGTAGCAAGATGATTAGTTCTCCTGTGAGGCCTGGATTGATGTGTTCTCCATGGCAGCCTGGATTGATGTGTTCTCCATGGCGATTGTAGTAGGATTGATGTGTTCTCCTGTGAGGACAATATTGATTAGTTCTCCTATCGAGGCATCCTACCCATGTAGTCTGGGACTCATGGGAAGTACCTCTCATCTGATCAATGAGCAGGGAAATGGAGTTAGGGACCATAGTAGTACCGATGGATGCATCATTGTAACTACCGTACTCCCTATGCTAGGATGACCTCCATTGATCTGGGATCAATGATACTGGTCTAGGACCAGTGGTAGGAGTTGTACCATACTATGACGCTGACTTCGGGTCGGATGAGACTGGTCTGGGATCAGTGGTACATACTCTGAGACTGACTTTGAGTCAGTGGAGGATGATATTGGTCTGGGACCATTGGAGTTGTACTCACTATGACGTTGACTTTGGGTTGGTTGAGACTGGTCTGGGACCAATGGTACATACTCTGAGACGGACATTGAGTCAGTATGATACATCCTCGATCATTTCTTCTTCTTCATATTTCAGACAAAAGCAGAGCAGAACAGAACAATGTAAGAGCAGAGCAAAACAGAGGAAAACATTACAGATCAGTGCAGGCAGAACAAGACAAATCAGGACAGGCAGAATAAAGCAGAGCATGGCAAGGGTCAAGCTGTACAGGGCAGTGCATTTGATGGATGAAGAGTAACGACTGATAGACAGATTGCAGATGAAGTTCTCCATGGTTGAGAGGGAGTGTTAAAATTGGCAACCAGGCCAAAACTTCATGTGGGTCATCTTATTCATGGCTGATAATATTTTTATTAGATTCCTCTCGTCAAGAGGTGTAGCATTGATATAAATATCATCCAATTCCGATAAGTATTCATGGAGATATGAATTTATTTTGATTATGGAATTATTATCAAGCCGACCTACAACTCATGTAGGCTCAGGAGCCCAACAGTCGCATCTATTCACCCACCAACGTTGTGTATAAATATAAGAGGACTTTTTGATCCGGATTTAAACAGGAACGCAATAGATTACAGAGATAACCATAAATACAGAGATGCGATGACCATATACACAAAGATGCAGCGGAAATAATACTTCATTTCATTACTGTAAATACTGAAATATGCTTACAAACAGAAATGGAAAGAAACTAGCTAGGGCGATGGTAGCTATCTCTGAGAAGAGATGTGCGGCTACATGCCTCTGAACTGTTCCGAACTGTATTACAATGAGGCTCGAAGGCCTATTTATTGTTGATAAACAATGGAAAACCCTTCACATACCGAAACCTAACCCTAGAAGATGAAACGCCAAATTGTGGGCCCCGTTTGGGTAAATTGGTACATCAATTTCCCGGGGTCGTAACTTTGGCATACGATCTCCGTTTGACGCGTACGATAGCTCGTTAGAAAGATCTATCCGAGTACTACCACTTTGGGAGGTAACATAGGGCTCGGTCGCCCCAGAATTCCAAAAAAACGTCGTTTAGGGCCTCAAAACGGCTCCGGAAGTTCAGGACCCGAAAAACTGCTAAAAATAGTAAACTGTGCTACAATTAAGGAAACTGAAAATGCTGAGAAAGACAATGGTGGGGGTCTAAGTGGACCTGGCAGGTGGCCACCAATATCCACCTGGATCATTCCTCCCCCCTTAGGAAGCAATGGTCCCCATTGCGTTGAGTTCCTCCCTGAGATGAGGAAGCTTCTGCTGAGCTGGGTCTCTGGTGAGCTGTTCTGCAATCTCTGATGTGTCCAAAAATGGTGGAAAGCATGGTCGACAATGGTCCATATTGAACACTCGGTGCAAGCGAAGGAATGGAGGAATGCTGTGCTTCAAAGCATTGTTGCCCGTAGCCTTGGTACTGGTGTGAGGACCATGTCAGAGTTGTTTGAGTTTCTGATGGGTTCTGGTAAGGCGTTCTTTCTGTCGATGCAACCAGACTTTGTTGCCCACCTGAAACTTGTGTGGTACCCATGTAGGTGAGGAGAAGTTGTTCCTGTGTTCTGTCATGACCGTATCCCTTTGTTGCTGCTGCTGCGTGGAGGAACCCTTTGCAGGGGTCATGGATGTAGCAACGATCTTCCCCTTACTTTGGGAGTGAACCAGACAAATGAATTTCCTGGTCTGTGATATGAGCTTTCTGCCTTTCTTGGTAGTAATCAAAGATGTGGCGGTAGGTGGAGCTACCTCTGGTATCCTGTATAATGAATTATTTAAAGAAATAATGACAGCACGAGGCCTGGACTCATACACAACATGTCGCCTCCACAAGTATGGCTGGCCTAATAATACATCACAAACATCCAGAGGTGTAACATCACACAATACCTCGTCTGTGAAGGGTTTGATGCTGTAGGAAAGGCGGCACTGCTGGCGAACTTTGAGATCTCGTCCTTCATGAAGCCACCCGATACTGTACGGCTGTGGGTGTGGTGTAGTCGGTAGGCCCAACCGCTTCACGACCTCTGCTGAAATAAGGTTCTTTTGGCTGCCACTGTCGACAATGAATTGTAGCGGCGAACCCTTCACCCACATCTGTGAGTGGAAAAGACGCTCCCCTTCTTCTGGATTTTCGGGTTCATCTTTCTGGATCTTGGCGGTGGCAACAGTGGCACTGGGATCCGCATCAATGATCTGCTTCCCTCTGCCATTCCCCTTGTCGGGTTCTGGCTCAGGGTCGGAACATGCATCTGATTCGGAAGCCTTCAACTCAGCCACCAGCGACTGCTTGGTCCGACACTCACTTATGTTATGAGTGGGACTCTTGTGGAACTCACACCACTTTCCTGTGTCCTTCTTCGGCTTCATGGTGTTGTTCTTTTCTTGCAGCTTCGACGGGTTGTCTTGGGTCACCCCGCCTTGGCTTTGTCCTTTGGGCTTCGGATTTGCAGATCCAAAGTCTCGCTTCTTCTGTTTGAACTTTTGCTCGATTTTGACAGCGTATCGGTATGCTGTACCGAGTGAGGAGATGTTCAAGAATCCCATCTCTTCCTGGATGTATCTGTGTAGGCAGCTGCGGTATTTGAGTACCAGATGCAGCTCAGAATCTTTGATACCCAACTGTGTGCGAAGGGTATGAAAAATGTTTGTGAACTCTGGCACATCTTGGTCTCGTCCCTGCCGCAATGTGGTCCATTTCATGTATTTGTCCTCATAGCTTCCGACAGGGTAGTACTGCTCCTTGATGGCATCCCGAAAGTCATTCCAAGTTGGTGCGGCTGAAAATAGTGAGCCTGTATTTTCATCCTTCTGCTCGCAGTAGGTTTCCCACCAGTCCTTGACGTGGGGGGCTGCTTTGAGAAGAGCGAAAACAATCTTTTCCCGATTTGAAAATTCATGAACAGAAAAATACCCATCTAGCAGATTTAACCATTTATCTACGGCATCTGCATCTATTTCTCCCTCGAATATGGGGATTTCAAAATTAACTTGTACCTTGAAGGGTGTGGCATTTTCAGAGTCGCTGTTGGAAGCCGATGCGTCGCCTCTGGGTAGCCGCTGAAGAATCTGCGCGAAGCTATCCATCATCGCGTTCCTTTGCCGCTCGAGCGCTTCTTCGAGCAAGATTCTGATAGGATCTCCTGCCCCCTCTTCTTTCTTCTCATCCGCCATGGGAGGCCGTCGGGATTTGCGAGGCTGGTCTTGCAAAGGTTCGACCAGTTCAAGCCCTAACTCCTTATATCCCGACCTCGTTGGGGACATGCAAAGAAAAACAGAGAAAAAGCAGACCGCTCTGATACCACTGATCCGGATTTAAACAGGAACGCAATAGATTACAGAGATAACCATAAATACAGAGATGAGATAACCATATACACAAAGATGCAGCGGAAATAATACTTCATTTCATTACTGTAAATACTGAAATATGCTTACAAACAGAAATGGAAAGAAACCAGCTAGGGCGATGGTAGCTATCTCTGAGAAGAGATGTGCGGCTACATGCCTCTGAACTGTTCCGAACTGTATTACAATGAGGCTCGAAGGCCTATTTATTGTTGAGAAACAATGGAAAACCCTTCACATACCGAAACCTAACCCTAGAAGATGAAACGCCAAATTGTGGGCCCCGTTTGGGTAAATTGGTACATCAATTTCCCGGGGTCGTAACTTTGGCATACGATCTCCGTTTGACGCGTACGATAGCTCGTTAGAAAGATCTATCCGAGTACTACCACTTTTGGAGGTAACATAGGGCTCGGTCTCCCCAGAATTCCAAAACAACGTCGTTTAGGGCCTCAAAACGGCTCCGGAAGTTCAGGACCCGAAAAACTGCTAAAAATAGTAAACTGTGCTACAATTAAGGAAACTGAAAATGCTGAGAAAGACAATGGTGGGGATCTAGGTGGACCTGGCAGGTGGCCACCAATATCCACCTGGATCACTTTTCCTCATTTAGACTCACTCATCTCATCACATATCTCTCTCTCTACTGCGCAGATATGAGTCTCTTCTCTACTGCGCTGAAATGGGTCTCTCTCTCTCACACATGTGAAGCCGGAAGCTGTTGAATTTGAAGCTGCAACTGTAGAAGTAAAGATTGACTTGCGTGGCCTAGAAGATCTTCTCATATGAACTGCGGTGTAGGTTCATTTGAACCTCCTCTGGAAGCCGAAACTTTTGCTGGTGGAATGAAGTCAATCCGACGGTCGGTTTGTGAGATATCGTCTACCCTAGTTTGATAATGAAGGCGCTAATATTGATGCTACTGATTTAGGGTTTGCTACTACTGATATGAATCAGATTTATTGTACTATTTCTCTCTGCTGAATTATTGAAGATAAAAGAAGATTTGATCAAATGGTTTCCCCACACATTGTGGGGTTTGTCCCTGGCTAGCCGCCACATCTTGTGTCTCTTGTCTTGGCTTGTTTTCTGTCGATCGTTTAATGTTCTATCTACACTCTACTTTATGTACATGTGATTGCTAATCGGTTGAATATAATAAGAAAAAGAAGTAAACTGCTATAAGCATAGAACATACAATAACTTAACACCCTTAGCTCACCAAGTTTAACTTTCATGGGGCATGTAAGTGAAACTCAAGACCCTTAGGAGTAGGAGTGTTTTGGGATTCTTATAGAGTCATCCTCTTTATCTCTGCATTTCATTTTAGTAAAAATACCAACAATGGAGATGGGTTGGTTGTAATAATGAAAATAATACAACAAGCAAGTCAATTTGGATTTGATAATCTTTTCATTAATAGAGATTCCCTACTTTATAATTGATGGATATTCTCTACCTCTCATCCATTCTCCAATTATTATCCTGCATGGCTTGAATCCAAACAAAATATATTAAAATTGACATCTTTGGGTAGGGTTAATTGGAATATAAGAGCTGGGTAACTCCATCTTATCCAATATCTTGACCCATATGCAAAGGAAAGTCAATGGGTCAGTGCATAAAATAGTTTAATTTTACCTTTCTCCAATTATGTAAGTAAAGAGTTAGTGGAAGATGATGATGTTTCTAGGTGCAATAGTGGTGATGGTCCTTTTCCAAGCTAAAATTTAATCTTTTTGGGGAATTTTGTGATTTTGTACTCTTTGTTATTTTTATTTTTTATTTTTGTTGTTAATGATTCTTATCCACATCAAACTAAAATTTTGAATGTTAGGCTAGTTTTGTTTATAGTGTCGGCAAATTCCTCTTGAGCCTTGAATCTATCATCTTAGCCATTATGTCCTTCCCTAGTCCTTTTTTACATTTGCCTATTTCTCCAACAATATTGTCCACTACACTTTTCATCTAGTTGCACTCGACTATGCTAATATTGGTCAGTGAAATGAGTTTCGAGTCTAGAAAAATAGAGCTTCATTTTCTTCTTTTTGTAAAGTGAATTTCTATTAAATCATCAAAATAATACAATTTAACATGTTCTAATTTTCCCTGGTCTGCAACTTGAGAAACTAGACCAATGCAAAAACTAAAATTTTGTAGTATCCAAACATAAAAAGAAGATAATTCCAATAGAAAAACATAGTCTATACATTAGGACATTATATCCTAATCTAGCTACTAACCTGGAGAGAAAAACTCAACATGACGAGAAAAAGAAATGAGAATATGATCTGAGTTAGATCATTATACTTTTTCTCATCCATCTCGATGCTTTCGAAGTGGAAAAAGGGGAGGAATCATGCCATAGGTCCATTTTTATCGGCAGGACCAAATTTGGCAAATTGGGGTCTGGAACCTTTTAGGAGCATTTTGAGGAATCAAATGGATTTTTTTTGGGGGGTAGAAATTTAGCATCTAAGCACAATATATTATTTTACTATTCTACACACAAAGACCTTTCCAACAAATCAAAAATTTCCTCAATCAGAGTCCATGTACAAAATTTATGCCACTTGGAAGTTGACTTTCCAGTTTTCACCACCATAATTTGAGAGGATGTCACCTCAACTCCCATAACTCATGGAAAATGGTCTAACCATGTGATTATGATGAAGAAAAATCTAGAAGAGTCCATATTATAACTATGGTTAAGATTTGAAATCAAACCTAATCACTACTAGGCTAGTAATCTATGTTATATCATGCCACTAGGGGGAAAACATGTTCCATTCTTTTTAGGTAAACTTATTCCATAAATGAGCATAGTAGCCATGACAAATAGTGAGAGAGCACATAAGAAGAGTTTATGCACTTGAGCAATAAGCTTGGTATATTTAGATAATATGGGGGTTCTAATGAAGAGGACATATCAAAGGGGAGATCAAGAGATCTAGAAGAAATAGAGAACCAACCAAACAAAGGACTTGAAAGAGATCAATTGAATTAGAGTTTCGTTAACATTCATAGTCCATGTTAAAAATGGAAGTGAAGGTTGATAACAAGGCATACTAAGGTGAGATCAATGCTCTGAAGCTAAATCACTGGTTACAATAAGTACAATTTTATTTTAGTGTTCATCATATAGAGGAGGAATAGAATATTTCATTTGCACAATTGAAATTAGAGGGTCACGCCTTGACCTAGTGGGAAATCCATATGGATACTTTGAGGTTGGAGGGAGATCCTCTAGTTACTAAGTGGGAGGACTTTGAAATAATCATAAAGTCACAATTTTACTGTATGGGTATGTAGAATACTAGTGGATCTAGTGCAACTGCTTTAGGAAGAAGTAGGGGTAGAGTGCACAAGAGTACACCATAAAGTTTATAAAGATGGCCATAATGTTGAATGTCTCCCCAAATAACCCATATCTACTCGTTAAGTATCTCGAGGGACTACACAACCATATGTAAAATAAAGTGATGTTGTTTATGCCAATATCAATTGACAAGGCTTGTGTGTAGAACAATACCTAGAGAACATAGGCATGAAGAAAGGAAATGAACTGCTAATTTTTCTTAGGGATATATTCTTCTTTGCTTTGATAATTGCATTTATTCATTAACACATTAATTTCACCCCATAACATCATAACATTATTCATATTCACATCATTATTTAGCAACATATGAAACTATATAGAAAGAACGATATCATCACCATCAATGCAACAAAACATAAATGAAAAATAGAAGAAAAGCATTCACACATAGAGACACCAGGATTGGTCGGAGACTAGGGAAAAACCCACTATGGGGAACCCTTTCAAATTCTTCTTCTTCTTATATTGTCATCGCATGATTCAACAAAAGAGAGTACAATGATCCATATCTTCATTCATATAAATATTCATCAAAAGAAACTACAACATCCATGAAATGAACCCAATAATGCTTATACTAAAAATCTTGATTCTGAAGCCTGTAGTAAAATGTCACTATCTACAGTCAACTGCCAAACATTGCGGACATTTAGAAAAATATTCAAGGAAATAAAATTCCATCATTTAGGTCTCGGTCGTATGGAGGATTCATGCTTGCGACAGGGAAGCTTCCAATTTCTCTCTAGAGCCTACAAGCAAGCGACTACAATTTGCAACTAAGATTCTAAAACCCTAGATGCTGGTCGCACAGAGGATGAGTTGTGTGTGCAAGTAGGATGCTTCGGTCACATGGATGAGCTTGGTAGTAAGTGAATGTAGGTCAAAATATATTTTTCTTGTGCATATGACTAAGACCAAGAACCTTAAAACAAAAATGTGAGCTTCAGACGCTGTAATTCCACTTTTGAGTGAACCTATTCCTCCATGGATGAGCCTCAAACTTGTGCAAGCCAAAAACAAAGATAGAAGAGTGTCTCATAATGATGTCCAAATGAGGTATATGTCACTTGTATTTATAGCCTTTCAATGGTGTCCACTTTTCTTTAGGGCCGACCTTATCAAATATGCACATGTGGGCTTTTATTCATAAGTACGCTTTCTCTTATCATTTTTGAGTGATCTTTAGGTCAATTTTGGTCCTCTCGAAAAGTGGAATTCAATACAATAATCATATCCACCAAATGAGATGTCCAAAGTGGCATTTGACCACAGTTTCATATTTTAACACTCCCTCTCAATAACGGATAATTCCAACTCCATCATGTCATGAGTATCCTATCAACAAATCATATCCAGTCTCGAGTATCTCATCATCACGTATCATCATTGATCATCTCAATTCATCTCTTTCTTATTCTTTATTATGTCTTGATTTTCCCTTCTCATATGTTGAATATTCTTGAATCTAAAAGAAGAAGAATTTTGACATCAAAGGGGAGCTCAACCTACCACCCTTTCTCCATTGGGAAGCCACTGCTACCACCCAGAATCTATTCTAGTGGGGAGCCCAATGCTACCACCGAGAATCTATGCTAGTGGGGAGCCCAATGCTACCACCTGAGAAACATTAGTGGGGAGCTAAATCTATGACATGCATCATCATCAAAGAGAATATCATCAGGAAGCACATCTCAACCTGGAACCACACTGGGAAGCATATATCAACCTAGAATCTCATGGGGGATCTAAACATCTATGACCCCATATCGACCAATAGGTGATATAGGTGAGGTACTACTCAACCCATTCTATTTCCTATCGATCTTCCGAACAATGAACCTCAATATTCATGTGGTAGAACACCCACATCATAATCAACTTGGGTTGTATACTCCCAAGTACACTCTCAACCCATTGGCCAGACGGGGAGTGGTATTCCCAACAAGCCTAGCTTGTGGGTATGGTGCTAACTGGGGTATACTCTGCAAAGAGCAAGATAGGGGAGCGACATCTCCAACCCTATGGATAATAGATAGGGGAGAAAAATCTATTACCCTATTATCCAAATATCCCTCAACCCCAAGATCCCTCCATCTTAATTCCACACCCTGGGAGCTCAAATAGGGGGGAAGGGCTGGATCAGTGTTCTCGATCAGTCTTGCTCTTTGTAGATCATAAACATATCATCGTGCTCATATCTGGTAATCATCATGTCTCAATAACAGTTGTGTCTTGTTCATACAGGACATCAAATCAAATATCATATTAGAACAAAAATATATATATCACAAAAGGGATACCATAATCATCCTCCCTCTCAAGGAGGTGCCAACCACAAGCCTAAGTTTGTCTCATATTGCACATTGTCTCAATATATGAAGGTATCTTAGTCCTAGATATAAATGGGATTCTATGCCAATCAGTTTCCACTCTTTGTCATCATAATTTCATATCTAGAACTTTCTCAAACATCTCTCCAAAAAGCTTCTTCATCCTACTTCATATCTAGCCATGCTACAAACCTCGTACTCAACCTCAGTCTCTCATATCATGGTAGATATCATACTAAGGCAACACCCAGATGCGCTCATAAATAATAATACCAAACATCATAATTACACCCATGCAGTCACATATAATAAGAATAATTTCTTACTCCAAAAAATTGTTCATTACATGCAAATATCTCAAAGGGTGCTCAACGACATCTCAATGTGTATGAAGTGGCTCAATCATGAACTTGTTCAGGCTCTATTCTCAACATATGTGGATGGGTGTGCAAACGAAACATTAATGCTTCAATCAACTATCAATTTCCAAGTCAGGTTCAACAATAGCTTCTTGTAATTCAATCAAAGTGTCCAATGATTTACATTTCCAATTTCCAACAATTCTCTAATAGCTTCGCAAAATGGATTTTCTTTTCCCAATTTCAGAAATTGATTCATCATACCATGATTCATTATGATCCTGATTTAAGTAGGAACGCAACAGATTACAGAGATAACCATAAACACATAGATGCAATAACCATAAAAATAGAGATGCAGCAGAAATAATACTTCATTTCATTAATGGAGAATACTGAAATATGCTTACAAATAGAAATAACCCAGCTAGGGCGATGGTAGTTTATCTCTGAGAAGAGATGTGTCGGCTACATGCCTCTCAACTGTTTCGAAGTGTCTTTACAATGAGGCTTGAAGGCCTATTTATTATTGAGAAACAATGGAAAACCCTTCACATTCCAAAACCTAACCCAAGAAGATGAAACGCCAAATTGTGGGCCCCGTTTTGGGGTGAGTTGGACAGCCAACTTCCCGGGGTCGCGAATTGGTTGTATTATCTCCGTTTGACGTGCATGATAGCCCGTTGGAAAGATCTCTCCGAGGACTATGACGGAAAAGACGATTTTTATCAGAAAAATCGCTGGCAAAGGTGTTGCTCGTAAAGGTGGACACTTTGAGGAATACTGCAGATGCATTGACAAAATCTGTGAGATTTGAGAAGTTCTCTTGGTGTAGAGAGACAATGGGTGTTTTAGGGCTGGAAAAATGACTAAGCTGTCTTTTGGCCCCTTGTGGAAAGAAAAAAACAAGTGGGAGAATGTTGGGTTGTGTTATATTATTTCCACAACTAGCCCACATAGTTAACCGGGGGGTTAGAGGGGCAGTGGAACCCCCCTTCATTGTGCTGATTGTGTAGCGGGGGGAGGGGGGTCATAGGGGTTTGAGGTGTAGTTGTAACCCCACTTTATGTGGTCCAAGGCAGCGCCCCGAAAAATTTTGGTTTTGGACCCTATGTTAGGTTGGGCAGACCAACCTATGGTTTTATGCATGATTTTCACACATGTTCTTTGGACGCGATGATTTTCGGTCCATGGTATTGGATGCTTCAGCATGTATAAATATGTATTATAACATTGAAAGGAACATAATGAAAAATCAAGTTGGTCCTGGTTTTGGGATCCAGGGGAAAATCTCTGTGTATATGTGTTTTATGTGTTATGCTCTCACATTATTTATTTTCTGTGTTTTAGAATTCGTATTCAGGTAATTTCTATACGGGTTAAAACCTACATGAAGGCCAAGTGATCATGGCACCCCTTCAAATTACATAAAGTAATTCTTGAAGTCATGACATGCTTAGAACCCTTGGTATCATTTAGAGTAAAAATGTAATAAAATTAAATTGGTAAAATGAACTTTCCTAAGATAAACTATAGTTACGCGACTCACTTATGAAAAATAATTTATATTATTGCTTTAGTAAACTTAACCTAAATTATATTCAAATAAATTAAAGATTCATAACAAATATCATGGAAAACACCACTTTAAATTAAAAGAAATCATACCTTCTTGAAATAATGAAATAAAACACGTCTAAATAATGTATAATGTATAGTAGGAAGATATACACTAAAATAACTTAATTTAATTATTAAATAAGATAAATTAAATTCAAGAGAAATCTTAATCATAGAGAAAAATAGGAAATAGAATCCTAACTAGAATTTGAAATTAGAGAAAATAAAGTGGAATTTACAATCAAAGTGACAATAATTTGTAGTTAACTAAGCTTGTAACTACCTAACTAGAACAAAATGTGGAATTATGAAAGAGATCCAAGAGATAAGAAAGAGTAAAAATGGGAAACCAAGAAATGGTTGAATATAATGTAAAATTTAAAGGCTTAGAAAGAGAATTTGATCGCACGCATGTGTACATAGATGACACAAGTGGTGATGACTATTAAAGAATTTAGTTATTAGAAAACTATAATTTTGCATGAAAAGGACAAGCTACATAAACCAAATTTGATGTAAAAAGTGGTATAGAAATGAGATAAGGCAATCATCATGCAAACTAATGTTAAATAATTTGTCTAATTGTTGAGTGTGTCAGTGGTTGTTTTCATTGACATCAAGTGCAGGGGGAGCCTTTTGAGTCTATTAGTAGTGTTCTAAGCTTATGATGTTGTTATTGTCTTGGTTTCTTATTGAATGGTGGTAGTCTAGTTTGTTTGCCGAGTTTTGAATGTGTAGCCTAGTAACCTATCTTTTAAGGCATTTTGTCTAAAACTACCTTGTTCAAAAAAACATGAAAAGTTCTTATTTAGCTAACCCTATTAGAGATCTTTCCAATGGTATATGGCACTTATTATACCTCCCAAAGAATGAATAAAAACCTGTGTTTGAAGTGATGGAGTCTAGGCATGGTTCTATGTGAGACAAGGTTCTACCATATTTTTTTGGAAAGTATTAGGTCATTTGGGTCTGGGACATGCAAGGTGTTATTACTCAAATGATTATCTAGATGGGTGTATTTTGGATTAATCCAGGCTTTTCAAGGGTATCTAGGAATTTAGAATCAAGGGGTTGCCCAATACAAATACCTATGAGATAGACTATGGATCCCTTGACAGGTGGCAAAGAATGATGTGGCATACAAGTGGAATCCAAATGGAAAAAATGATGACATGTTGATGATGTGGAAGTTGGAGAATATGCCATGTGGCATAATGGCATGGCATCGAGATGGTAGTATAGGTGGCATCTAAGTGGCACCTTTTGGAAATGATGTGAAATGAAAAATGATGTGTCACTTTGTGGTCACGACATGTGGTAGGAGGATTCAAATTTTTTGGATGGCCAACTAGCACTTTTTCAAGTGACACATGGAAATGTTGTAGCATGATATGTGGAAAAGAGGAAACATGGTAGGTGACATGAAATGATGGGTGGTAGAGACATGACATGATAGATGTTATGGTAGTGACATTTTAGATGATGTCATAGGTATCAGGATTCACACTAGAGGTTTGGTTTGATAATTTTTTCCTTTGTATTTCAATTTTCCAAAGTGGCTAAAAAATTATATTTTTGTGCCAAATGCCAACTCAGGAAGTGAAGAACCAAGATTAGAATCTACATATGGGGTTGTGAATTTTATTTGGGAACTTTCCCCTTTGGGGTTGTATTAAGTAAGTAACCATTATTAAGTTGGATTGAGGGAATTGGTAAAGCTTTCAATGTGGTCACCATCCCACACAAGGACTTATCTAGGAATCCACTACTCTAGGGGTGAAGTAAGCATGCTTAGGTAGCTTAAGACCATATCTAGATGTTGATGACATCAAATAGATGGTCAATGTTCCATACTAACTTTGGTTATGTGGTGAAGTTTAAAAATAAATCTTTCCATCAAGGGGGTTGGATCATGTGACAACCTCAAATAGTTCTAAGGGACAGATGTCAAATATGGTAGACAATACTATTTAAAATATGTGGTTCCAACCCCATTTTGTTAGGATTGAAGGGATCAACACATACCATTAAGGGAAAATTGAAAAACAAATCTCGGCATAAGGGATCTTCCTGTTGTGAAGTGTAGCAAACAACTTGGCGTTAGATACCAGGCTTAAGGGGTTAGCCCTTGGTGTAACATGTGTTCATATGAGGAAAGTTCCAAAAGAGAAGTATCTCAAGTGCTCGGATGTCATTGATGAATTTAGAGATGCGATGATATAGTCAAGCAAGGATTCCCATGGGCAAATATAATTTATTGATACCCATGGTAAATAAAGGGCCAAAAATTATAAAGGAAGAGGAAAATACTTTAAAAAATATCATCCCGTGCATATAAGTAAAACATGAGGTACTGTAGAGGATAAAATCACGTTGATATTATACGTAAGAGATGCTTAGATACTTTATTCTAGTTTGTGAGACAAACATAGAAACATGACATGAATGTATGATTAACATAGTTAGTAAAAAGAATGAGAAAGAGAGGAGCCGTAGTATCATAACCTGTTGTGCTCTACAACAAGCCCCCCATTTCATATAATTTTTATTTATAAAGGTTAACATATGGAATGGGTCCATTTGAAAGTTTAATTGGTATCAATACTTCTATAGTTCAAAAGGGTCTGATAATCAAATGAGCTCATTTATTTAGGCCTTTCGAACAACCATTTTTAAACAAATAAAACAATCTTTTATTATTGCGATAAAGCGATCGCAAGATCGCATATCGCAATGACATGGAAAATGCATATAAGTGTCACATTGGTCTCCACCGATGCGATTTCGCTATCGGCGATCGGCAATACTCCATACACATCTTAAAAACGCACATAACATAAGCTCCGACGCGATGCGATATTGGCGATCGGCTATCGCTGATACTTCGTATGCGGTCAAAGCATCTTAAGTCATTTACTCCGATTCGATGCAATTTTGCAATCGACAGTCGGCAACATCTCATGCACATTAATAAGGCGCCCACGTCTTACCCCCGATGCGATGCGATATTGGCGAACGGGGAATCGGCAATTCACTCTAAATGCACCTTGTTATATTTCTTCACATTAATCCGATGTGACGTCGCAATCGGCGTTCGGGAGGATCCTATGCTTATGATTATATAATACCTATTCTACTAAAGCGATGCGATATCGCTATCGGCGATCGGAATTTCAAAAGGCATAGCTTGAACATCTAAAGTATTATTGATATCCGATCGATAGAGCGCGGATTTAGAAAAAGTCGTTAAATGGAGGGATAAGGTGATGTATTTGTATTTAAAGTTTTGCCCCTTTGATTAACGATCACCTGCGCTCAACCGCCAAAATATCCATTGCACGCTTAAGGGAGTCATTCAGCGGGATAACAGTGTAATAAGCATTTAAGGAGTAGCAGGCCTTAAACGACCATTTAATATATCTGTAATATCTTCTCATTGATTGGATCCGCAGCCATTTTTGAGAGTTAATCTCTCGGCACGCTTCGATTGATATATCTCTCCCACCATAGGTCCTCATTATTATATTTCTATGTTACGATTTCTCCTGCCTTTGTGCAGAATTCATCTTTCAAGAGAAGCCTGAGCAAGATGGGAAAGAAATCTAAGAAGACCGCGGGTCTCGCTGCTACATCAGTTCCAGGACAAGCTGCCGCAGATAAAAATAAGGGCTTAATATCAGATACTACATGCACGGGTCTTACCAGAGCTACATGGCAAGGCACGTATAATCTTCTAGAAGTCGAACAACCAGTGGTAACAGTGACGGAAGCTACTGCGGATCCTACTCGCAAATCTGATTGCACTCATAAAGACTTAGCCGACTCTTTCCTTCACAGGATAGCGGCCAGAGAATAGATTCTCCCCTACACAGACGTCGTGCGATGGGAAATTGAGGAAATTCCAATCCTCGACAGAACTTTTAGCACCAGAGATGGGAGGATTTTCGGATCGTTCAAGCCAGAGCATCTAAGGCAAATGTATCATTTGCCTGAGCCAGAGAAAGTGTATAACAAGACGTTCCTGGAGAAATTTGCAAGTGATAATGAAGTGGAATCCGAACCCATCCGAGATTGGAGGCAGAATCCAGCCAAGCACGAGTCTTCTGGTAGGTACTCAGTCGATTCTTTGGCTTCTCCCTATTGCTATGCGGGGATAATGATGTGTAGGCTATGGGGATTACATGACTCTGCTAACTTTACCATAGAGATGGTTCCTCTAATGGAAGCAGTAGTAAACAACATAATTATGGATTGGGCCACTATTCTCTCTGATAAGCTAGCCGTAGCTGTTCGTGATTTTAGAGCTAATTATGTTGTCACTGAAAGGAAAATTCCCCCGTTTTATTACAGTGCATATATTTTAGATAGATTATGTTTCAATTCTGAGTTTCCCGTCCTCAGTTGGAGGTGGACTGCCCAAGACCCCTCACCCATTCATATATACCACCAAAAATTGTGGAAATCTTCTTACAAGCACCATTTGTACCAAATCTGCAATGGCTTTATGGTTCCCATTCATTATTCTATTTTTGATAAGCCCATTGCAAAAATCTCCTATCTAGCTTCCTTTGATTTACCGGCGGTAGCGAGCTGGTTTGGAGAAGAGAGATTTACCTACATTAGGGTTTTGGGCAGCCAAGCCAATCTGCATGTTCTCCCTTTGTATATTCCAGATAAACTGCTAGCAAGAGAAATCGCCTATCAAATTATGGCAGAGAGTACTACACAGACTCTCAAGAAAGAAAAGAAGAGGGGCTGGCCCTCTTTTCCCTTGAGAATTGGTGCCTATACTCTGCATGATCTCAAACATGCAGAAAAGGAAGCCACAAAGATTCAGTCCTTAACCCTGGCCACTATCCCAAATAGGCTATATGATCCAAAGAAAAATGCCTATACTGCATTGGAACAGGCCAAATTAACAAAATTTGACCATCAAGAAGATTGGTTTGACGACCTATTCATTTCAGTCGAAACAAGAGGTCAAGCTAAAAAACTTGCTCGATTGAAATATAATGATGAAGGGTTAACTGAGTTCAATAAAATTAGAGAGCAGAGGTTGCAAACTCTGCCTCTAGATTTACTGGCAACAACCCCAGTGACATCTTCAAGCGAGCCTGGTCAGCAACAGTCAATCTAGCCTCCTGTTATAACAAAAGATCAGAAGAAGCAACAGGTAGAAAGGCAGAGAAAAGAACAAGCGGAAAAGCAAAAGAAAGAAGAAGCAAAAAAACAGCAGAGAGTACAAATGGAACAAGAAGAGAAAAAGAAGAAAGAGGTAGAGGAACAGTAGAAGAGGGAACAAGAAGAAAAACAAAGGGGAGAGCAAGAGGAGCAGCAGAGGAAAGAGCAGGAAAAAGAGCGGAGCGAGTCCCAAGCCGAGAAACAGAAACAAACCACCATTGATCCCGAATTGCTCCAACAGTGGAAGCAATTTGACTCTATTATCAGTGGAATGGAATGTTCCAAAGATACGGACACCTCCAAAACAAATGACACACAGGACATCACTTCTCCTCAGGTTTTAAGCGGAACCAGTGGCCCACCCATTTCTAAGGATGTTGAGGTAATTCCTAAAGACCCTTCCGATCAAATCGTTCTCCAGGTGGAAGATATTCCTCCCTTGGATGTTTTCTAGAGCCCAAGGCATAGAGCAGTTGTAAAGCGATCAAGGAAAAGACGAAGGACTGATCAACCTTCTATCTTTCCAGAGCAAACACTCACGGGTAATGTAGTATGGAAGGACGAATTGGACCCCTCCGATGACCTAACAAAGTTGTCACAGTATGCAGGTGCCTATTCTGCAGCGACTATTGATAAGGCATCAGAGGTAAGTCTTCTACTGAAGACTAAGGACCAAGACATTTTTGCAGTACAGGCAGAAGTGACCGAGGCAAAGCAGAAGGCAGCACAAGCAGAAGAGCAGTTGCTGGCACAACAGCAAATGAACAATTTATTAACCCAGCAATTGCAAACAGAGAGGCAGATAATCGACCAAAGCGCGATCCAGAAACAAAAGGAATTATCGGAGGCATTGGCACAGTTGAGGACAGCAAATGAGCTGATGATGAAAACAAAGGACGAGCAAATAGATCAATTGTCATCACGGCTCGAAGTCATAAAGGGCACCCAAAAAGTGGAGGATTTCAGAGCAGAGGCATCGCAAATAAACAGTGCATTAATATCGCAGATTAGGCTCCTATGTCATCAACTCACTGAGGCAGAACCATTGTGCGAGCTAACTACATCAGTATGTTAGCAGGTAGAGAAGGCCAGGAGTGAGTTATACCAAGCTGAAGAAACCATAATCGCATATCTTGATTGGCAAGATTCTGATGTGGGAAAGCAGTGAATTTTCCTAGAATCCAACAAACATACAAGGACATACTCTTTACAGAATGGCACACTCAAGTGATGAAAGCAGAAAGGGCGGCTTCAAGATGTAAATTCACTGCCAGCAATATGGTTGATCTGGTCAACAACACTCTCTACTTGGCAAACATGATCTCCCAGTGTACACCTGGAAGCATCACAACAGCAAATATGATTGAGCAAACAAGTTATCCTGACTTAGAGGAGAAGGGGAGATTAATCGCTGGGGTTAACACTTTGACTTTCGATGCATATTGGCTCTTTCTGATCAAGCCACACACACAAAGGTTTGCCCTCAAGTGTTTAACTGATGCACTCGGGTGTATAATTCCCGATATTCAAGATGCCACATACGCTGCTCAGCTCATTTCGCGCCTCAACAAATCGCCTGAAGTAGAGCCAATGCTAGCGATAAGTCAGCTCAGGTTTAAAGGCAAAGAGCCTACCTAATGAATCATTGCCACCGATTGCCAGATCGCTAAGGAAGATAGGATGAATATTTATTGATGCCAGCTTAATAGCATTTCAGTTTCTTAGATATTTAGATTAATTCAGTATTTATAGACCCTTTCATGTTTTTACAAAGGGTCGTAAAATTTTGTAATAGACTTAAAGACTGAAGTTTGCACTACTGTGCTTTAGCCTATATTCTTTTATGAAACTCGACCAATCGTTCTTAATTTGACGAGGAAGTTTCTTTATGCAATTGCGCACTACTGTATTTTGTTGGGGATGTTTTCTGAGTCGAAGGAAGAACTGCGACATAGCGATTGATATATGGGAGTGTTAAGCAGCTTATATGGTACTTTTATCTGCGTCTGTATTCATTCCTTTTATATGAATTGTTGTGTAATTATTCTTGCTATTGTTGAATACATGTATGTGCTGTAAAAACAAATCTCTATCTCATCCCACTATTGGATGTTTTGCGATATGCCTTTTCCTTTAATCATGCATGTAACAATGATATAAATGATAAAGTGTGGTAATTTCGTTGTTATCGCTTTGCGTAACTATTTATGCACAGCAGTCTTGAATGATTTAATATCTATGTTTTAGAGATGGAGCCATCTATATGCCTGTCTTAAAGCACAGATCATCAAACGCTACGCTTTAGAAATCGATAAGTCCCCGGGTAGATCATAGTTATTATATTTTTTTTTGCTGATAGTTTTAGTTATTCGCTTATCGCCAGCATATTCTATAAGTCATTCATCCATCCCGTTTACCTATAATTTTTGGGAAACTGGTCCCATTATCCCCAGTCGGAGCCACTATTCCAAACGGAAAAGGAGCTGTATTAAGTTCCGGACCGGGTGGTTTCCCCAATGTTGTTGCAGTGATTTTCGAGGCATCAACATTTTTGGCGCTAGAAGGAGGGCCTGACTGTGAATGGCAAACAAACCTAAACCTATAAGCCATTCTAAGAGTAATTCTCCCTCCGTATCCCCTCGATCTTCCCACTTGCATGCTGGTTCGCCAGTATCCGAACAAGGAGAAGGGGAATCAACTACCACTGCTCAAACCCATCATACTTCAAAACAATTGAGTCTTGAATCACCTGAAGTCCAGTCTCTTATCCACAAACTTCATAGCTTCTCGATTTCGCCACAGAAATCTGAGGTATCGCAAAGCAGTGCGACTTCGCAGTTCAAATTACCCCATCCTCTCACCAGACTTCAGAGTGAAAAACTCGGTATTGAACCTACCGAGTTCCCTTTACCCAGAAGGAAAAAGGCGAAGAAAATTACAGAAGGATCTCATAGTGGAGAGCTTTCATCCACATCCTCCATTGCATCTTCCCCTCTGCAAAGTCAACCATCCACTTCCCCATTACATATTGTCGTTCACCAGGGATTAGAATCCTCAACATCCCAACTTGCTAACTCCTCAGCATTAATTTCTTCCCATACATCTGGAATTCCAACAGTAGTATCAACCACTGCTGCTATTATAATGGCAGATCCATGGACTAGGCTAGGTGTAGTCAACATGCCTGCACCATTGCATCCTTTACCAGATGCTCCTGAAATTTGGCTACCTAAATTTAACCCAGATGACGGGACCCAGGCTGAAGAACACATTAATAATTTTATGTTAGCAGTCAACTTGAAAGGAGTAACAGAAAAAGATGTTGTTGTTAGACTCTTCCCGTACACCTTGAAAGGATCAGCGGGATCCTGGTATTTTTCCTTACCCTCTGGTTCAATTACCAGTTGGAACACTTGCCAAGAGCAGTTTCTTACCAAATATGGAGATGATAGGTCCTTAGCTACTTTAATAAATGACCTCTCCAATCTGAGAACAGAGCATAGGGAACCAATAAAGAAATTTAATGCTAGATTTAATAAACTCCTGAATAAAATCCCTACAGCTTCCAAACCAAGTGAACAAATTCGAAGCGAATGGTATATTACTGCCCTACCTGCCAATATAGCCATTTTTGTAGACAGGGCTGGCAAACCTACCTTAGCTGAAAACATGAGAGAAGCACTTGCTGTGGAAAAGCGCATCAATGCTCTAGAGAAGAAAGCTGCTTTGGAAGACAGAAAAGCCAAAAAAGTCTCATTTAAAGAGGATTCCAAGAAGAAAACCCCAAAAGACCCATACGACATGGAGGGTTTGCAAAAAGTCCTGAAAACTTTGTCTAACGAAATGGTTGAAATAAAGAAGCAGGTGGCCGAAACCTCAAACAAAATACCATTTAGGACTTATAAGAAAACTGAAACAAAGCCATCGAATGTCATATATAACGCAGATTCAGAGCAAGAAGAAGAGGAAGAGGAAATAACCTCACAAACTGATGATGAAGAAGAAGTAGCTGAATGCCACGGAATGTGGGATTTTATACTCCCCAACTCTGATACCGATAATGAAGAAGAAGCCTTTCCGGTCACTACTAGAAGTAAAAGTACTCCTGAACCTGCCCAGGCAACTTCAAAGAAAAGGAGTGCAGGTGCTACCACAACAAAGGAAAAAGTTCCTCCAAAGAAATCACCTGTAGTAGTTCCCCAAAACCAGCCTTCAACTTCTAATTCTCCTTCAACATCCAAAACATTAGTGGTATCCGATTCAATGGAATATAACATTGTTGATGACATGAAGAAAACTAAAGCAAACATAACTATGTTTGAACTTAGTAAATTAAAGCATCAGCAAAAATTACTTCTTAAAGAATTGAATGCTATTCCCTCTACACCCCTTCCCAGTGCAAAAGCTGCTAATGATTCAGGCCAACCTCCTCCAGGTATGGTTGAAGCTACCGATTCAGTTCTAATCGGAGATAGATCTAATTCTCATACTCCACCCTTCCTGCTGACCTATGAGATTTATAACAGAAACCTGCACAACTGTTTAATTGACTCAGGGGCATCATCCAACATAATGCCAGCTTCAGTTTGCTCTAAACTGAACATTGAACCCCAGAAGTCCGCTATTCATATTGTACAGTTGGACAGGACCAAAGTGCAGGTTGTGGGAGAAATTAATTCCGTAACTATCAGGTTGTCTGCCGATCCCAGAATTGTACAGAGGATTGACATCTTAATAGTTGATATACCTGAATTTTACGGTTTAATTCTGAGTAAGGATTGGTCTCAGAAATTGCATGGGTATATTTCCACCAATTGGTCACATATGTGGCTTCCCTACAAGGGAAATCCAAATCAAATAAGGATCGATCGAGAGAAGCACATGACCCACACAGTTACTGAATTTGAGCAAGAAAACCAACCTGTAGCATTCAACAACAACATTCTGGGGAATTATTCGTCAGAGTCATTTTTTGGCAACTTTGTTGCCCAACCATCTCCTTTTTTAGTCAATCATTTTACATCTCACATTGAAATTTTTTCACAAACTGATAAGTCTAGATGTTTTAATGATGCTGAGGAAAATGTAAATACTTTTGTTAATACCTCCTTATTTTGGTCTTTATATTTTGATGGCTCTAAGTCCAGCGAGGGCTCAGGAGCAGGTTGCATTTTGGTTAGTCCACAAGGAGAAAAGACAATGCTGTCTTGTAGGTTAGAATTTGAATGCACTAACAACACAGCCGAATATGAAGCTTTAGTCCAGGGATTATATAAAGCAATCGGCCTTAAAGTGCAATATCTAAAAGTATTTGGTGATTCTGAAATTATTGTTAAACAGGTGAGGAATGCAATTCATTGTCTTTCAAATCACCTCAAGCATTATCAATCGCTAGTACAGGATCTTACCTCACACTTTTCAGCATTTAATATTTCCTCCATTCCTAGGTCGCAAAACTCAGCAGCCGACCTACTAACCAATGTAGCCTCCAAGCTTCTACCTTCTGAATACTACAGCCTTGATAGATTTTCCGTAGAATTTCTTTTTAGGCCTTCAATTCCCGACAATGTCACGAATTGGAGAGTATTTAACCATGATGAAGATATCTTGCAATTTCTAACTTCTGAAAATTCCTATGACAATCAAATTATTGAGGAGAATGACCATGATCTACAAATGAAAGAAACACCTCAGGAAAATTCAATTCCTAAACCAGTGGTAAAGCTCGAAGATCTTTATGATATCAAAGACAGGTTTAAACATGTAATTAATGCAAAGCTCCAAAGTTCTACCCTTAGGTTTGAATTGATAAATCTAGGTACTGACCATGCTCCTCAAAACATTAATTTAGGATTAGGACTTTCCTTGGAAGAGAAGGAGGCATTCATTAAACTGTTAAGAAAAAACAAACAGGTCTTTGCTTGGAAGTATGATGATTTGAAGACATATGATACATCAATTATCCAGCACACCATCCCTATGCTTCCTGATCAGAAACCAATTCAGCAGAAGTTAAGAAAAATACATCCAAATTTAGAGAGCCAGATAAAGTCGGAACTTAACAAACTCTTGAAAGCCAAAATTATTTTTCCTGTCCGACACTCAAACTGGGTCTCTAATATGGTGCCAGTCAGAAAGAAAAATGGCGACATTCGAATTTGTATTGATTTCAGAAATTTAAACAAAGCAAGCTTGAAAGACAACTTCCCATTACCTACTATGGAGCAAATACTCCAATCAGTAGCAGGCTCTGAATTGATTTCCTTTCTTGATGGATTCTCAGGATATAACCAAGTTCTGGTTCATCCTGATGATCAACTTAAAACCACATTCAGAACAAAATGGGGGACATATGCATATCAGAAAATGCCTTTTGGACTTATAAATGCAGGAGCGACATTCCAAAGAGCTATGGATACAACTTTTAGAGGGTTGATTAATAAAACAGTAGTCGTCTATTTAGATGATATAACTGTATTGTCTAAAGAGAGGTCTAATCATTTGCATGACTTAAGTCAAATTTTTCAGCGATGCAAGAGGTATGGTATTTCTCTGAACCCGAAAAAGTCATTCTTTGCTCTTGATCGAGGGAAGCTCTTGGGATTTATTGTGTCCAAAAATGGCATTTATATTGATCCTGATCAGATCAAAGAAATCTCTGAAATCCCATTCCCTCACAATAAAAAATCGATGCAGTCATTTTTAGGCCAGATCAATTTCGTTAAAAGATTTGTTCCCGATTTTTCTCAAGTTGTTTTGCCACTTCAAACAATGATTAAGAAGAATTCAGTCTTTAAGTGGGGATCAATGGAAAAGGAAGCTTTTGATCTAATCAAGCAATCAATAACCAGTGCCCCAGCCTTAAGTACTCCAAATTTTTCCAATCATTTTACATTGTATACTATTGCATCCGACTTATCTTATGCTGCAGTGCTTACGCAATTAAATGATGACAATTTGGAAGCACCTATCTCATTCTTTAGCTCTAATCTTCAGGGTGCTGAATTGAATTACTCTGACGTAGAAAAACAAGCCTTTGTCGTATTTAAAGTAGTCAAGCACTACAGACCCTTCCTTTTTAAAACCCACACAAAAGTTATAGTTCCTTTCCCAGCAGTTAGGAAACTATTAATCCAAAGGGAACTGGGTGAAAAAAGAGCAAATTGGGTCACAGCGCTTCAAGAATATGACTTAGAAATTAAACCAGCAAAGATTGTTAGAGGTCAAGGTTTTTGCAGGATATTGGCAGGTGCATCCAACCTTCCAAAATCAGGAGATACAAGTCAAATTGAAGAAATCAATCAGCTAACTGCCACTAATTCTCAATCACAATATGCAGATTTAATCTTTTTCTTAAGGAATGGCTATGCCCCCACACATTTGTCTTACAAAAACAAAAGAGCCATTAGATTAAAAGCAAAGAATTTTACTCTTATTGATGATGTGCTTTTTAAGCGGAATTATGATTCTATCTTGTTAAGATGCCTTGAGAAACCTGAAGCTCAAAAGGTTTTGCAGGAGCTACATGATGGACCGGCAGGAGGACATTTTGGAGCAGACACAACAGCTCACAAAGTTATTCATGCTGGGTATTATTGGCCTACTCTGTTTAGAGATGCCCACGAATATGTAAGGAAATGTTTCAACTGCCAGACTTCTAGTGGAAGACAACGTAAATCAGCCTTCCCTCTGCAACCAGTCAACATTGAACAACCATTTGAGCAATGGGGATTGGATATCATTGGGGATATTACTCCACCATCTTCCAAACAACATAGGTATATCCTCACTGCTACTGATTATTTTACTTAGTGGGTGGAGGCTATTCCTTTGAAGACAGCAAATTCAGAGGCATTCATTGAATTCATAGACCAATTCATCATTACCAGGTTTGGTGTCCCAAATGCTCTTGTTTTTTATAATGCTTCCTATTTCTCAGGCAATGCTATGTTTGATTTTGCCATTAAAAGGGGGTTTAAACTGAAGTATTCTGCTAATTATTATCCCCAGGGAAATGGCTTAGCTGAATCTACTAATAAGAATCTGATCAAAATCATTAAGCGAACTATTGAATAGAATCACAAAAACTGGCACAAATCTTTGATGTTTGCATTATGGGCTGATAGAATAACGCAAAAAGCTTCTATAGGATCTTCCCCATTTAATCTGGTATATGGAAAAGAAGCAGTATTGCCTACAAATCTTGTTCTTCCCTCTTTAGCCCTAGTACAGTACATTGAGGAGAATCCTTCTTCTTCTATCCAGCTTAGACATGATCAAATTCTTAAATTAGAAGAGGAAAGAGAAAAATCTAGAATTATTCATGCCAAACATCAGCAAATCATTAAAGCATCTTTTGACTCAGTCTCATCCGGTTCAAAACAATTTCAAGTCGGTGACTTAGTTCTGAAATGGGACAAAGCCCATGAAGATAAAGGAAAGCACACCAAATTCCAGAAGATGTGGCTTGGACCATTTCAGATCTGTGAAAAGGTAGGCCATTCGACCTTTGTACTGCAAGATTTATCAGGGTTGAGAGATTCTCTCCCTGTTAATGGCCTGATCTTGAAGAAATTCTTTAATTGAGGAGGTAACCCCTTCTCCTTTTTTAAGTTTGGTAGATTTTCATAGTTTGTAGGATTTGCAGAAAATAAAGTTGTAGAATATCTTCCATTGACCTTTTGCTGTATTTGAAAAGTTGTCTCACAGGAGTAGTATGAATATTTGCTTTTAAATAGAACTCGTAACCAAAAGGGATAATTTCTAGGAAATTAGATATCTTTGTATTCTGAAAACACAGTCCAACTTTTGTAAACTCCTCTCAAAACATAGAAGTTCTGTGAATCATTTTCTGTTTTTAAAATTGGTCTCCAAAGGTTATCCATACTAAGATAGAAGCTAATCCAATTCCAGCACCTTCAACTCTTGACCTGTCATCCATTCGCTCTTAAGGAGAAGATTGTTCACCCCATTCACTAAAGTTTATGATTACTCAGAGTGTAATGCTAAAATATAAGAGATTAAAGATAAGAGGTCTTATTACAAGCCTGCTTACCATGCTCATAGGAAAATAATTTGACTGACATTACCAATACTGCATATCAAAACAGGGTAATGGCTTGAAATTACAAGACAAGGGGTCTCATCACGAGCCAGCTTGTTCAGTTAGATTACTACCAGTGAATGGCATTGTCAACAGCTGGCCACCAAACCAGGACAATGGCTTTTTATCTTATCAATAACAAAGAAGAAAAAGGAAATGGAATACAAAATATGAAAACATGTTTTGAATTCATTCTGTTAGTCACACTCTTAAGTGAATGGAACAATGGACAATAGCATGGTTAAAAGGTATCCCTATCGAGACTATAAACGTTTGCTGGCAGCAGAGGCTCTACCTATGACAGAGGAGCTCATTTTAAAGGCTGATTTGGAAAAGTTTTCTGTTTTACCATTATAAACCAATAAAGGCCTATTTTAAAGCTTAGAATGCATTTATTTTCTTAAAAAAGGGAGGAAGTTAACAAAATAATTTCACTTTATTCAGAATGCATAGATATCTAGTTATATTAGAATTTTCCCCTTCTAATTGAGACTCTATTTGAAAAAGCTTAAGTGTTTTTATCAGTTCAGAGATAACTGGTTCTTCCAGCGAATCGCCAATTGTTGTGCTCTACAACAACCCCCCCATTTCATATAATTTTTATTTATAAAGGTTAACATATGGAATGGGTCCCTTTGAAAGTTTAATTGGTATCAATAATTCTATAGTTCAAAAGGGTCTGATAATCAAATGAGCTCATTTATTTAAGCCTTTCGAACAACCATTTTTCAACAAATAAAACAATCTTTTATTATTGCGATAAAGCGATCGCAAGATCGCATATCGCAATGACATGGAAAACGCATATAAGCGTCACATTGGTCTCCGCCGATGCGATTTCACTATCGGCGATCGACAATACTCCATACACATCTTAAAAACGCACATAACATAAGCTCCGACGCGACGCGATATCGGCGATCGGCTATCAGCGATACTTCGTATGCGGTCAAAGCATCTTAAGTCATTTACTCCGATCTGATGCAATTTCGTAATCGGCAGTCGGAAACATCCCATGCACATTAATAAGGCGCCCAGGTCTTACCCCCGATGCGATGCGATATCGGCGATCGGGGAATCGGCAATTTACTCTAAATGCACCTTGTTATATTTCTTCACACTAATCCGATCCGACGTCGCAATCGGCGTTCGGGAGGATCCTATGCTTATGATTATATAATACCTATTCTCCTAAAGTGATGCGATATCGCTATCGGCGATCAGAATTTCAAAAGGCATAGCTTGAAGATCTAAAGTATTATTGATATCCCATCGATAGGGCGCGGATTTCGAAAAAACCGTTAAATGGAGGGATAAGGTGATGTATTCGTATTTAAAGTTTTTCCCCTTCGATTAACGATCACCTGCGCTCAACCGCTAAAATATCCATTGCACGCTTAAGGGAGTCATTCAGCTGGATAACGGTGTAATAAGCATTTAGGGAGTAGCAGGACTTAAACGGCCATTTAATATATCTGTAATATCTTCTCATTGATTGGATCCGCAGCCATTTTTGAGAGTTAATCTCTCGGCACGCTTCGATTGATATATCTCTCCCACCATAGGTCCTCATTATTATATTTATATGTTACGGTTTTTCTTGCCTTTGTGCAGAATTCATCTTTCAAGAGAAGCCTGAGCAAGATGGGAAAGAAATCTAAGCAGACCGCAGGTCTCGCTGCTACATCAGTTGCAGGACAAGCTGCCTCAGATAAAAAGAAGGGCTTAATATCAGATACTACATGCACGGGTCTTACCAGAGCTACATGGCAAGGCACGTATAATCTGCTAGAAGCCGAACAACCAGTGGTAACAGTGACGGAAGCTACTGCAGATCCTACTCGCAAGTCTGATTGCACTCTCAAAGACTTAGCCGACTCTTTCTTTCACAGGATAGCGGCCAGAGAATAGATTCTCCCCTACACAGACATCGTGCGATGGGCAATTGAGGAAATTTCAATCCTCGACAGAACTTTTAGCACCAGAGATGGGAGGATTTTCGGATCGTTCAAGCCAGAGCATCTAAGGCAAATGTATCATTTTCCTGAGCCAGAGAAAGTGTATAACAAGACGTTCCTGGAGAAATTTGCAAGTGATAATGAAGTGGAATCCGAACCCATCTGGGATTGGAGGCAGAATCCAGCCAAACACAAGCACGAGTCTTCCGGTAAGTACTCAGTCGATTCTTTGGCTTCTCCCTATTACTATGCGGGGATAATGATGTGTAGGCTATGGGGATTACATGACTCTGCTAACTTTACCATAGAGATGGTTCCTCTAATGGAAGCAGCAGTAAACAGCATAATTATGGATTGGGCCACTATTCTCTCTCATAAGCTAGCCGTAGCTATTCGTGACTTTAGAGCTAATTATGTTGTCACTGAAAGGAAAATTCCCCCGTTTTATTACAGTGCATATATTTTAGATACATTATGTTTCAATTCTGAGTTTCCCGTCCTCGGTTGGAGGTGGACTGCCCAAAACCCCTAACCCATTCATATATACCACCAAAAATTGTGGAAATCTTCTTACAAGCACCATTTGTACCAAATCTGCAATGGCTTTATGGTTCCCATTCATTATTCTATTTTTGATAAGCCCATTCCTAAAATCTCCTATCTAGCTTCCTTTGATTTACCGGTGGTGGCGAGTTGGTTTGGAGAAGAGAGATTTACCTACATTAGGGTTATCGGCAGCCAAGCCAATCCGCGTGTTCTCCCTTTGTATATTCCAGATAAACTGCTAGCAAGAGAAATCGCCTATCAGATTATGGCAGAGAGTACTACACAGACTCTCAAGAAAGAAAAGAAGAGGGGCTGGCCCTCTTTTCCCTTGAGAATTGGTGTCTATACTCTGCATGATCTCAAACATGCAGAAAAGGAAGCCACAAAGATTCAGTCCTTAACCCTGGACACTATCCCAAATAGGATATATGATCCAAAGAAAAATGCCTATACTGCATTGGAACAGGCCAAATTAACAAAATTTGACCATCAAGAAGATTGGTTTGACGACCTATTCGTTTCAGTCGAAACAATAGGTCAAGCTAAAGAACTTGCTCGATTGAAATATAATGATGAAGGGTTAACTGAGTTCAATAAACTTAGAGAGCAGAGGTTGCAAACTCTGCCTCTAGATTTACTGGCAACAACCCCAGCGACATCTTCAAGCGAGCCTGGTCAGCAACAGTCAAGCCAGCCTCCTGTTATAACAAAAGATCAGAAGAAGCAACAGGTAGAAAGGCAGAGAAAAGAACAAGCGGAAAAGCAAAAGAAAGAACAAGCAGAAAAACAACAGAGAGTAAAAATGGAACAAGAAGAGAAAAAGAAGAAAGAGGTAGAGGAACAGCAAAAGATGGAACAAGAAGAAAAACAGAGGGGAGAGCAAGAGGAGCAGCAGAGGAAAGAGCAGGAAAAAGAGCGGAGCGAGTCCCAAGCCGAGAAGTAGAAACAAACCACCATTGATCCCGAATTGCTCCAACAGTGGAAGCAATTTGACTCTATTATCAGTGGAATGGAATGTTCCAAAGATACGGACACCTCCAAAACAAATGACACATAGGACATCACTTCTCCTCAGGTTCTAAGCAGAACCAGCGGCCCACCCATTTCTAAGGATGTTGAGGTAATTCCTAAAGACCCTTCCGATCAAATCGTTCTCCAGGTGGAAGATATTCCTCCCTTGGATGTTTTCTACAACCCAAGGCATAGAGCATTTGTAAAGCGATCAAGGAAAAGACGAAGGACTGATCAACCTTCTATCTTTCCAGAGCAAACACTCACGGGTAATGTAGTATGGAAGGAGGAATTGGACCCCTCCGATGACCTAACAAAGCTGTCACAGTATGCAGGTGCCTATTCTGCAGAGACTATTGATAAGGCATCAGAGGTAAGTCTTCTACTGAAGACTAAGGACCAAGAAATTTTTGCACTACAGGCAGAAGTGACCGAGGCAAAGCAGAACGTAGCACAAGCAGAAGAGTAGTTGCTGGCACAACAGAAAACGAACAATTTATTAACCTAGCAATTGCAAACAGAGAGGCAGAGGATCGACCAAAGCGCGATCCAGAAACAAAAGGAATTATCGGAGGCATTGGCACAGTTGAGGACAACAAATGAGCTGATGATGAAAACAAAGGACGAGCAAATAGCTCAATTGTCATCACGGCTCGAAGTCATAAAGGGAACCCCAAAAGTGGAGGATTTCAGAGCAAAGGCATCGCAAATAAACAATGCGTTAATATCGCAGATTAGGCTCCTATGTCATCAACTCACTGAGGCATTACCATTGTGCAAGCTAACTACATCAGTATGTCAGCAGGTAGAGAAGGCGAGGAGTGAGTTAGACCAAGCTGAAGAAACCATAATCGCATATCTTGATTGGCAAGATTCTGATGTGGGAAAAGTAGCGAATTTTCCTAGAATCCAAGAAACATACAAGGACATACTCTTTACAGAATGGCACACTCAAGTGATGAAAGCAGAAAGGGCGGCTTCAAGATGTAAATTCACTGCCAGCAATATGGTTGATCTGGTCAACAACACCCTCTACTTGGCAAACATGATCTCCCAGTGTACACCTGGAAGCATCACAACAACAAATATGATTGAGCAAACAAGTTATCCTGACTTAGAGGAGAAGGGGAGATTAATCACTGGGGTTAAAACTTTGACTTTTGATGCATATTGACTCTTTCTGATCAAGCCACACACACAAAGGTCTGCCCTCAAGTGTTTAACTGATGCACTCAGGTGTATAATTCCCGATATTCAAGATGCCACATACGCTGCTTAGCTCAGTTCGCGCCTCAACAAACCGCCTGAAGTAGAGCCAATGCTAGCGATAAGTCAGCTCAGGTTTAAAGGCAAAGAGCCTACCTGATGAATCATTGCCACCGATTGCCAGATCGCTAAGGAAGATAGGATCAATATTTATTGATGCCAACTTAATAGCATTTCAATTTCTTAGATATTTAGATTAATTTAGTACTTATAGACCCTTTCATGTTTTTAGAAAGGGTCGTAAAATTTTGTAATAGACTTAAAGACTGAAGTTTGCACTACTGTGCTTCAGCCTATATTCTTTTATGAAACTCGACCAATCTTTCTTAAGTTGACGAGGAAGTTTCTTTATGCAATTACGCACTACTGTCTTTTGTTGGGGATGTTTTCTGAGTTGAAGGAAGAACTGCGACATAACGATTGATATATGAGAGTGTTAAGTAGCTTATATGGTACTTTTATCTGCGTCTGTATTCATTCCTTTTATATGAATTGTTGTGTAATTATTATTGCTATTGTTGAATACATGTATGTGCTATAACAGCAAATCTCTATCTCATCCCACTATTGGATGTTTTGCGATATGCCTTTTCCTTTAATCATGCATGTAACATTGATATAAATGATAAAGTGTGGTAATTTCGCTGTTATCACTTTGCGTAACTATTTATGCACAGCAGTCTTGAATGATTTAATATCTATGTTTTAGAGATGGAGTCATCTATATGCCTGTCTTAAAGCACAGATCATCAAACGCTACGCTTTAGAAATCTATAAGTCCCCGAGGTAGATCATAGTTATTATATTTTTTTTTGCTGATAGTTTTAGTTATTCGCTTATCGCCAGCATATTCTATAAGTCATTCATCCATCCTGTTTACCTATAATTTTTGGGAAATTGGTCCCATTATCCCCAGTCGGAGCCACTATTCCAAACGGAAAAGGAGTTGTATTAAGGTCCGGACCGGGTGGTTTCCCCAATGTTGTTGCAACGATTTTCGAGGCATCAACATAACCATAGCTAAGCATCAAGCCTATATGATATGAATGTTGAACATGGAAGTGTTGAGTTACGCAAGGTATATATGGTGAAATAGGTAAAAAATCGAGCGCCATTGTGTGTGTGTGTGTGAGAGAGAGAGAGAGAGTATATGATGATTAGAAGAATTGAACTATGTTGTATACATAATTTTTTGCAAGAGGAGTCACTGATTGCACTTTGAAACTTAATGAAATAAGGATAAGAGTGATTGAGAAAGTAGGTTATTGTATAGAAGGGGATCATAGTCTCCTTTAAATTGGTGCCTGAAAAACTTAGGAGTTTGGTGTCTCAACATGTTGGTGCCTGTAAGCAGTGGAAGTGGGTGTTTCCAACAATTATATGATTTGAGAGGAAGGGGATTGGTGCCTCCTGTAGGTTGGTTCTTAAAAATCGAGAAGTATCGTGGTTCTCCCACTCTATGGGTGTCCACGTTACTATCTAGCTTTCAAATCTTTATGTGATTGATACTTTCATATGTTGTTGAATTTGTTTGACCCATTAAATAATTGTTAAAATTTTCATAACAATGATTCAAGCCCCCCCTTAGTATTATTATGGTTTCTAACAATTGACACTAGACCTAATTCCTTCAACAACAATATAACAATTGGAAGGTAGATCTAGAGTTTAACCATGTCTATCCAGGATCAAAATCTCACTAACAAAGCTCCTTTGTTCACTGGAACAAATTATGCATTTTGGAAGGTAAGAATGAGGGCTTACCTAATGTACCTTGGTGCACATGTCTAGGCTATAATGTTGAATGGTTATGAAAATCTAGAAGTATTGGTTTAAAAAGAAGACAAGCTCAATTTTTCTTATAGTACTAAAGCAATCAATGCAATCTAAGTGGATCATCTAAATCTAAATTTGTTCAAAAGTCAGGCACTACAACATAACCAAAGAAATATGAGATAAGCTACAAAAATGCTATGAAGGCGATTCCAAGGTAAAGAAGGCTAGAATCTAAGTTTATAGAATGAAATTTCAATCATTGAAGATGAATGAGGACGAGGACATAGCAAATTTATTTCTTCATGTAGATGAAATAGCTAACACTATAAGAGGTCTTGATGAAACTGTGAAGGAGTCCGTAATAGTTTAAAAGGTGTTGATATCTTTTCCTTCTATATTCAACGCCAAAGTATCAAATATTAAGAAGATGCAAGACCTCATCACATTAACGATGGATCAATTACATGTAACATTAACTTCCTATGAAATGAGAATTGTAAAAGGAAGATATGTTTGAAGGGACATATCTTTCAAAGCTAATAATAAGACTAAATAATATTAAGGAGACTCAAGCTATGGATCTGATGATACAAAAGCCAAATTAATTAGAATATTGAAGAGAGGTTCCAAAAAATACAAAGGTAAGTTTCCTTTCAATTGCTTTAATTGTGGAAAATTAGGTCACTACACATCTAAAATTTGATACAGAAAGGAAGATAATGAACATGATAATAAAGATAAGAATAAGTATAGAAGAATCAAGAAAGACAAAAACTTTAATAAGAAGAGTTTCTACACTGAAAATGATAATAATTCCTTAGAAGATGATGATGAAAAACCCCTTGATGAAGAAAAGACGAATGATTTCATGGTCATGGTTATAGAAACCCAAGATGAAGGGAAAGATGAATATGGATTAGATGAATAAGAGTATGAATTAGATTTGGAAGGTGAACTAGTTAGTTACTTAGAATAAATAAATATGATTACGAAGAAAAAAATAAGCGGAAAGAGTTGTTGATTAAATATGAAAAAGAAAGGGATGAAACTGGAGACACATATTTTCTTCTTCAGAAAGTGGAGTTGGAGGAAGCCAAGAAGATTAAAGACACTCTTTTGGAAGAACTAAAAGAGAAATAGAAGCAATGTGAAAATATGGAGGAAAAAGTTGTCTCTATTAGGAAAGATTTTGAAAATACCCTAGCTTTTCTCAACCATAATCTAGGATTTGCTAAAGGATCCAAGAAACTAAGTGAAATTCTGAGTGTTTAGATATCTCTTGTTATCAAGACTAGTTTTGGATACGAAGGAGAAACAAGCACTAAGAAACTTGAAGAAAAAAAACCAATTAGCTTCATTGAAGCACTCAAAGGATGTAACAATAATGGAAACCAAGGAAATGATAATAATCAACAACAACAAATAAAAAGGAATGAAAACAAGGTAATTAAATACAACAATCGTCAAATTTAGTAGAAACAAAGAGAAGAAAATGATAGGAAGGAAATAATGGACATTAATACAACTTAGTGGGGGAAAAGGAGTGCAAATTATAGCAATTCAAATATCCAAAAGGATCAAACAATAAATCATAAGAAGCCTTATCGACCTCAAAGAGAACACCATCAAAGAATTATAAAACCATTTCCTCAAAGGAAAAATGATCCTAGGTGCCTAAATATTTTCTATGGTTATTGTTATTTATGCATGAATTTTGAGCATAAGGCTATAAATTGTAGAGCTTATCTTAAAAATAATCATATCAGAAATAAAAGAAATGAATCTTTTCAATCAACAAGGAACAACGATAGCATATTTGCAAATCCACATAAGAATGATCTCAAATACAACAATCCTTTTGCTCCTTTATTTGATTATATTGAGTGTTATAATTGTCATAAATATGTACATAAAGCAACTAATTGTAGATCCAATGAAATCAAATCAACACCTTAGATTAAGCAAGCACAAGAAGAACCCGAGACATTGAATAAGAAAAAGGTAGAAAGGAAAGAAAAATGCAGCGTTGTCTTATATTCCCAAAACCAAGGTAGCCATTTGGTACGTGGACAAAGAATTCTCTAAACATATTATTGGTGATAAGAGTAAATTCTTGTAGCTAAGAGAATACAAGACAACCAAATTTACCTTTGGTAATGATGTTCCAAGCAAAATCAAGGGAAAGGGCATAGTCAGGTTTGATAATGGATGCAACAAGGATAAGAATGTTGTTTTTTAGATGGACTTGAACACAATTTGTTAAGTGTGATTCAGATGTGTGACTAGGGATATGATGTTACTTTTTGCTCCAAAGATTGTGTGATAAAGAAAAAAAACACAATGAACGAACTAGAAAAGGCTGTAAGGACTTTGAATAATGTGTACAAAATCAAAGAGGAAAACAAGAAGTTTTGTTTTAGGAAGCTTAATGAGAGATGGATATGGAACAAAAGGTTGGGGCACGTAAAATTTGATTTCAACAAAGTGAAACTCAGCAAAAAGCAAGATGTAAGGGAGATGTCAAATCTTTCAAAGGCAAGCAATACAATTTTCAAATCAAGTCAAATTGATAAAGAAATTCTATTACCCTTCAAGACTAAGGAAAACCTATCAACGAGACTTCTATAGCTAGTTCATACAGACTTATGTGGACCTTCAATAACTAAAATCCCGAGTGGAGAATGATATTTTATGATGCTTATTGATGATTATACTAGGTTTAAATGGGTTTCATTTTTAAATGAGAAATATGAAGTGTTTGATAAGTTTAATGTATTTAAAGGCCTTGTTGAAAACCAAACTAACTGTAAATTAAAATTACTAAGGTCTAGCAAAAGTACGGAGTTCACCTAAAGAGGGTATGATGAATTTTATGAAGGACATGGACCAAGAAGACAATTATCAATTGCAAAAGCCCCACAACAAAATGGTGTGGTGGAGAGATGAAAAATTCGGTAATTTTTGTTCTAGAGATGATGAGGGAATATTTCTAGGATATTCAATTGATAAAAAGGGATAGAGATGCTATATCAAAATATTGCGCAAGATTATTGACAACATTGTTGTAAAGGTGGATGAAACGTTACCTCTCGAAGAGAAGCAGTCACAATATATTAATCTTGTTGACCAAATTAGTAGTGAGTATGAGGGTGAACATCACGAGGAATCATAACAAGATGACAAAAAAGAGGTAGGATGCTCTCATTCGAAAGCTCCTTAAGGGTATGTACAAAATAATCACCCTAAAAATCAAATTATTGGTGATAAGGAAGTATGAATTCAAACTAGAAGAAAGATGATAGGTACTTCTAGTCAAGCACACATTTCCTTGCTATCTATGATTTATCCAAAACATTTTTGAAAGTAAGTCCTACATCAAGATCTATACCGAAAAATTGGGTAATTGTTTTGCCAGAGATGAGGGAATCTTTCTAGGATATTCAATTAAGAGAAAATGATATAGATGCTATATAAAAATATTATGCAACATTGTTGATAAAATTACTGTAAATGTGGATGAAACTTTGCCTCTAGAAGAGAAGCAGTCAAAATATATTAATATTTTTGAAAAAATTATTAAGTGCTACATCAAATTAGTATGAATTCAAACTGGAAGAAAGATGATAGATACTTCTAGTCAAGCACACATTTCATTGCTTTCTATGTTTGAACTAAAACATTTTTGGAAGTAAGTGCTACATCAATATATATACTGACAAATTGGGTAATTTTGGTGCCAGAGATGATGAGGGAGTATTTCTAGGATATTCAACTGAGAGAAAAGGATATAGATGCTATATCAAAAGGTTGTGCAAGATTGTTGACAACATTGTTGTAAAGTTGGATGAAACTTTACCTCTCAAAGAAAAGTAGTCAAAATATATTAATATTGTTGACCAAATTAGTAGTGAGTAAGAGGATGAACATCATGAGGAATCAAAGAGGATGACAAAAAAGAGGTAGCATGCTCTCATTCAAAAGATCCTTAAGGGTATGTACAAAATAATCACCCTAAAAATAAAATTATTAGTGATAAGGAAGTATGAATTCAAATTGGAAGAAAGATGACAGGTACTTCTAGTCAAGCACACATTTCCTTGCTATCTATGATTGAACCAAAATATTTTTCTTAGGAAAGTCAAGATAAGCACTGGGTAAATTCCATGAATGAAGAATTACACGAGATTGAGAAAATCAAACTTAGGAATGACTTCCAATACCAATAAATAAAAATGTCAATGGCACAAAATGGTTCTTTAGGAACAAAATGAGGATGGAAAAATTTTAAGGAACAAGGTCATATTAGTGTGAAAAGAGCATGCCTAGGTGATTGAGTAGACTTTGAAGAGACTCTACTCTTGTTGCTAGAATGAAGGCAATCTAATGTTTTTAGCATTTTCCTATCATAAGAAGTTCAAGGTTTATCAAATGGGAATAAAATCAACTTTTATAAATGGAGAACTTAAAGAGGAAGTATATATAGAGAAAACTAAAGGGTTTCAGTTGTTAAATAGTCTCAATGGTGTATGTAAACTCAAAGAGGCCTGGTATAGAATATAGAGCATGATATTCTAGATTGGAAAAATAAGGTCTACAACAAAAGGCTTCAAGCGAGGGATAGTTGATAGAAATTTATATATCAAATCTAAAAATGAAAATTTGATAATTATTAATGTTTATGTTGATAACATAATATTTGGAACTGATGCAGATCTACTAAGCCAAAAATTTGTATTTGAAATTCAAGTTGAGTTTGTAATGTCAATGTTAGAACTTTATTTTTTTCTTGGTTTGCGTATTGCACAAGTAGAAGCAGTATTATTTATTTCTCAAAGCAAATACCTGAAGGAAATGCTAAAGAAGTTTAGAACAGATTAATTTTCACTTGTAAACACTCTGATGGTCACTAGATGTAAACTAAAAAAAGACGATGAATCACTTCAGTCCAATCAAAGGATATTCAGATCAATGATTGGCATCCTCCTGTACCTAACATATTCAAGGCCTTATATCATGCAAGCTATTGGAGTGAAATTTCTTGGTTGGATAGCCCTCATAAAGAGATTTCCAATGGTATATGGAACTTATTCTAACTCCCTATTAATGAAGAAAAACCTGTTTGTTAAGTGAAGGATTCCACGAATAGTTCCATATGAGACAAGGTTTCATCATGATTGGAAATTATATAGTCATCAAAGGTTCAGGATATGCAAGGTGTTCTTACTCAAACAATAGGATAAATGGGAAGATGCCAGATTAATCCTAGCTTTCCAAGAATATCCAAGCATCTGAGCACCCAAGGTTTTCCTAAGAAAAACACCTACGAGATAGGTTGGATGTTAGATTTCTTAAACTAGTCGTGGACCCCATGATATATGACATCTAAATGGAAGAACAAGTGACAAGTTGATAATGTGGTAGTCAAAGACATGACATTTCACATGATGACATGGCATACAAATGGTAATACATGTGGCATCCAAGCAAATCTAGGTGGTAGTGATGTGGGATGAATGATGACGCGAAAATCTATGGTTATGACATGCGACAAGTAGATTCAACACTTTTGGATGGAAAACTGGCCCTATTTTGAGTGGCACATGGTAGTGACGTCGTAGTGATGTGGCATGATAGGTGGAAGAGAGATGATGTGGTAGGTAGTATGATATGGCAAGTGGAAAATAAATGATGTGGCAGTGACATGGTAAATGATGTGGCATCTCAGGAGTCGCGCTACGAGTATGGTTTGGTAGAGTTTTACTTTGTATTTCAATTTTCTAAAGTAGCTGAAAAATTGTATTTTTGTGCCAAATGGAAGCTTAGGAAGGGAGGAACTAAAATATTTCACATTAGGGGTTATGCATTTTATTTAGGCATCCACCCCTTCGAAATTGTAGCAAGAAAGTATGCACTATTAAGCCTGGACCTCGGATTGGAGGAGTTGGTCAACATTCCATTGTGCTCATGATTCTATATGAGAATGATTCATGTAGGCATCCACTCCTATAAGGTTGAAGAAAGTATGCACAGGTAACTTAATCCCATATCTAGTTGTGCATGAAGTCAAATAGATGGTCAAAATTCTAGGCTGACTCTGGTTCCATGGTCAAGTTTAGAAAGAAATCTAGCTATCCAGGTGGTTGACCCATGGGATACTCTCATATAGTTCTAAGGGTCGAATGCTAGATATTGTGTAGAATGATTTTTAAAAGATGCAGTTCTAGCCCTAGGTCACGAGAAGCCAAGGGGTCAACACCCAATGGTAAGGGAAAATTGAAAGAGAAATATGGGCATCTCGGGATCTACTTGTTGTGTTGTGTAGGTATAAAGGAAAACAATCAGATGTTGAATATTAGACATAAATGTTTAGCCCCTAATCTAACAAGTGGTCATATGAGGAAAGTGCCAAAAGTTATGTAGCTCAAGTGCTTCGGTACTGTTGAAAAATTTGGAGGTTTACTGATGCAATGAAGAAAGAATTACCATGGGTAAATACAATTTATTGATACCCATGGTAAATAAAGGGCCAAAAATTATAAAAGTAGAGGAAAATACTGAAAAAAAAAAAAAAAAAAAAAAAAAAAAAAAGCTCAACCTACGAATATAAGAAAAGAGATTTGTGAATGACAATGTGAGGTACTATAGAGGATAAAAGTGAGTTGAGATGTTGAGATAGTATGTGCTAGTTCGTGAGACAAACATAGAAATGTGGATAAAGTGTATGATCAACATAGTTAGTAAAATGAATGAGAAGGAGAGGAGATGTGGTATGATAATTGCATCGAACCTGTGTGACATGAGTGTTGAACATATAAGGGTTGATCTATACACGGTATGTATTTTGAAAGAGGTCAAACATTTGGTGATATTGTGGGTGTGTGTGTGGGTATATTTTGATTAGAAGACCTGAACTATGTCATATATATGATTCTGTGTAAGCGGAGTCACTAATCTAATTTTATAAATTAATGAAAGAGGGATTAGAGTGACTAAGTAGGTAGGTTCTTACAGAGTAGGGGATCATAGTCTCCTTCAAGTTGGTGCCTAAAAGGCTTAGGAGGTTGGTTCCTCAGTAGGTTGGTGCTTGCAACTAGTGGATGTGGGTGCTTCTAGCAAATAGGTGCTGATAGAGAAAAGATTTTGGTGGTTGGTGCCTATAAACAGTTGTTGTAAACTGAAGTTGGTGCTTCCAAATGAAGAAGTATTTTAGTTTTCTCTCTTTATGAGTTTCCATGTTAACATCCCATGTTTAAGGCTTTAAGTGATTGATACTCTATTATGTTGTTGAATTTGTTTAGCTAGTTAAATAATCGTTAAAATTTGCATAATACTAATTCATCCCCCCTCTTAGTATTTTTATGGTTTCTAACACTAATGTCAATAAAAAATTATATATCTGAGTTGATATTGTTGAGAGTTTTTCCTTGTAGAAGCTTGAGGAAGTGGAAAATTTTATAAAATTCTAGATCAAAGAGCTCTCTTATACATTTGCTATAGATGTGTTTCTCCTTCATATAACCCCATTGTAGCTCGGGGGTAGGAGGGGAAGGAGTGGTTAAATTCGCAAGGGGGTGATGGTATCCATTTGGGAAAGTTTGTTATAAGGGTTCTTTTGTATGTAGATGACCTTATTCTAATTGCTAAACATGCTCTTGGTTTGCAAGAACACTTACTATCCCTTGAGAATTTTTGTAAAAGGGTGGGGATGCAAGTCAATATTAGCAAAATGAAGGTAGTGGTTTTCTCTAAGAAAAGAAAACATAACCAACATAAGTTCTACTTTGAAGGCAACATTTTGGAAGAAGTTGCGGATTACAAATACCTTAGAATTGAGTTCAACAAAAATCTAAGTTGGGATGGATGTAGAAAGAAAAGAATTTTGTGGGGTTGGAAAGCATTTTATGCTTTTCAAAATAGGTGTAGAGAGGTAAAGTTATGGGACCGGAAAACCACTCAAACTCTTTTTGGGCTTCTAGTGATTCTCTATGGTTGTGAAACGTGCTAGTAGAGATGTAGTGGAAACAAATTGAGAAAATTCAAAACGTTTGATTACAAACAAATTCAAAATTAAAAGTGCAGTTCCTTATGCTATCTTGTTAAGTGAAACATGAGCTGCTACTATTGAAGCAATTGCTATGGTGTGAATCATAAGGTATTTAAAAAAAATTGAGCAAATGGAAGAGGGCAGATGGCCTAAGGTTGTCTTCAATGACATATTGTGCAAAAGAAAGAAGACTTAGATGCATCAAAATAACAAATGGTTTAGTAAATGAGGTATTTGCATGAACACCTGTCCCATAAACAGTAAAGTGATAAAAACTTTGTTATGGATAAGTTCCACAAGCGCACTTGGGATAAGGAGCTAGGGAGAAAGAAAAAAATACTATATTGAAGTGTTAAATCCCATTCATAATCATCAACAAAAAGCCTACATAGAGGCCAATATTTCTTGGAGAGCCAAAATTCTTATTGCTCAGTTAAGGACTAATTCTCATCAACTCCGTTGTTAAATAGAGCCCTGGAAAATGCCAAAAGAAGTGTGGGAAGAAAGAGTATGTATTTTTTGTTATTCCGAAAAGTGGAAACATAAAAGCATTTTATTTTAGAAAATGAAGCCTTCAAAGACAATATGAAAATTTATGCTGTCGAAAAGATGAGAGCGTTTATGAGGCTTCACTGGAAAATGACCAAATGCATCAACCAGATGTATATCTTTAGCCTCACAAGCACTTAAATAATTTCTGTTTTGGGCTGCCTTTCGGATTCTCGGCTGCTATTGAGAGTTTTGCATCAACAGATATATATGTGTAATTTATTTAAAATTGGTAAGCTTTTAAGTAAAAAAAACTATGCTACTGCTGAGCATAACTATAACTCCAATTAGATTGGTTTACACGGATGATTATAATCTATCCTGAGCATAACTATAACTCCAATTAGATTGGTTTACATGGATGATTATAATCTACCCCAAAAAACATAATTTCTTTGACAGAATGAAACAAAATGTCGGGCAACGATATTTTTTAATGAAGCAAACACGTAATAGAAATGGCTTCGCTGCTTTAATGTCCATACGACTTGGATGGTACATACGGTGAGCCCTGATATAACTATACCAATGCCTACATATCCTCCACTGCTTTTACTCAGAGCTGTGGCATTTGAACCCGGGTTGAACATACTATATGTAGCACCAGAGATGGCCCGAAGAACGCCGTCTGGCATAGGAGGAGCCGAGCAACGGAAATGCGACGGTAAGGAAAGCTGGGAGTCTGTTCCCGGTAAAGGCCAAGCGCTATGAGACGCTCCAATCCATAAGCGAAACCATGTGTCCTCCATATATAGAAAATCTGATCCTTTAGATAGGTTCGCGGGTTCAGGCCAAATTAAATGAACTAGGAGCGCGGTATATGTGAGTTATATCGCGTGATATGCAAGTTTTTCTCAGTTATGCGACTAAATTCACCTATATGGGCTGGATATGCGAGTACCTTGGCTGAATACGCGAGATATCACAATTGGATATGTGGATTCTCCCCGGATACGGGGATTATCACCGCTCCAACTTCTGAGGGCCGAATATGCGGATCATGATTGCGCAGCAGCAAAAACCGAGGAAACCCTAGCGACTATGAAAGCTCAGCCTTACATAACTGGCTTAACTTCAATTTACAAATTAACTAATTACATTTCATATAAATTTATTAGCTCTTATAAAAAATAATTATTTATTTAACGTGAATTTTTATATTTATTGATTCGTTATATTTAAAAAAATACAGAGAATGGACGTAAATGTTCAAAAATATAGATAGACATAATAATTTAATATATATTTTATAACATAATAAAATAATTAAAATAAAATATTGGCTTTCACCGTGCGATTTTTTTTTAAATTAAACGTATTGGTTTTCGCGAATTAAGAAATTTAATATTACAGTTAAACAAGTAGTGTGTTTACATTAATAAGGTGAAAGAAAACATTTAGATGGTATAATCACATTTTCCTTTGTTATTTTTTTAAGTAGCAATTAGGAAACACATCATTGACCTTTATATTAATAAGGTAAAGAGACATTTATATTAATATTTATGCATTATATAATTGTGTTTTCCTATTAGATTGAATAACTAATATTTAGTGTAGATGTGTGATAGGATAAAAGCAATAGTTTTTTTTTGTTTTTTTTTTTGGTATAATATGATGAATACAACAATGATATTCTTAAAACTCTTGAAAATTGGAAATCTAAATTATACATAAATTATATTTTAATTAAAATTTGGAATTTATGTTTTTGGTCCTTTGCTTTAGATAACATGGAAAAAGTATAATGAATGAGTGCATGATCTAGCGGTCAGGGTTGTTGGCTATCTCGCTCCCCGACAGCGTTCGATTCCCCCTGTTGCTGCTGTTGCCGCTGTATGCTGGTTCCATGGTGAACGTTCGATGTGATACATTGCAAATGTAATGTATGATGTGATGGTTGTCAGCGCGTCTGACAAAAATATAAATGTAATAAAAGAGGGCCCCATTCCGCTTCTCTTGGGAACCAGCCCCTCCCTTTTAAAAAAAACATGGAAAAAGTATAATGAGGGCATATTCAGACAAGTAAAGAAGGTGTTTGGAACTTCAACCAAACCAAATTTCACGAATCCATTACAATTATTTTATGGTTGGAGAAGGAAAACAAGATAATGAGGATAATTTTCTCAACATGGAAGCTCGAGCGATGTATTCATAGTCTACTCTGCTTAAACCTTATCCAAAAACTTCATCTAGGGGAATATGTTCTTGTCCTCCCCTTTGTTAAAATTGGCAACCAGGGCAAAACTTCATGTGGGTCATCTTATTCATGGCTGATAATATTTTTATTAGATTCCTCTCGTCGAGAGGTGTAGGATTGATATAAAGATCATCCAATTCCGATAAGTATTCATGGAGATATGAATTTATTTTGATTATGGAATTATTATCAAGCCGACCTACAACTCATGTAGGCTCAGAAGTCCAACAGTCGCATCTATTCACCCACCAACGTTGTGTATAAATATAAGAGGACTTTTCCTCATTTAGACTCACTCATCTCATCACATCTCTCTCTCTCTCTCTACTGCGCAGATATGAGTCTCTTCTCTACTGCGCTGAAATGGGTCTCTCTCTCTCACACATGTGAAGCCGGAAGCTATTGAATTTGAAGTTGCAACTGCAGAAGTAAAGATTGACTTGCGTGGCCTAGAAGATCTCCTCATCTGAACTACGTTGTAGGTTCATCTGAACCTCCTCTGGAAGCCGAAACTTTTGGTGGTGGAATGAAGTCAATCCGACGGTCGGTTTGTGAGATATCGTCTGCCCTAGTTTGATAATGAAGCCGTTAATACTGATGTTGCTGATATAGGGTTTGCTACTGCTGATATGAATCAGATTTATTGTACTATTTCTCTCTGCTGAATTATTGAAGATAAAAGAAGATTTGATCAAAGGGTTTCCCCACACATTGTGGGGTTTGTCCCTGGCTAGTCGCCACATCTTGTGTCTCTTGTCTTGGCTTGTTTTCTGTCGATCGTTTAATGTTCTATCTACACTTTACTTTATGTACATGTGATTGCTAATCGGTGGAATATAATAAGAAAAAGAAGTAAACTGTTATAAGCATAGAACATACCATAACTTAACATGGTATCAGAGCTGAGGTGAAGACAAAGCCCGAGCAAGAGCAGGAGCAATCATTGAAGAGAAGATTGGCAAGGCTATCCTAAAATAATTATGGGGTCCTCAACACTCTTTCCTGCCGAAGACAAGCTCCATGAGAATGCTGACTATCATGGATAGAAGATGTCTATCGATCTAACCCTTGAAGATCAAGGAGTGCTAGACCATGTAAGAGGAAATATTGTTGAGCCTTCATCAAATGCATCTACTGCTGCCTAGAACAAATGGAAAAATGAAGAAGTAAAAACAAAGAAGATCATCCGGGACTCTATCGACAAGCGCTTGGTGGCCTACATCTCTGATCTAGAAACCTCCAAGGAAATCTACGACAGACTGGTGAGTTTATTTAAAGTTAATGATGCAAATCAAGTTTTGTTTCTTAGAAATAAGTTGAGGGAAATCGAGAAGGGTAAAGATGAAAGTATGCAAGCATACTTCCTAAGAATCACTGAGATCAAGAATGATCTCCTATCTATTGGGGAAACCATTACTGACAGAGAAATGTCACTCACAACTCTCGGAGGATTACCATCTGAATGGTATGTGTTCAGGACTACTCTTCTGAAAAATAATGTAATTCCTAGTTTCGAGGAATTAATGGCTAGATGCATTCAAGAACAAACAAGGGTAGAAGAGTAGGAAATGCCCTTGCCTAAAGGTCCTCCTGCTGCTTTTTCTTCTCATGCTAAGAAAAGAAATAATTCTAGGTCTAAATCGAAAAGAAAGGTTGGATTTAAGGGTGGAAGAAAAGGATGATGTTTCAGTAAAGCAGGTCACTATGCAAGGGAATGCCCTGATAGAAAGGACTCTCACCATGACGATGATCAAAATCCCTCTCATGGTAATCGAAGGAATGGAAAATTCAACAACAAAAGAAAAAGGAATGCGGGAAATAAAAGAAGAGGGCAACCATTCAAGAAGGCTAGAAATTCCAGGTATGAATCTAACACTGTTGAAAATAAGCAGGCTGAATATTATCTACTAGCTTCTCTATCTACCTCCGCTCCTTCGGACTCAATGGGAATTTGGATCATTGATAGTGGTGCCTCAAGACACTTCACTGGTTACAAAGAAGTACTCTATAATCTGGTAGAGAAAGAAACTAACCTGGAAATTGTCCTTCGAGATTACATGAAATACCCAGCGAAAGGTGTAGGCAATGTTTCTCTTAAACTGAATCAAGGTAATACGATTCACTTACAAGATCTATTATATGTACATAATCTCAAAAAGAACCTGGTATCCATCTCGACAATGGAAGACAAAGGCTATAAGGTAACCTTCAGCAATGGCAAGGTATGTATATGGAAAAATAATGTTAAAGATGCCTTTACTCTTGGGTTTAGTGTTGATTCATTATATCAGGTCGATGGAAGTCCGCTAGGTGTCATGTCTTGTGACACAACTCTTCAGTCCGAACTTTGGCATCAGAGCTTTGCCCACCTTCATTACAAAGCTCTACTTGGTGTAAAACAAATGGTGACAAGGATGCCCGAATTCCAAGTAGAGAAAGAAGGTGTATGTACGGGATGTGTCGAAGGAAAGCTCAAAAGGGGACCGTTCCCCCCAAGCCAAAGCAAGACATCCGATGTATTACAGTTGGTTCACTCAGGCATATCTAAGGCTGGCATTAAGAGGGAGACTACTACACCACATACTCTTGAGCAGAATGGTGTGGCAGGAAGGAGGAACCACACAATGATGGAAGTTGTCCAGGCCATGGTACATGATCAAAGACTTCCAAAGTTTCTATGGGCTGAAACTACAATCACCGTCGTATATGTACAAAATTGATGCCCTCATCAAGCATTGGGTTCCTAGACTCCTGAATAAAAATTCACCAGTAAGAAAAATGATGTTTCTCATTTTAAAATTTTTGGAAGCCCTGTATACTTTCATGTGCCGAAAGAGAAAAGAAATAAATTGGGAGCATCTGGAAAGAAGGGAATTTTCGTGGGCTATGGTGAAAATACTAAAGGCTATAGAATCTATGTGGCCGATCAAAGGGAAGTCATAATTAGTCATGATGTCACCTTCGAGGAAGATATGGCTCTCAGCAAGGTGATCAATCTTCCGACTTTGAGGAGCTCTCAAGAAGCCGACACCAAGGAACCGAAAGGAAAGGATGATGAATCAATGCCTGATGTAGAAGAACCCATGGATCCGATTGATCCTCCTCCATATGAGCCTTCCTCTTCTAGGAAGAGGCCTTCATGGCTTAAGGGGTTACTTGATGATGCTGAAGGACATGCTGCACCCCGAGGAACCTTTCGTGAAAGTAAGAAACCTAATAGGTATCAAGGATACCTGACCATCATGAGCATGATCATACAAAATGAGCCTTCGTCATTCTTAGATGCCGTCAAGCATCAAGTATGGAAGGATGCTATGACCGAAGAATATGAGTCTATCATAAAGAATGATGTTTGGGAAGTAGTTCCCAGACCCCAGGACAAGATTGTTGTTACTTCCAAATGGCTTTACAAGATAAAGCATTCAGCAGATGGAAGCACGGAAAAGTATAAGGCTCGTTTTGTTGCTCGAGGTTTCTCCCAAAATGGAGGTATAGACTATGATGAGATATTTTCACTTGTTGCCAGATATACGACCATCCGCTCGATCATATCCCTTGCCGCTTCACAAGGATGGAACCTACATCAGATGGATGTCAAGACTGCGTTCTTGCATGGCTCGATCAAAGAAGAGGTCTACGTGGAGCAACCCGAAGGATTTGAGATTTATGATCGAAAATCTCATGTATGCAGGTTGAAGAAAGCTCTCTATGGGCTGAAGCAAGTATCCCGAGCATGGTATGAGAGGATCGATAGCTACTTGATGAAGTTGGGATTCACTAGGAGTGAAGCCGATCCTAACCTTTACTTTAAGGTTGAAGATGACAAGCCTCTCATACTGGTATTGTATGTGGATGACCTCTTTCTAACAGGTGCAAACCCTCTCATTCACAAATGTTAGAGGGAGATGGATTTTGAATTTGAAATGAAGGACCAAGGACTTGAAGTGTGGCAGAAGCCAAGGGAAATTTTCCTATCTCAAGGAAAATATGTGGTAAATATATTGGAAAGATTTGGTATGATGGACTGCAAACCTGTGACTACCTCGAGGATCTTAGCTTTTAGAAGTTATATGGTAGTGATGTCGAACCAGACTTGGGAAATGCCTCTGAGTTTCAAAAACTCATTCGTATTGATGTTCTTGGTGAACCTCCGTCCGAACATATGTTTTGCAGTTAGCATTGTGATCTCATATTTGGTTGAGCCTCACTGGATTGATGCCAAGAATCTCCTGAGATGTCTTCACGACATAATCTCTCATGGATTAAGATACACTACCGGAGATGTGAGATTACTTCGATATACTGATGTTGATTCGGCAGGCAGTGTGGTGGACCGTAAGAGCACTTCCGGGTACTGTTTCACCTTGGGATCTGCTTCGATATCCTGGATGAGCAGGAAGCAAAAGTCGGTGGCTTTGAGCACCGCTGAAGTAGGATATATTGTTGCTAGCATAACCTCATGTGAGGCAGTCTGGTTGCGAAAGCTCTTCAGTGAGATGTTTGGATTTACATTGGATACCACTGTGATTCTCTATAACAACCAGAGGTGGGATTCGATTATTGAGGAATCCCGTATTCGTCAATTGCTCCAGCAGATAGACATCATCTGGGATATGGTAAGTCGATGAGCAAGGAAGCTCCATCACAATAAGATGATGTACAGGTTGATACACCTTGTCAAAGCCCCGAGGAAAGATCTAAGGTGACCACAGATGACCACAAGGTGACTCACCCTCCCCTGGTGGTGCACACTGGAACAAGATGATTCGCTCTCTTGTGGGACAAGATGATTCGCTCTCTTGTGGAACAGGATGATTCGCTCTCCTATGTAGTAGGATGATTAGTTCTCCTGTGAGGCCTGGATTGATGTGTTCTCCATGGCAGCCTGGATTGATGTGTTCTCCACGGTGATTGTAGTAGGATTGATGTGTTCTCCTGTGAGGACAGGATTGATTAGTTCTCCTGTCGAGGCATCCTACCCATGCAGTCTGGGACTCATGGGAAGTACCTCTCATCTGATCAATGAGCAGGGAAATGAAGTTAGGGACCATAGTAGTACCGATGGAGGCATCTTTGTAACTACTGTACTCCCTATGCTAGGATGACCTCCATTGATCTGGGATCAATGATACTGGTCTGGGACGAGTGGTAGGAGTTGTACCATACTATGACGCTGACTTCGGGTTGGTTGAGACTGGTCTGGGATCAGTGGTACATACTCTGAGACTGACTTTGAGTCAGTGGAGGATGATATTGGTCTGGGACCATTGGAGTTGTACTCACTATGACGCTGACTTTGGGTTGGTTGAGACTGGTCTGGGACAAGTGGTACATACTCTGAGACTGACTTTGAGTCAGTATGATACATCCTCGATCATTTCTTCTTCTTCATAATTCAGACAAAAGCAGAGCAGAACAGAACAATGTAAGAGCAGAGCAGAATAGAGAAAAACATTACAGATCAGTGCAGGCAGAACAAGACAAAGCATAACAGGTAGAATAAAGCAGAGCAGGGCAAGGGTCAGGCTGTACAGGGCAGTGCATTTGATGGATGAATAGTAACGACCGATAGACAGATTGCAGATGAAGTTCTCCATGGTTGAGAGGGAGTGTTAAAATTGGAAACCAGGGCAAAACTTCATGTGGGTCATCTTATTCATGGCTGATAATATTTTTATTAGATTCCTCTCGTCGAGAGGTGTAGGATTGATATAAATATCATCCAATTCCGATAAGTATTCATGGAGATATGAATTTATTTTGATTATGGAATTATTATCAAGCCGACCTACAACTCATGTAGGCTCAGAAACCCAACAGTCGCATCTATTCACCCACCAACGTTGTGTATAAATATAAGAGGACTTTTCCTCATTTAGACTCACTCATCTCATCACATCTCTCTCTCTCTCTACTGCGCAGATATGAGTCTCTTCTCTACTATGCTGAAATGGGTCTCTCTCTCTCACACATGTGAAGCCGTAAGCTGTTGAATTTGAAGCTGCAACTGTAGAAGTAAAGATTGACTTGCGTGGCCTAGAAAATCTTCTCATATGAACTACGGTGTAGGTTCATTTGAACCTCCTCTGGAAGCCGAAACTTTTGCTAGTGGAATGAAGTCAATCCGACGGTTGGTTTGTGAGATATCGTCTGCCCTAGTTTGATAATGAAGTCGCTAATACTGATGCTATTGATTTAGGGTTTGCTACTACTGATATGAATCAGATTTATTGTACTATTTCTCTCTGCTGAATTATTGAAGATAAAAGAAGATTTGATCAAAGGGTTTCCCCACACATTGTGGGGTTTGTCCCTGGCTAGCCACTACATCTTGTGTCTCTTATCTTGGCTTGTTTTCTGTCGATCGTTTAATGTTCTATCTACACTTTACTTTATGTACATGTGATTGCTAATCGGTGGAATATAATAAGAAAAAGAAGTAAACTGTTATAAGCATAGAACATACCATAACTTAACACCCTTAGCTCACCAAGTTTAACTTTCATGGGGCATGTAAGTGAAACTCAAGACCCTTAGGAGTAGGAGTGTTTTGGGATTCTTACAGAGTCATCCTCTTTATCTTTGCATTTCATTTTAGTAAAAATACCAACAATGGAGATGGGTTGGTTGTAATAATGAAAATAATACAACAAGCAAGTCAATTTGGATTTGATAATCTTTTCATTGATAGAGATTCCCTACTTTATAATTGATGGATATTCTCTACCTCTCATCCATTCTCCAATTAGGATCCTGCATGGCTTGAATCCAAACAAAATATATTAAAATTTACATCTTTGGGTAGGGTTAATTGGAATATAAGAGCTGGGTAACTCCATCTTAGCCAATATCAATAAAGTGATGTTGTTTATGCCAATATCAATTGACAAGGCTTGTGTGTAGAACAATACCTAGAGAACATAGGCATGAAGAAAGGAAATGAAGTGCTAATTTTTCTTAGGGATATATTCTTCTTTGCTTTGATAATTGCATTTATTGATTAACACATTAATTTCACCCCATAACATCATAACATTATTCATATTCACATCATTATTCGGCAACATATGCAACTATATAGAAAGAACGATATCATCATCATCAATGCAACAAAACATAAATGAAAAATAGAAGAAAAGCATTCACACATAGAGACACCAGGATTGGTCGGAGACTAGGGAAAAACCCACTATGGGGAACCCTTTCAAATTCTTCTTCTTCTTACATTGTCATCGCATGATTCAACAAAAGAGAGTACAATGATCCATATCTTCATTCATATAACTATTCATCAAAAGAAACTACAACATCCATGAAATGAACCCAATAATGCTTATACTAAAAATCTTGATTCTGAAGCCTGTAGTAAAATGTCACTATCTACAGTCAACTGCCAAACATTGCGGTCATTGAGAAAAATATTCAAGGAAATGAAATTCCATCATTTAGGTCTTGGTCATATGGAGGAGGAGTCATGCTTGCGACTGGGAAGCTTCCAATTTCTCTCTAGAGCCTACAAGCAAGCGACTATAATTTGCAACTAAGATTCTAAAACCCTAGATGCTGGTCGCACAGAGGATGAGTTGTGTGTGCAGGTAGGATGCTTCGGTCACATGGATGAGCTTGGTAGTAAGTGAATTTAGGTCAAAATATCTTTTTCTTGTGCATATGACTAAGACCAAAAACCTTAAAACAAAAATGTGAGCTTCAGACGCTATAATTTCACTTTTGAGTGAACCTATTCCTCCATGGATGAGCCTCAAACTTGTGCAAGCCAAAAACAAAGATAGAGGAGTGTCTCATAATGATGTCCAAATGAGGTATACGTCACTTGTATTTATAGCCTTTTAATGTTGTCCACTTTTCTTTAGGGTTGACCTTATCAAATATGCACATGTGGGCTTTTATTCATAAGTACACTTTCTCTTATCATTTTTGAGTGATCTTTAGGTCAATTTTGGTCCTCTCGAAAAGTGGAATTCAATACAATAATCATATCCATCAAATGAGATGTCCAAAGTGGAATTTTACCATAGTTTCATATTTTAACACTCCCTCTCAATAAGGGATAATTCCAACTCCATCATGTCATGAGTATCCTATCAACAAATCATATCCAGTCTCGAGTATCTCATCATCATGTATCATCATTGATCATCTCAATTCATCTCTTTCTTATACTTTATTATGTCTTGATTGTCCCTTCTCATATGTTGAATATTCTTGAATCTAAAAGAAGAAGAATTTTGACATCAAAGGGGAGCTCAACCTACCACCCTTTCTCCATTGGGAAGCCACTGCTACCACCCAGAATCTATGCTAGTGGGGAGCCCAATGTTACCACCCAGAATCTATGCTAGTGGGGAGCCCAATGCTACCACCTGAGAAACATTAGTGGGGAGCTAAATCTATGACCTGCATCATCATCGAAGAGAATATCATCAGGAAGCACATCTCAACCTGGAACCACACTGGGAAGCATATATCAACCTAGAATCTCATGGGTGATCTAAACATCTATCACCCCATATCGACCAATAGGTGATATAGGTGAGCTACTACTCAACCCATTCTATTTCCTACCGATCTTCCGAACAATGAACCTCAATATTCATGTGGTAGAACACCCACATCATAATCAACTTGGGTTGTATACTCCCAAGTACACTCTCAACCCATTGGCCAGACGGGGAGTGGTATTCCCAACAAGCCTAGCTTGTGGGTATGGTGCTAACTGGGGTATACTCTGCAAAGACCAAGATAGGGGAGTGACATCTCCAACCCTATGGATAATAGATAGGGGAGAAAATCTATTACTCTATTATCCAAATATCCATCAACCCCAAGATCCCTCCATCTTAATTCCACACCCTGGGAGCTCAAATAGGGGGGAAGGGCTGGATCAGTGTTCTCGATCAGTCTTGCTCTTTGTAGATCATAAACATATCATCGTGCTCATATCTGGTAATCATCATGTCTCAATAATAGTTGTGTCTTGTTCATACAGGACATCAAATCAAATATCATATTAGAACAAATATATATATATATATATATATATACATATATATATATATATATATATATATATCACAAAAGGGATACCATAATCATCCTCCCTCTCAAGGAGGTGCCAACCACAAGCCTAAGTTTGTCTCATATTGCACATTGTCTCAATATATGAAGGTATCTTAGTCCTAGATATAAATGGGATTCTATGCCAATCAGTTTCCACTCTTTGCCATCATAATTTCATATTTAGAACTTTCTCAAACATCTCTCCAAAAAGCTTTTTCATCCTACTTCATATCTAGCCATGCTACAAACCTCGTACTCAACCTCAGTCTCTCATATCATGGTAGATATCATACTAAGGCAACACCCAGATGCGCCCATAAATAATAATACCAAAAATCACAATTACACCCATGCAGTCACATATAATAAGAATAATTTCTTACTCCAAAAAATTGTCCATTACATGCAAATATCCCAAAGGGTGCTCAACGACATCTCAATGTGTATGAAGTGGCTCAATCATGAACTTGTTCAGGCTCTATTCTCAACATATGTGGATGGGTGTGCAAACGAAACATTAATGCTTCAATCAACTATCAATTTCCAAGTCAGGTTCAACAATAGCTTCTTGTAATTCAATCAAAGTGTCCAATGATTTACATTTCCAATTTCCAACAATTCTCTAATAGCTTCGCAAAATGGATTTTCTTTTCCCAATTTCAGAAATTGATTCATCATACCATGATTCATTATGATCCGGATTTAAGCAGGAACGCAATAGATTACAGAGATAACCATAAATACAGAGATGCGATAACCATAAAAATAGAGATGCAGCGGAGATAATACTTCATTTCATTAATGGAGAATACTGAAATATGCTTACAAATAGAAATAACCCAGCTAGGGCGATGGTAGTTTATCTCTGAGAAGAGATGTGTTGGCTACATGCCTCTGAACTGTTTCGAAGTGTCTTTACAATGAGGCTTGAAGGCCTATTTATTATTGAGAAACAATGGAAAACCCTTCACAATCCAAAACCTAACCCTAGAAGATGAAACGCCAAATTGTGGGCCCCGTTTTGGGGTGAGTTGGACAGCCAACTTCCCGGGGTCGCGAATTGGTTGTATTATCTCCGTTTGACGTGCATGATAGCCCGTTGGAAATATCTCTCTAAGGACTACGACGGAAAAGATGATTTTTATCAAAAAAATCGCTAGCGGTGGATTTCCCAAAAAACGTCGTTTAGGGCCTCAAAACGGCTCCGGAAGTTTAGGACTCGAAAAACTGCTAAAAATAGTAAATTGTGCTATAATTAAGGAAACTAAAAAACTAAAAGAGACAGTTGTGGGGGTCCAAATGGGATAGGTGGGTGGCCACCAACGTCCACCTGGATCATTCTTCCCCCCTTACGAAGCAATGGTCCCCATTGCGTTGAGTTCCTCCCTGAGATGAGGAAGCTTCTGCTGAGCTGGGTCTCTAGTGAGTTGTTCTGCAATCTCTTATGTGTCCAGAAATGGTGGGAAGCATGGTCGATGATGGTCCACATTGAACAATCGGTGCAAGCGAAGGAATGGAGGAATGCTGTGCTTCAAAGCATTGTTTCCCACAGCCTTGTTACTGGTGTAAGGATCATGTCGAAGCGATCTGAGTTTCTGATGGGTTCTAGTAAGGCGCTCCCTCTGCAAATGTAACCAAACTTTGTCGCCCACCTGAAACTTGTGTGGTACCCCTCCGGGTAAGGAGAAGTTGTTCTTGTGTTCTGTCAAGACTGTATCCCTCTGTTGCTGCTGCTGTGTGGAGGAACCCTTCACGGGGGTCGTGGATGTAGAACCGATCTTCCACTTACTTTGGGAGCGAACCAGACAGAAAATAAATTTCCTAGTCTGTGAGATGAGCTTGTTGCCTTTCTTAGCAGTGATCAAAGAGGTGGCGGTAGATGGGGCTACCTCCGGTATCCTGTATAATGAATTATCCAACGAAATGATGACAGTGCGAGGCCTTGACTCATACACAGCATGTCGCCTCCACAAGTATGGTTGGCCTAATAGTACATCACAAACATCTAGAGGTGTAACATCACACAATACCTTGTCTGTGAAGGGCTTGATGCTGTAGGGAAGGCGGCACTACTGGCGAACTTTGAGATCTCATCCTTTGTGAAGCCAACCGATACTATACGACTGTGGGTGTGGTGTAGTTGGTAGGCCCAACCGCTTCATGACCTCTGCTGAAATGAGGTTCTTTTGGCTCCCACTATCGACAATGAATTGCAGCGGTGAACCCTTCACCCACATCTGTGAGTGGAAAAGACATTCCCCCTCCTCTAGATCTTCGGGCTCATTTTTCTGGATCTTGGCAGTAGCAACAGTGGCGCTGGGATCCGCATCAATGATATGCTTCCCTTTGTCATTCCCCTTGTCGGGTTATGACTCAGAGTCGGAACATGCATCTGATTCGGAAGCCTTCAACTCGGCCACCAGCGACTGCTTGGTCCGACACTCACTTGTGTTATTAGTGGAACTCTTGTGGAACTTACACCACTTTCCTGTGTCCTTCTTCGGCTTCGTGGTGTTGTTCTTTTCTTGCAACGTAGAGGGGTTGTCTTGGGTCACCCCGCCTTGGCTTTGTCCTTTGGGCTTCGGATTTGCAGATCCAAAGTCTCGCTTCTTCTGTTTGAACTTTTGCTCGATTTTGACAGCGTATCGGTATGCTGTGCCGAGTGAGGAGATGTTCAAGAACTCCATCTCTTCTTGGATGTATCTATGTAGGCAGCCGCGGTATTTGAGTACCAGATGCAGCTCAGAATCTTTGATACCCAACTGTGTGCGAAGGGTATGAAAAATATTTGTGAACTCTGGTACATCTTGGTCTCGTCCCTGCCGCAGTGTGGTCCATTTGATGTATTTGTCCTCATAGCTTTTTACAGGGTAGTACTGCTCCTTGATGGCATCCCGGAAGTCATTCCAAGTGGGGGCGGCTAAAAACAGTAAGCCTGTACTTTCATCCTTCTGCTCGCAGTATGTTTCCCACCAGTCCCTGACATGGGGGGCTGCTTTGAGAAGAGAAAAAAAAATCTTTTCCCGACATGAAAATTCATGAACAGAAAAATACCCATCTAGCAGATTTAACCATTTATCTACAACATCTGCGTCTATTTGACCCTCGAAGATGGGGATTTCAAAATTAACTTGTACCTTAAACTGTGTGGTGTTTCCAAAGTAGCTGTTGGAAGCCGATGCATTGCCTCTGGGTAGCCGCTGAAGTATCTGCGCAAAGCTATCCATCATCGTGTTCCTTTGCCGCTCGAGGGCTTCTTCGAGCAAGATTCTGATAGGATCTCCTGCCCCCTCGTCTTTCTTCTCATCTGCCATGGGAGGTCGTCGAGATTTGCAAGGCTGGTCTTGCAAAGGTTCAACCAATTCAAGCCCTAACTCCTTATATCCCGACCTCGTTGGGGACATGCAAAGAAAAACAGAGAAAAAGCAGATTGCTCTGATACCACTGATCCGGATTTAAGCAGGAACGCAATAGATTACAGAGATAACCATAAATACAGAGATGCGATAACCATAAAAATAGAGATGCAGTGGAAATAATACTTCATTTCATTAATGGAGAATACTGAAATATGCTTACAAATAGAAATAACCCAGCTAGGGCGTGGTATCTTATCTCTGAGAAGAGATGTGTCGGTTACATGCCTCTGAACTATTTCGAAGTGTCTTTACAATGAGGCTCGAAGGCCTATTTATTATTGAGAAACAATGGAAAACCCTTCACATTCCAAAACCTAACCCTAGAAGATGAAATGCCAAATTATGGGCCCCGTTTTGAGGTGAGTTGGACAGCCAACTTCCCGAGGTCGCGAATTGGTCGTATTATCTCCGTTTGACGCGCATGATAGCCCGTTGGAAAGATCTCTCCAAGGAATACGCTGAAAAAGACAATTTTTATCAAAAAAACCGCTGGCGGTGGATTTCCCAAAAAACGTCGTTTAGGGCCTCAAAACGGCTCCGGAAGTTTAGGACCCGAAAAACTGCTAAAAATAGTAAACTGTGCTATAATTAAGGAAACTGAAAAACTGAAAGAGACAGTTGTGGCGGTCCAAATGGGATAGGTGGGTGGCCACCAACGTCCTCCTGGATCACATTATTTCAATATTCATAAGCCATCTCCCTCTTACTTACATCATCAGATGCTTGTTACATGTCAATAGTGGAATGCCAACATATAAAACCAAAAACGAAAATCAAATAATATCTTGGAACACTTATAAAGTAGAGGTTTCGATCAACACATCATCCTAGCTTCCCCAACTAACGTTCAATGCAGACACATCAAGATCGGGGAGATTGATTCATATAATTCTCTTTGTAAACATAACACTTTACCAAGCCGACATTTCAGTCTCACATATAATCGAATCAAATAAGTTAACTTATCAAATTTTAGATGCCAAATCAGAACTAATATCAAAATCATCAATATCACAGTATCATATTCTTTAGACTAGGTAGAGCTCTCATCAAGTCATGAATTCATCTATTATCATGGCAAAAATTTGTCATTTAATTATCAAATCAATATTCATCAAGTCATCCTCATGATCATAATATGTCACTAGATGCAAATGCATATACTAAGAATATGTTCCATTCAATTATTGTGAGATTACTTCACACTGAATCAAAATTGTCAATACTTCAACCATTGTGCTAAGAACAAGGAGGCTAATACAAAACCATTATTGAATACCAATATTAGTCACTGAAAGTCACTATGCCTATATAACATTTTTATCAAGGCAAATCATCAGTCATCAAATCAAATCATTAGTCATCAGGTCAAATCCTAAATTTTCTATCTTTGTGAGATCTATAGTTCAGAACATATCTCAATCATCAAGTCAAAGTTCTGAGTCATTATCATGTAAAAAATCCAAACGCTACTCATCTATATCAATCAACCAAACCCAGTCAAACTTTTTTAGCACAAACTTCAATGGTTAAATCATAATGACATATCTATATGCATATCCTGGTCACCTGAAAACACACACTCAGTATACATATTCATATTATAGTAAACATTCAAAATTCACTACTCATACAACTTTATGTTGTCTACTTCATGTCTGTAGGACTGATATCCTTCAGGTGAACATTTGATTTCATGCACAAAACTTCATTTTTATGTCCTACAAACATAACCATATCCATAGGCCTTCTTCTGTGTAGTTGGGAGACTACAGTCACACCCTTGACCTTACTTTTATTGGGATGAGAGGCTACAGTCGCACATGTAAGCTCGCTTCCATACGACCAAGGCTTAGAGTGAGAGAAAACTCTCTCTTCTCAGATTAAAACTTTGTTGCAGATCAACAATGTCATATCTTTGCTTATTCATGTCAATAAATATTATTTTAACAGTAAAAAATATACATATAATGCAAATGATAATAGAAGGATATTATGGAGAGATTCCCCCTCTTAATGGGAATCCACTTTAGTCATTAACCTGTCTATAATGCATCAACATATCTGTTAGATCATAAAATGAAACTATATCACATATTCATCATGGTCATATCATTTTAGCATCAACTAATTCACTATTACATCATGACATCAATATTTTCATCATCCCTTAGGGATTACTTTGTCATCAATATTGCAGCTAAAACATAGCATTGAAACAATATACCATGAATATCTTGTAGTATTCAAATACCTGTGCACCTTCTTATTTTACATAGACAACTTGTAGTACTTTTCCACCTTTTCATCAGGTGCCTCTTTACCTTTTCCAATGCTATTTTTTCTCTTCCTACACTAGCCATGATCCTCAAGAGGGATCCACTTATCTCAACTCATCAGGAGGTTAGAAGCATCCAAATACTCAAATATACATACATGAAGCATTAGTAATAATAATAAAAATAATTAGATCCATAAGTCAAAAGTAAATATATAAAGGAGCATCATAAGTTGGAAAGTACTTATATTCAATGAGAGGTGATTATCTCCCTCTTGAGTCAACCTTCAAGAGCTATCACTGTCCATTATCCATATAACAATGTTTCCTTCAATATTTCAACCAACTCTATCAACAACTAGGCCTAATAGAGACTATCTCATCTATGGATTTGTAAAATTCAACACAAGTTCTTGAACATATTCACATTGACCATGCTAGGGTTTCTAGATTGCATATCTCAAGTCTTTGCCATAAACTAGGGTTTCTCCCAAACCCTAACCCCATACTATCCATCAATCCCTAATAGGAAAGTTCCCTAAGGTTTTCTTCAAACACTAGAATTATTTTAGGTCTCCACCATCCTCTTCTTGCATCCATCAACAATTTCATAATAGGGATATTATCCATGACTTTTCTTCAGTCCAAATCTAATTCCATGCTAATTTTTCATAGGGTTATAACATTCTTTGCTTTGATAATTGCATTTCTTCATTAACACATTAAATTTACCCCATAACATCATAACATTATTCATATTTACATCATTATTCATCAACATATGCAATTATATAGAAATAAAAATGTCATCATCATTAATGCAGTGGAACATAAAGGAAGAATAGAAGAAAAGTATTCACACATAGAGACACCATGATTGGTTGGAGACCAGGGAAAAATCCACTATGGGGAAAACCCTTTCAAATTATTCTTCTTATCAAAATTGTCATAAAATGATTCAACAAAATAGAGCACAATGATCCATATCTTCATTCATACAACTATTCATGAAAAGAAACTACAACAATCATGAAATGAACCCAACAATTCTTATACTCAAAATCTTGATTCTGAAGCCTATAATGAACTCTCATTGTTTGGTCAACTACTAAACACTACGGTCATTGAGCGAAATATTCAGAAAAATGAAATTACATCATTTAGGTCCTATCACATGGAGAAGGAGTCATGTGTGTGACTGGGAAGCTTCTAATCACTCTCTGGAGCCTACAAGCGAGCGACTGTAGTCTACAACTGAGATTATAAAACCCTAGATGTCAGTTGCACAGAGGACAAGTTGTGCGTATGACTAAGATGTTTTGGTCACATGGATGAGCTTAATAATGAGAAATTTTAGTCAATATATCTCTTTCATGTGCCTGCAACTGAGGCCCAAAACCCTAAAATAGAAATGTGAGCTCCAGACCCTGCAATTTCACTTTCGAGTAAACTTGTTTCTCTATGGATGAGCCTTAGACCTATGCAAGAGAAAAACCAAGATAGAAGAGTGTCTCATGATGATATACAAATGAGTTAGAGGTGACTTGTATTTATAGCCATTCAAAGGTGTCCACTTTTCTTGAAGGTCAACCTTATCAAATATGCACATGTGGGATTTTATTCTTAAGTACACTTTCTCTTATCTTTTTTGAGTGATCTTTAGGTCAATTTTTGTCCTCTCAAAAAGAGGAATTAAATGAAATCATAATATCCATCAAATGAGTTTTCCAAAGTATAATTTGACCACAGTTTCATACTTTAACATGAAGTGGATTGAAGAAAAAGGATCACCAATACACTTATAAGAAGAGGAAGAATAAGAAGTGGAAAGAGGGAAAACATAAAAAATGAATTCACAAAACACATGTTAAAAAAACCCAACAACCACTACAACCACTGTAATATTGATGGTCATATCAAGGAGAAGTTTTAGATATTGCATCCAAAGCTTAACTTGAAGAACAAAAAAAATTAAGACAAAGAATAATCTCATGTCCACAGATTTGAGAAACGGAGTTGAAAGTATTTTAGATGCGGATGAGAAGTTTTTCTATGTGTTAGTGAAGAAGGAGATTAATTTGAGTAGCCTTCAATAATAGGAAGAGTAAGAATTTCTCAAACTCTTCCACATCAAGATATAGGTCGAAAAGATAATGATTGATGCTCCTTTTGACTCTGGATCATAGGAAATATCATTACAACAAATATGGTAAAAAAATAGGGATTACGACTCCATGATAATATAAGCCCATATCCATTGGCATGGGTAAATAAGGATGTAGATATAAAGCTAGCAAATTAGTGCAAAATTAGATTTTCTATCAATGTTGATTTTATTGCTAAATTAGAACTATATGTAGTTCCCCTTGATGTATGTGGAATGATATTTGCAATTCCCTTTATGTATATGTGTGATACAAATTTCATCTGAAGATCCAACCAATACTCTCTCATAAAGGATGGAAAATTTTACACCATCATTGTGCACAAAGGTAAGTCAATTTTTTTCCAATAAGTGCCAAACAAGCCAAGAAACTAATCAATTCTAGTAAGAAGTATTTTTTAATATTTTAAAGAGAGAATTATTCTATAGAAGAGTCAATAAGATCAAGGGAGAAATTTTATGGGTGTACTAAGAAACATAGACGACAGTTGGAAGAGCTTTTATAGGAACACAGGGATGTGTTCTGAGAGACTAAGGGGTTACCACCCAAGAGGGAAGTGGAGCACAAGATCTAGCTATTGTTGAACTCCCCATTGTCAATAATTGGGATGTACAAATAGTCTATCATAAAAGTAAGTGAGGTGAGGAAAAAATTGTTGTAGTTGTTGGAACATGGTGTCATTCAACTTGGTACATCAACATGAGGGTCACCCATCATCATTGTGCAAAAGAAGGAATATAATTAGCTAATGTGTCTAGATTACAGGGTGTTGAACAAAATCAAATTTAAGAATAGGTACCCATGCCCAGGATAGATGATTTTTTGGAATATTTTCAATAAGAAAATTACTTCACCAATATGGAGTTAAATTCTTGATGTCACTAGGTTTGAGTTAGAGAAATGATACCTGGAAAACTACCTTCAAAAGTAGGCAAGCTTTGTATGAGCGGTTAGTCATCCCATTCGACCTATGCAATGCACTAACTAAATTTATGAGGTTAATGAATAATATATTTCACCCTTTATAGATTCATTCCATTACCTATTTGGATGATATACTAGTATATAGTGCTACCTAGGAGGAGCACGTTTACATTTGACATAGGTGTTGGAGACATTAAGGAAGCACCAACTACTAGAAAATATCAAGAAGTGTGAGTTTGCACAACAATATTTGGTGTATATGGGTATATTATAGGTGGAGGAGAGCTAAACATAGATCCTTCCAAGATGAATGCCATCATGAAATGGTGGGTGCCTACTAGTTTTTTTGAGGTTAGGAGTTTGGTTGGGCTAGCACAGTACTTGAGGAAATTCATAGCCTCGTTTTTAGCAGTAGTAGCACCACTTCATGCCATAAAAACAAGTGGAAAGAGTTTCTAGTGGGGAAAGGGTCAATATAGGACCCTTGAAACATTAAGGAAGAATATCAGTCAAGCACCAATTCTGGAATTAGTAAAATTGCAACAACCCTTACAAGTGGAGACATATGCAACTAGTTGGATTTGTAAGAGTTGAATCCACTGTCATCATTGAGTATATTCATGTCTCAGTCATGCATTCCATTGGTGACATTGAAATAGTGGGTGGGGTAATAATCGAGGATGATGGTATATAAGAGAGTGGTTTTGGAGTAATGGAGTCAAAACAAGGTGATGATAGAATGAATGTCATATTGAAAGAAATACAAATGGTAATTCTTTATTTTCATAATGTTTTGTGTGTGAAATTGTTTGATATGAAGCTAAATATGGAGGAAAAGGAAAAAAATATGAGTAGATGAAAGAAAAGATACTACTTGATGGAATTGTGAAAGTTGAAGTAAGAGATTAAAGTTGAAGTGGAGTAATGCAAAGATAACGATGACTATAGAAACTAAACAGTTGGAGTAAATAAAAAAATATAATGAGGATATTCTTTAGTGGTAAGAATTAGTTTAGTTCATTGCGGTAGTGGTTACAATGTAGAAACGATAAGGTAGGAAGGTTATAGGCACTAGTAAAAGGACATTATTTGGGGAAATGAGCCCCACTTATTGGTATTTACACCCATTACTAGATTCCAATAAAGTGAAAAATGTGGCAAAATAGATGATGGTGTTGGTGATGAATATAATCCAAGAAAAGAAGTTGGAAAGAAAAAATGTAAGTGCATCGAATAACCTACAATCTTAAAGTGTAAAGGTAAAAATAGACGAATGATAAAAAGTAGGGAAGAAAAAAATTTCTCTAATGTCCCCAGTTGAGAGGGAACTTATATATATATCTATATATATATATATATATATATATATATATATATATATATATATATATATATATATATATATATATATATATATATATATATATATATATATTCCTTTCATGTGTAAAGGAATAAGTAGAGCCTCCCTAATTGAGAGGAAGAGATAGACACATTGTTCTTGTATTCACATAAATAAAGAAAGAATGGAGGATTGGGTAAGCATCCAAGACTGATACTTCTTGAAGATAGAAGTAGTCTGAGGAACTGATACTTTTTGAGGATGAGGTAGGGCATCCAAAAGTAAGAGTAGTCAGAGAGGAGATTCCTTGAGGATGTGTAATTCCAAGAGGGGAATGGTCCTAAAATGACATACCTCGTGAACATCTGGATGGGGTATGTGCCTTGAGAGACAATGATGGCATATGAAAATCATTGTCTCCCCAAAATTGTGCTCTAATCTAGTGGAGAGATAGAGTTGTTAGTCTAGGACTTGCTAAATGACAATGCTAGTTGATATAATCAGATGCATTGGTACAAGCTAAGAACATAGCTTATGAGGTGGCTTAATAATCCAAATATTCTTATGAGAAATTTTCAAAGGAAGTATTGGCCATGTAACAACTATCAATTATGAATACATCCCTAGTTAAGAGGGAGTATTGAAAAATTAACTAGTGTCGGTATTCATAATTGTATTTGGATCATGACTTGATGTAATTATTATTGTACTTTTCAAAAGAAAGAAAAATTATTTTATTTAAAAGAAAATTGACTTATTAAAGCATGGATTCCATGCTTGGGTCAATAGCCAATAGGTTAAAGCACCCATTGAGTGCTCTAGGAGTTGAGTCTTGAGTCAAGTCAAAGTCATGATGAAAAGACCCTTTAAGGACTCATGTATCAAGAAAATAAAAATTGTTATTGATATAAAATTGGAAGCTATTAAGAGTCAGGTTGGCTAGACCCTAAATTCGCCTAAGATGAGGCCCATGCACCAACATGTAAAGCTATATAATGAGGAACAATTTTCCTCCAAAAGACACACTTGAGCATCGAAAATCTTGGGTAGATATAAGGCAACATAGGAAGAGAAAAGTGTAGAAATTCAATGTGTAGATTCAAAACGGCTCATGAAATTTACTAGATCACAAGAGTTGAATTTACTCTACTCATCTACAGAAAGAAAATCATGATCAAGAACACAAATTATTAACATGCATCCAGATTTAACACACATACATAGAGATTTATCTAGGGGAAAGAAACTGCTCAAAACCCCTTACTATTTGTATTTCATTAATCAAAGAATGGAGAAGAAATACAATGATTTCTAAAGGCTCAGTGACCATTGCACTAATATAATCTATCTCACTACCTCACAGACTGACTCAAGCCAATACTTAGCCAATTTATCAGATTTCCAAGCTCCTATTTCCTTGCTTTGTTTGATGAGGAATTATACCCCTCTTCATTAGGGAAATTACTCATTGAGAATCACGCAATTCCTTTAGGCCCTTCTTTGAATGCATGAACCACCTATACAACTTGGAAAATTCTACAACTGATAGTACACTGCCCTTGAACTCCAATCTCAAATGGGTAACTCGAATTCTTTGCATGCATGAGTTAATTTAGGATGATTGATCAGTTAACTAGATGATCACTTAGTGTGAAAAAATTACATAACCTTGACTAAACCTCCACTAGTCCTACTAACAATCATAACTAGTTACACTAACAATAACTCAAATTAACTGAAATAGATGGCTACAAATTAGCAATCAATCATGTAGAAGTAAAATCAAGTGTCTCCAACTCAAATTTATTGAGTTAACTAAGTGAAAATAGCTATGTCACCTCAGTTAACTACCTCCAAGCATTCTGCTGAAATCAAAATTCTAATTTCTCCTAATTTAATTAAGGTAAATTAAATTAGGATTTTCTTGCTATATTTCAACACTCCCTCTCAGCAAGAAATTTATTCACATATACCCTGATTTAGAACATTTGGAATGTACTACATGCAACACTTATATTTGTTGCTACTACTACTACAACATTTGCAACTGAGAAGCATCCAAAACAAATAAAAAAATTTAAAATTACATTGAATCAATTTGCAATTGTTCACTAGGAAAATTTTGTTGCTGCTAACTGTGCTACTAATCCTCCTACTATTCTATTAACACTTCTATGCACACCTCAGTATCCGATTGACATTTATCCTCATGCTACTGAATACTATGGGCCCACATAGCAAGGTGATGATCCATGAGACAAACACACCTCAATGGACCCTACCCAAATTTCTGCAACTTTTGGACTATGGATATACATTGTTCCACCTCACTCCTGGAGGTATGGATGCATGTGATCCCTCTTCTCACTTGGCTTGAAGTCTTCCCCTATTATAGGTCTCTGCTTTAGTGGATTTATTCACTTGGCCTCCTCTCTTCTTCTCCATTTGTGACTTCTCCATTACTTTTAGAGGCTTATTCTGAGGCTGCATGTTGAGCGGTCTAACATGCTCCCTCTCAACCACCATATCTTTAGTCTCTGCCTTGCTCCTTAAGGCTTTTCATGCATCTTCTACCTCAAGTGCATACAATTTCTTGACTTGAACCCTAATATGCTTCACCTGTCCCATGGCTATGTGTCTTAGCAAAGCCTTACCTTTACTGAATATCACGTTGTAGCCATGGTCTTCCAACGTAGCTACAAAGATAAGATTATTATTTAGAACCAGAATAAACCATACACATTTGAGCCTGAGAGGGGATAATGACTCCCTCTAAAAAGTAACTGTGCCAATATCAGTGTCATTGTATCTTCCATCATCTCCAAACTCAATGCTCCTTTGGAGATATTTCTCCTCCAAGTCACTGAAGAATTATTTATTCCCCGTCATGTGAAACGAGGCACCACTATCTAGGTAGCACACACTACCCATCATTTTGTTGACCATGCATGCGATGAGAGTGAAATAAAGATTGAACTATGAAGCCAAATATTCACTTGTTGTAGCTACTACATGATACTTCTTTCTTTCCTTCTTGTGTGGACACTTCGTGGCATAGTGCTCGAAGTCATGATAGTGAAATAAATTGATTTTGGAAAAGTCTTTCCTCTTTCCCTCTTGGTTGGAATCAACCTCACCATGGGACTTCTTCCCCTTGACCTTCATTCCTTTGTTGACTAATGCAAAGTCATCTTCCACTTCTTTGGATGAGTTCACATCTCTGTTATTCCTCCTTATCTCCTCTTGTACCAAATCAGACCATAGGAGTTCCCAATTTGGTAGCTTCTTCCTCCAATTTACCAAATCCTAGTAGCTATGCTAGCTATTGGGAAGGATTAGAAGTGTTAGGATTACCAGATCATCCTCTTCTACAATAACACCAACTTGACCAAGTTCATCATGACACTGTGTGAACCTACTTAGGAACTATTGTTAGAAACAATGTTAATGATGAGAGAGGGGGTGAATCAATATTAAGGATAATTAAAAATATTATTCCAATTTATAATTACTCATTTAAATTTGGACTCCATCATATGAAAACAACCATTAACAAACCATAACAACAACCATATCAACCAAAACAAGCATACACATCATGAGCAACAAACACATGAGGCACAAAGGTTTTACGTGGAAACCCTTTTAGGAAAAAACCACCAAAGCTTGTTATTATTATTGATGTAAGATAAGAGCATATACTCTATTACATCAATTTGTTTGTGAGCCACCACTCATAGGAAGCACCAAATCCCTTTAATTGTTTGCTAGCGCCCACTAGTAGGAAGCACCAACTCCCTCCTTTTGTAAACACTTGATCAAATTACCATAAGCACCATGTGAAGCACCAACTTAACGCATTTGTTGCAAGCACCAACTTCCAACTCCTTGTATTTATGCAAGCACCAAATTGTAAGAGGCATCAACCCCCAAGCCTTCTTTAGAAAACCACTAGATATGGAAGCACCAACTTCTTATATGTAGGCTCCAACCCACACTCAAATAGGAACTAATGTTCACTATACATGGAAGCCTCTCTGTCTGATATCAACTCTGTTCTCTTCACCAGCCCTTGGCCTATACGTCATTCTTTCCTCTGCACTCTGCAACAACCCACTGCTCTACTCAACAACATCACTAATACACAAACCATGTAGCTTTTTGTCCACAATGCTGCATCAAAATTTAGCTCTCTGCTCTCGGCTCTCTGCTCTCAATAACACACATTCCTCACTTGACCCCTTCTTCTACTTTGTCACTTTATGCCTCTCACCACAACACTAGCTCACTCAACCCCTTCTATAAGGACTTGCAGTCCTGAACGCGTTCCGCCCGAAGTGCCACCGCGACCGACAGAGCACACACGGTTGGAGACCTGAACGAACGATGGAAGAGCAAGCTCACAACTTCATGTGCGATGGTTATGTGTCATAATGCGCGCAAGGAAGGGAGCGAGGATGAGTTTATATGCATGAAGGCATGAGTTATAACTTATGGAGGTTGACCTACAACTTAAGGCAAGTCGACATGTATTTTGATGAGTTTGCAATGGAGTAGGGGCATTGGGCAAGTCGGCTGGGCAGCCAAGACTTCGCCCTACGATTGGTATATATGGAGGTGTGTTGGAGCTCATTTGAACACAATTGCTCATCGCTCAAACATGTGAGAAGTGCGCAGATTAGAGGTGGACGCAACAAGGAAGGCGCATAGCTTGGGGATGCACCCATTCTTGGGCAAGGCCGCACGAAGGTGAAACACACATCTTGATTTTGGGTGAAGGGCATAGGCAAGGTCGCCCGTCAGTTGGAGAAAGGCGTGCACGGTGTGTGTGGGCACCCGGTTTGTGTGACGACTTGGCACAGGTTCTTGGGTGACTTGGGTGAGCGCCCGTCTATCATGCAAGTGTGCATAGTGACTTGGTGAAGTGTTGAGATTGTGGACAAAGGTGTGTCTCGGGTGAAGGCACCCGTGTGTGGCGACTTGGAGGCACGCCCAAGTTGGGCAAACAACACGATCATGCGACAAGGTGAACGAAGGGTTGGTGAGTCGTGCGGCGACCATGCAGAGGCACCGACGAGCTGGGCAACCAAGTTTGCCGAAGATTATAAAATTGGCTAAGTATGAAACTTGGTGTTTCCAAGTTTACTTGTAAAGCTTTGTAATATTGAAATATTGTATAATATATTATTCGGGCAGACTCATTGTTCAGGGAGTTGCCCCTCCCTTTATACTGTGCAACTGTGTTCCCATTTATAATTGCTAATGATAATGAATGTGTATGGGTGTTCATTGGTATAAAGGAAACATTAATAATACTTGGTTGCAAAACACAAATTAAGTAGGAATAAGTGGTTAGGCGTAGTCCACGAACATAAGTATTGGTGAAAAGAAAGTGTTCGGTGGTGCCGCACCTCGCCAAGCATGGTTGAAAGACTACCACCGGCTTGGGGGTGTGACAATTGGTATCGGAGCAGGGTTGCTCGTGATGAAGTGAAGATATTGAAGCTGATTCATGGTTGAAGAAGCTTGACAGTTGGTGACAATGAAGTAGGTACTTGCAGGTGAAGGAAGTTATTTCACATACAAGTGGAACAAGGGCCGGTTCATGTTGCAGGCATCTTGGTGAAGTTGTTGGATGTTCGAAACTAGATCGCAAAGAATAAGGAAGCTGTTAGCAATGGCAGCTGAATCTCAGGCTGGGTCTAGTCACGGTGTGAAGGATGCTACTATGGCATTCATGGAAAAATTGTTGGAGAAGATGGAGGACTTGGAAGCTTTCTGGACTAAGAACATGGAATTGGTCGATACGGATCAAGAGGCCAATTCAAAAATTAGGGAAGAGCTCGAAGAACTCCGGACTCAACACGAGTATACTGATCTTATGTCTACACAACTTGAAGTAAGGGTCAAGGAGGTTGAAGAGGCAAGAGACCAAGGTCTTGCAGAGATCGTGGGCTTGCAAAAATCTCTTGATGAAGCCAGAGATGAGATCGCGGTGTTGAAGAAGGCCATGAGGCATAACTCTGGTGGAGGAGTGCCTCATCTAAAGTCAAGGAACTAGAATCTTATGATGATACAAGGAGTGCAAAGACTCTTGGCAACTTTCTATGGGACATGGAGCAATACTTGGAACGATTGGGTCTATCTGATGATGAGACAAAGGTCAAGGTAGCTGCTCAGTTCTTAACAAAGGATGCTAAGATGTGGTGGAGAAGGAGGATGGATTAGATTGCTAATGGTAGTGCTGGTGACATTACTTCGTGGGATGAGATGAAGAAAGCTTTGCAGACCCATTTCAGTCCTCAGGATGAAACGTGGGAAGAAAGGATGAAAATTAAGTTCATAAAGTAGACCGGGAACCTTTATACATATCAGCGGGAGTTTGCAAGTGCGGTTCTGAAACTTCCTGACATGGAGGAGAGGGACAAGGTGTTCAATTTCATTATTGGATTGAAGCCTTGGGCATGCAATGAAGTGAAGAGGTAGAGGATTATAACACTTGAGGAAGCTTTTGTTGCTGTGGACAGGTTGGTGGAGCATTATGTTGAGACTTCTGATGATAAGAAGAAGAAGTCTGATAAGCCGAAAGAGAAGAAGAAGGATGATGCTTCGAAATCGGATGATAATTCGAAGACAAAGAAAGCCTTGAAGTGTTGGATATGTGCTGGACCACATATGGTGAATAATTGTCCTTCTAGACCAAAAGTGGTTGTGATTGCACAATCTAATACGAAGAATGAAGAAGCTTCTGTGGGGATGATGCAGATACTTGGTGGTGCTGCTGCTACAGAGGTGGTCTCTTGGAGGGATCCTGAGAGGAATAGGTTGGAGTATGTTCGGATGAAGGTTGGGAGTGCTGATATACTCTCTATGGTGGATAGTGGGTCTTCTCACAACTTCATGGGTGAAGATACTGCGATAAGAATTGGGCTAAAATTTGTACCAGTGAAGGCATAGATGAAGACAGTCAATTCTCCTCCTGATAATGTTCTTGGTGTAGTTGAAAAAGTGGACACAACACTAGGTGAGTGGACTAGGAAGGTTGACTTCACTATAGTGTAGATTGATGACTATGAAGCCGTGCTAGGAATGGAATTCATGAAATAATTTGATGCTATGATTTTTCTACATTTGAGGAAGATGTACATTTACGATGGAAGGGAAGATGTACCCATTGGTGTACCAACCATTGGAGTGAAAAGGCCTTATTGTAAGTTGGCAATGATGCAAATGGAGGATGAGAAGTGGATGGAAGACATTAGTAAGTGGTTGTCTACGGTTGAGACAAAGATTATTGAGCAGTCATTGATCATCAGGACACTTTCAGATAGTATCTTGGATTTTTCAAGAAGGCTAGAAGTGGTTGAGGATGATGATGATGATGATGAGGTATATGTGAGGCCGAGTGTTCGGGAGGAGGATCGGGTCACTTATCTACAGAGGATGGAAATAGAAGATCCTGACAGATGGATTGAGTTGATTAGTGAGGGTGAGCCTTCAGGCTCTACTCCCTCCACATATTCTTAGATGACAAGAAGATGGGGCTCATTATTAGCTGCTCATGGCAGTGAGTCCTTAAAACAGGTTGAGCATGTATGACAGATGGTGCAGGGATGGCTTGGCATCTAGCATCATGACATGTTGCAGATGGATGGAGTTTCCATGGACCTGAGCATGGGAGAGATTCTTGGTGAGTATGGGATGTGGCAAAATCCGAGATAGACTAGTGAAGGCATAAGGATGTACATTCTTATTATTTGAACGTGACAGTTGGACTGATCACCCGACTAGTTCAAGTCATGGGGGCTAGCAGTGTACCAGAGAGATGTTGACATTAGGCAGATGAAGGATGATAGTTCACAGGATGAGGAAAACACATGATGGAGATGGGAGTTCTACATATGTTGCAACGATGTTTGCAGTATGTGGAGGAGTTGTCATCATGAACCGAGGATGAGACAGATATTGATGTTGATCTTGGTGGATGGCTACTAGGATGGTATGTTGTCAAGGACGACAATGACTTCAGGTGGAGGAGGATGTAAGGACCTGTATTCCTGAACGCGTTCCGCCTGAAGTGCGACCGTGACCAATGGAGTGCGCACGTTTGGAGACCTGAATGAACGATGGAAGAGAAAGCTCACGACTTCATGTGTGACAGTTATGTGTGATAATGCACGCAAGGAAGGGAGCGAGGATGAGTTTATATGCGTGAAGGCATGAGTTATAACTTATGGAGGCTGACCTACAACTTAAGGCAAGCCAACATGTATTTTGACGAGTTTGCAATGGAGTAGGGGCGTTGGGCAAGTCGGCTGGGCAGCCAAGACTTCGCCCTACGATTGGTATATATGGAGGTGTGTTGGAGCTCATTTGAACACAATCACTCATCGCTCAAACATGTGAGAAGTGTGCAAATTAGAGGTGGACGCAGCAACGAAGGAACATAGCTTGGGGATGCGCCCATTCTTGGGCAAGGCTACACGAAGGTGAAACACACATCTTGGTTTTGGGTGAAGGGCGCAGGCAGGGTTGCCCGTCGGTTGGAGAAAGGCGTGCATGGTCTGTGTGGGCACCCGATTTGTGCAACGACATGGTATGGGTTCTTGGGTGACTCGGGCGAGTGCTTGCTCGTCATGCAAGTGTGCACGGTGACTTGGTGAAGTGTTGAGATTGTGGACAAAGGTGTGTCTCGGGTGGAGGCGCCCATGTGTGGCGACTTGGAGGCATGCCCAAGTTGGGCAAACAACACGATCGTGCGACGAGGTGAACGAAGGTTTGGTGAGTCATGCGGTGACCGTGCAGAGGCGCTGACGAGCTGGGCAACCGAGTTTGCCGAAGATTGTAAAATTGGCTAATTATGAAACTTGGTGTTTCCAAGTATACTTGTAAAGCTTTGTAATATTGAAAGATTGTATAATATATTATTCGGGCAGACTCATTGTTCAGGGAGTTGCCCCTCCCTTTATACTGTGCAATTGTGTTCTCGTTTATAATTGCTAATGATAATGAATGTGTATGGGTGTTCATTGGTATAAAGGAAACATTAATAATACTTGGTTGCGAAACACAAACTAAGTAGGAATAAGTGGTTAGGAGTAGTCCATGAACATAAGTATTGGTGAAAAGAAAGTGTTCGGTGGTGCCGCACCTCACCAAGCGCGGTTGGAAGACTACCTCCGGCCTGGGGGCTTGACACCTTCTATCCCATAGGCTCTCTTGGCCTCTTACACGACATCACTGGCTCTCTTGGGGTCTCTTTCCTCTGCATAGGCACTCTCATCCTTTCTCTTCAGAACATGCTCACTTGGCCTCGTACAATAACATGCTAACACATACTTAACACTCCATATAACTCTTCTCGACAGAATGCTACTTTTAACTCAATTGATCAGTTACAATCCTGGTTTTTGTTTCACTCCTAGGTTGTCTCTGTCAACCACCACTCTGCCATTCATACTACCTAGGAGTACTCCTGCATTGTTTTCCATGTTGTTGTTGTGTATCTTGCTTGAACTTTTCCACTACATTAAACGTTGGGGATCAACACCTGAGTGTTCCCATGATGTGACATACATACTCAGTCAACCTGCACACTATAACAAGGCTCTTTATGCCTAATCATGTCTCACAGAGCTTGATATGTACTTCAGCATGGCTTATCTATTATTCATTTGATTCCATGAGGCATTCACGCAAGAATAGAGATGGCATGTCTCAAATCACTGACAAACTCCATTTAAATCATCCTGTGCAATTGTGGTCCTCGCTGCCTTGACCCAACTATATTTGTCTCTGTCTCCTGCCTACAATAGTTGCCATTAACTCCACTGACCAACCCTACCGTGCACATTTACTTTCAACTGCTGACTTATTCATCCTCCATACTCCTCTGTACTACAATATTAGAGCCCAAACATATCGTAAAATTTTATTAAAATGATATTATGAGATGGCGAGGTTTCGAGCCACTTTTTCTTAGCCTCTTAGCGTTTTTCACCATAGGAATGGGTGTCGTGACCAACATCATAGAATTTAGGTGCTAAGCCCTTCAAATATTGTCGAGGGCCTATCTCCTCATCGTCTTGCTCTATGCCCTTGGTTCTTTGGGCTCAACGAACAAACGCCAACAACATCGAAGCTCCCACATATCATAAAGTTTCTGAAAATGTATTTATAGTGTAGTTTCAAAATCTCCAACCTCCAATATGATCCATAGCACTTAGGTGTTAGGCCTTGCTCTACACCCTTGGATCTTTAGGTCCCCATGAATAAGTGCCAATTAACATTGGAAGCCCCTGTCATCATAACTTTTTCAAATAGAAATTTCACAGGAGTTATGATATATGTTCTTAATAGCACACATTCCTCACTCGACCCCTTCTTCTACTCAAGCACTTTCGGCCTCTCATTGCAGTATTGGCTCACTCATCCCCTTCTATCCCATATCCACTCTCAGCCTCTTACATAGTAGCATTGGCTCTCTGAGGTTATCTTTCCTCTGCATAGGCGCTCTCAACCTTTCTATGGAGAACAGGCTCACTTGGCCTCACAGAACAGTGCACTAACACACACTAAGCTCTCCTCACAACTCTTCTTGACACAATTATTTTTTCCCCCTAATTGCTTAGTTGCAATATTGGGGTTTGTTTCACTCCTGCATTGTCTCTTTCAACCATCACTTTTCCATTCACACTACCCAAGAGTACCCCTACATTGCTATCCATGTTTCTATTGCGCCTTGCTTCAACTCTGCCACTTTATTAAACATCGAGAATAAGCACCTTAGTGTTCCCATGTTGTGACATACATACTCAGTCAACCTATACACTCCAACTAGGCTCTCCATGCTTATTCATGTATCACAGAGCTGCACAGATACTTTGTCATGGATTCTCTATTCTTCATTTAATTCCATGAGGCATACACACAAGAACATGGTTGGCATGTCTTAGCTCACTAATGGACTCCATTTAAATAATCCTGCATGATCATGGTCCTCGCTGCCTTGACCCAACTATCTCTGTCTCTATCTCTTGCTTATGACAGTCGCCATTGACTCCATCGACCAAATCTACCATGCACATTTACTTTCAGTTTCCAACTCATTCATCCTCCATACACCTATGTACTACAATATCGGAGCCCAAACATATACTAACTTTCTATTAAAACAATATTAAGAGAATGCAAGGTTTTGGGCCCCTTTTTCTTAGCCCCTTATTATTTTTCACCATAGGACCAAGTGTTGTGCCTAGTGACAAAGCACTTAGGTGCTAAGCCCTTCAGATCCTACCAGGGGCCTATCTCCTCGTGTTATTTATCTATTCCCTTTGTTCTATGGGCTCAACGGCCAAATTCCAACAACATCGAAGCTCCCAAATATCATAACTTTTCTCAAAATATATTTATAACAAAGTTCCAAAATCTCCAACCTTTGATCTACTCCATACCAGTTAGGTGCTAGGCCTTGCTCTATGCCATTGATTCTTTGGGTTCCCACGACTGAGTTCAAATCAACATCAGAAGCTCCTAGCGTCGTAACTCTTTCAAATAGAAATTAGATAGGAGTTATGAGATCTTTGACCTCCGAGATGACATCATTCTGTCATCATCAACTCCACATGGAATCTCCATAGTGGTGACACGTGTCGCTGGGATTTACCCCATTAGGCCACCCAATAATGTTGAATATGACTGACATGTGTCCTCCGTACTTCCACCATTAGCTCTTGAAAGCCAATTGCCTACTATCATTTTTACTATCAAAGGAGAGACAAAGGGGTCCCTGGGTCCATGGTTTGGCAATGAATTCCTTTGTAAATATCTGCTCCTCACAACCTCTACACTTTTAAATGAATTCAATTTATAAGGACTTACAAAACTCTGAGGTTCCGATATGCCGAGGTTCTCGCCTGCTCTGATATTTGATGTTTCGAAGGGAATTACATTGAGGTTATGGAGTATCAGATCAGAATTTTCTCAAAAGGAAAGAATATTGAGGTTATGAAGTATTAGATCAGAACTTTCTCAAAAGGAAATAATATTGAGGTTACAAAGTATCAGATTAGAACTTTCTCGAAAGGAAACAATATTGAGGTTACGAAGTTTTGAGGTTCCAATATTCTCCTCCTCTGAAATTCGCCTCCTTTTTGAGGTCCTGAATATTTGAGGATCACATCCCTGATATCAAATCGAAACATTCTAAAAAGAAATTATATAAAGTCTCTGACCTCTGATATTATGATATTCTCTAGGCTTCGATAGTCCAAGGCTCCAGCTTCCAAAATTTGGCCTTCTGATATCTGTCTTGTTCTAATATTGGCCTGGGTTTTGAGGTCCTGAAATTCGGGGTAAAAATTTTGACCTCCTCCTAAGGACTTCAAGGTCCTTACTTTAGTTGTCAATACCTTTTGATCCCAGCACCCATTCATGGACTTCCACATACTATTGGAAATCTCTTTCTGAGCACTAACCAACTGTGCTAACTCCAAGAATATCTGAGCTAATTTCTTGTGGTAGAATCTCGTCTAACGTTTAAGACTCCCAACCATCATATCCATCATTTTATGGCTTCTCCAACAAGTCTGCTGCTGTGATGATTCTCTAAAGAGTACTGCAATAACCATGGGACTCCCAACCACCATAGTCATCTTTTTATGGCTTCTACAATACTATGGTGATTATCTAATATAGATTGTAGTAACCATGTGACTCCCCTAGAGCTTGGCACATGAAGCACATCAATGTTTTCTTTCCTAACATCATGCTGACACATTCATCCATGCTAATCTAGTTGACATCAATTCCGATTGAATCTCTGAGCATAACTATTGACATCAATACCAACACACTTGCTAACTCTCAAGATATAATTTTTAAAAAATAGTTAAGATTTACAATACTTAAATTTATAATAGAAATAAAGATAAAATATATCTTCATTGATTTTTATATATAAACTATATAACCATTGTTAATTTAAAATATGTAAAAATAAATATAATACAAATGATACCAATTTGTTTTCAAACTCCATATTTTGTATTAGAATAAAAAATCATATACGATTAAAAATGATAATAAAGCAACAATAATAGTAAAATATGACCTTTTATGGAGGTGGGATTTAGTAAAATAATTTGTGCATGTTTAGTAAAGTTTCAATGACATGATTTATGTACATGCATGGTAAAAGGATATTTTTTCCTATTTTAATTAAAAGTAATTTACATATTGAAAAAAATTAATAATATAATTATGTGATTTCATGTAATTATGAATGTACTTTCACTTCATAAATGAAAAAGGGTTTTTTTTTTTTTTCTAAATAACATTTTATTTTACTAAATTAAAAGAAAAAGTAATCTTAGTAAGAGATCGACTATGGTTATTTATTTAAATTAATAGCGTAAATTTGTAAGTGCACATAAATTAGCGCAATCATATAAATTAAATGGTGGTAAATGTAGATAAGAATCAATCTATCAAAACACTTAGTTCATCATGCACCTTATGTTTTTGAAATAAGACTAGATCCATCTTAACTCTATATCTATCAAGTTCTAAGAGCGATCAAACCTCTCAAGATGCAAACCTCTTTTTTGAGTGCAATACTTGACGAAAGGTTTGCACCTCAAGAGATTTTATCAGTCTTGGTACTTGATAGATTTGGGGTTAGCATGGATCTAGAACGGTTTTAGTCATGTGTGATCACATTTTTTTTGAAGATCTAATTATTCTCATTATTTTGAATATGCTAAATATGTCTAATATTAATCTGGTCATTTTAATTTTAAATTTACATTGTTACCTTAGTTTGTTTATATAACAAAGGCTGTTAATAACCTGAATGATGAAAAATAATTAAATAAAAATTTTAAATGAAAAGTAATAACGTAATAGTGTTGAATGACAAAAAATGTGAATAATAAGAGTGTTAGATCTAAGACTTTTGTGATCCATAATGTAGAAGAAAGTCTTTCGTATTAATCACATAGTTAGGATTTGGTCGATGTTTTGAACCAACTAATGTGGTTCATCATCAGGACAAGGTGGGAAATCCATAGATCAAAAGGAATAAATAGAAAGGATGTAGCATTGCCTAGAGTTAGTTGTTAAAAATTAGTTGTTGGTGGATTAGTTAGAAGGTAAAGAAAATAATTATTTAGGGACTAGAAGTGAGGAAAAATACTCTATATTTAGTTAGAAATAGTTGTTAGAAAAGAATAATAGTAATTAAAGATTATCTTGTTTGTTATGGGTTGACTTATTCATATTAGAAAACTCGCTGTTAGGAAAATAAATTTAATAAAAATGGATCAAAAATAATATTAATTTAATAATATTAACATGTTTAAAATTATCAAAAAATCAGAGTGTATATATATATATATATATATATATATATATATAGTTAGAAATAGTTGTTAGAAAAAAAAATAGTAATTAAAGATTATCTTGTCTGTTATGGGTTGACTTATTCATATTAGAAAACTAGCTGTTAGGAAAATAAATTTAATAAAAATGGATCAAAAATAATATTAACATGTTTAAAATTATCAAAAAATTAGAGTATACATATATATATATATATATATATATATATATATATATATATATATATATATATATAATAGTAAAAAAAAATATAAAATAGAGCAGTTAAAAAAAAAGTAAAAGAAAAAAGATAGAAAATAAGGGGATTTTTTTTTATTAATATATACATACATATATATATATATATATGAACAAATATATAAATAAAATAAAAAATAAAAATAGGAACCAGGCAGAAACAAAAGAAAATAAACCAAAAGGAGAAGAGGAGGAGAGAGGACAAGAAGATTGATGAGTTATGATGAGAGAGCTGGAATCCAACTCTTACTCAATTTCCAACCATCATCCCTATTAACATTCCTGGCATGCCTTTCGATCTCAATCGCCTCTCTAAGTTTCCTGTAATGATCTACTTTAGCAATAACTTTGGATTCTTCAATGCAAACATGGTGCTTCGATTTTTCTCCATGTTCAGCTAAGGTTGATGAGCAGGAGCGATTGTGTCTGATGTCTGCTACATGCTCATCGATCCTCTATTTAATAGATCTACCTATTTCTCCAATGTAGGGGATACCACAAGAGCAGGGAACAAGGTAGACCCCTTTTGAGTCCTTAGGGTCAATAAGGTCTTTAACAGATCTAAGAGAATTTTTAATGATATTGAGAGACTTGAATGAAGAAGAAACATTCATCTTCTTGAGGATATGGGAAATCCTATCTATGGTTCCTTGGATATAAGGAAGATGAACCTTAGAGATAAGATCGTTATGGGTAGATTTAACACTAGGTGCTTTGCATGCCTTGTGAAAGGCCTTGACGATTTGAGATCTACTATACCCATTATTTTGAAAAACTTCAAGCTTAAGAAGAATCCTATTAAGTATGTCTCTAAGGAGGTTGCCTCCGCTATTAAGTTTGATCCATCTCTTATTACTCTTTCCTAAAAATCTCATTGAGAGCAATTCCCTTACCCCGAGAATCTATGGCCTGCCAAAGATTCATAAATCTGGGGCCTTGTTGTGACCTATTGTCAACACAATAGGTGGTCCTACCTATCTTCTTGCTAAATTCTTAGCTCAAAAGCTCAAGCCTCTTGTTGGTCATACTGATTCTTTTGTTAAAGACTCTGCTTCCTTTATTCAAGAGTGGAGAGATATCAAATTGGAACCAGGTGATTTACTGGTTAGTTTTGACGTTGTTTCCTTATACACCAAAATCCCCATCCAAGAAGCCATTGATATCATAAATCACATCACTGACCAAGACACTGCCAAGTTGGTTGGCCTCTGCCTCACCTCGACTTTCTTTAGTTTCCAAGGTGAGTTTTATGAGCAAACTTGCGGTGTGGCGATGGGCTCCCCTCTTTCCCCTATCGTCGCTAACTTGTTCATGGAAGATTTTGAGACCAGGGCCTTAGCCACTACTCAGTTTCTTCCTAAAAAATGGAAGAGGTTTGTTGATGATACCTGTGTCATCTGGCCTCATGGTCGAGAGAAACTCGACCTGTTTCTCAACCACCTCAATTCTCTATCTGACTCCATCAAGTTCACGATGGAAGTTGAGGTGGAAGGTCACCTTCCCTTTCTCGACATTCTCCTCTCGAGGATGGATGATGGCTCCATTTGTCACTAGGTATTTCGGAAAAAAGACTCACACGGAATAGTATCTCCATGCCAGTTCTCATCATTTCCTGGCTCAGAAATTCAGGGTTCTCAGCACTCTTGCTACCCGTGCTCTAAGAATCTCTGATGAAAGCCACCTCGAGCAAGAAAAATCTCATCTCCTTGAATTTTTTTCGAAATAATGGGTATAGCAGATCTCAAAGCCTCAAGGTCTTTCATAAGGCATGCAAAGCGCCGAGTGTTAAATCTGCTCATAACAATCCTATCTCTAAAGTTCATATTCCTTATATCCAAGGAACCACAGATAGGATTTCCCATATCCTCAAGAATATGAATGTTTCTTCTTCATTCAAGCCTCTCAATACCATTAAAAATTCTCTTAGATCTGTTAAAGACCCTATTGACCCTAAGGACTCAAAAGGGGTCTACCTTGTTCCCTGCTCCTGTGGTATCCCCTACATTAGAGAAACAGGTAGATCTATTAAATAGAGGATCAATGAGCATGCAACAGACATCAGACACAATCGCTCCCGCTCATCAACCTTAGTTGAACATGCAGAAAAATCGAAGCACGATGTTTGCATTGAAGAATCCAAAGTTATCGCTAAAGTAGATCATTTCCACCACAGGAAGCTTAGCGAGGTGATTGAGATCGAAAGGAATGCCATAAATCTTAACAGGGATGATGGTTGGAAATTGAGTAAGAGTTGGATTCCATCTCTCTCATCATAACTCATCATTCTTCTTTTCCTCTCTCCTCCTCTTCTCTTTTTGATTTACTTTCTTCTGTTTTTGCCTGGTTCCCTATTTTTATTTTTTTTATCAATTTTTATTTATATGTTTGTTCATATATATATATATATATATATTAATTTTTTAATAAAATTTTTCCCTTTATTTTCTATCTTTTTATTTCTTTTTATAATTTTTTTTCTTCATATATATATATATATATATATATATATATATATATATATATATATATATATATATATTTATTTTTACTTATATTTCTTTTTAACTGCTCTATTTTATATTCTTTTATTTATTTTTTACTAACATATATATAATATAACTCTAATTTGTTTTATTGCGCCCCTCTATTAGATAATTTTAAACATGTTAATATTATTTTTGATCCATTTTTATTAAATTTATTTTCCTAACACTAGTTTTCTAATATGAATAAGTCAATCCATAACAGACAAGATAATATTTAGTTGCTATTTTTTTTCTTTTCCAACAACTATTTTTAACTAAATATAGAATATTTTTCGTTACCTCTAGCCCCTAAATAATTATTTTCTTTACCTTCTAACTAATCCACCAAAAGCTAATTTTTAATTGCTAACTCTAGGCAATGCTACATCCTTGCTATTTATTCCTTCTGATCTATGGATTTCTCACCTTGTCGTGAGGATGAACCACATTAGTTGGTTCAAAACGTTGACTGAGTCCTAACTATGTGATTAATCCGAAAGACTTTCTTCTACAATAAGAGTGTTGTCAATTAGAAATAGTCTTCATTGTGATCAATCTCAAGCTATTTTCTTCTACTATTGGTATTGTCACACTTGTTAATTTTTCCATATTTGCATATCTATAATATGAAAAGGGTGGTTGAAATTGTAGACCATTAAAATATTTAACTCAATCTATTGTAATAAACATCATGCCTTTCCTCTCTTGATTTCCGACATTAATGGTAGCTTTCTCCAGTGCTAATCATTTCAACTTATGGAGTGTTAAATACCAAGTAATTGTCAATGGTATTTTTTTCTATTACCTCATTTGAATGACAAGTGACTAACAATGCTGAGTGATGGGAAACAGGAATAATAAGATTGTATTCAATTACAAATAGTTTATAGTTTCAAGAAGCAAACATTTTAGGTAAGTGAACAATTTATTTAAGATTAAAATTGAAGTATTTTATTTATTGTTGAATTACTGTAACATAAGAATCAATGCAAATAGTCAATAATTTTTTTTTGCTTAGACTAAAACCAATGTACATTATTAATATAATTACTTTGAAAATATGTACATCATACATCTAGTTACATCAATTCAAAAAGAAATATCTACATTGAAATTAATGCATCTAGTGCAAGTGATCAAATAGTATTATAAGTCAAAAAACACACTAAGTCAATGCATCAAGTGTAACCAATCAAATAGGATTAGAAATCAATTTCTACACTCAAATAAATGCATCTATTTCATTGAAAATAAATACATTCATGGCTTACTAAATCAACTTCTTTTACATTTTGTAAAATCATTAATTCCTCTTCCTATATGGTTAATAATGTTCTATATTATATAACACTATATACTATGTATTTTTCTTTGTGTACCTCTTTCTTCTTCCCTCTCTCTACCATTTCTCTCTCTCTATCTCTCTCTCTCTCTTTGCCTCTCCCTCCCTCTCTTTGTCTCTCTATTCTTCCCTCTCTTTACCCCAACTATCTATAACTATATCTCCTTCCATATCTCCTTCTTTGTCCCTCTATCTCACTCGAAAAACACACATGACCCCTCTCTCTCTCTCTCTCTCTCTCTCTCTCTCTCTCTCTCTCTCTCCATCTATCTATCTATCGCTCCCTCCCTCTTTTTGTCTCTCTCTTATTCCCTCTCTCCCATGTCCATCTATATCTCCATCTTCCTCCATTTCTCCTTTTTTCTTCTCTCTATATCATCATTGAAACATACACTCACTCTCTCCCTCTCTCTTCAACATATCTCCCTCTCTCCATCTCTCTTTCTATCTCTCTCTCTGCTTTATCTCCGTTCCTCTCTCCTTCTCTCTCTATTCCCTCCTACTCTCTTCTCTCCCTCACGCTCTCTCCATTTCTCCCTTTTCATTCCCCCTCTCTCTCAAAATTTCTCTCTCTATTTATTTCTTCTTCCCTACCTCTCTCCGCATATAACTCCATATATTTCTCCCTAACTCTCTCCTTTTCTCTCTCAATTACTCTCTCTCTCTTTCTCTCCCAACTCCCTCTGTCTCTCCACCCCATAATTCTCTCTCTCTCTCTCTCTCTCTCTCCATCTCTATGCCTTCATCTCTCTCTCTCCCCCTTCTCTCCCTCTACCTCTTCTCTCCTTCTATCTCTCTTCCCTCCTTCTCTGCTCTCTCCCTCACTCTCTCTCCATCTCTCCCTTGTCACTCCCTCTATCCCTCCACCTTTATCTCTCTATGTATTTTTTCTTCCCTCCCTCTCTCTCCACTTATATATCCATATATATCTCCCTCCATCTCTCCTTCTCTCTCTCAAGTCCTTTCTCTCTTCCTCCCTCTCTCTCTCCCTTCCCTCCAACTTTATCACTATAACTCTCCCTATCTCCCTATCTCCCTCCCACTCTCTCCCCCTCCATCATTGTTTCATCCTCTCACTCTCTTCCAATTATCTCTCTCTCTCTCTTTCCTCCTTCTCTCCTCTATCCTTCACTCTCTCTCCATCTCTCCCTTTTCACTCTATCTTTCTCTCTCCACCTCTACCTTTCTATGTATTTGTTCTTCACTCATTCTCTCTCTCCTCTCTTTCCCCTTCCATCTATCTACCTTTCTCTCCCACCTCCCTATCTTTCTCTCTCACTCCAATCACTCTCTATCCATTTATCTTTTTCCCTCTATCCCTTGTATCCATCCATATGATTAAGAATTGTCACTCAGTGTAAAAAATAATATATGTAGCGTATAATATAATAATACTTAAATGGATATTATTATTATAATATATTGGAATAATAATAATCAATATTATTGATTATTATACCATTAATAATATATAAAGAAATAATCTATTAATGAAACAATATTATGTTAACTTTACATTATAGATATACTAGTTTCTTCTAATCAAATTGGTAGCTCTGTGCCTTACATTTTACATTTTGCATTATATCTTACATTTTAAATTTTTATTGTGAAATGAGTTATGTTTTTTTGGCATGTGGTATTGATAAGCCAATGTATTGGCCCATGGTATTGTAAGAAAATCTATTTACAAGTTAATAATATCCATGGTAAAGTGGTGGTGGATATCGATGGTTAAGAATCTTGATATATTGTAATATTATTGTAAGTATTCAGTTTTTAGGTGCTTATTAATTAAATTTAAATATGGTTATAGAATCACTATTAGTCACTAGAAAGGGAAGGCTCTAGTAATTTTCCTTTGAATAATATAATGCCATAGACCATAATTTATGGACATGGTTGCAATATTCATGCATGATTTTAAAATATTTGTGTAATGATTTTTTATTATTAATATTTGCAGGAAAACCATCCAAAAAAGAAATCCTTGAAAATAGTTGTTACTCATGTAAATAACGTATGTACCCTCAATTACTTCTTGCCATAATTTAAGAATTTTTTTCATAAAAAATGGATAAGAATAATATGTAAATAAATATAATTACCGAGAGTTACTCTCCACCATTATTTGTGTTATACTCAACACTTATGTAGGAGTAAAACTATAAATGTATAGAATTACTAGTGGTTATTACCTACCAAAGCAAGACGATAGGATGATTTTCCTATGGAAAAATATTAATTTATCATTTACCAATGCAGGTTATAATTATTTATGCAATTTTTACCAAAGCATAATTTCTAACTTGAGTTGGAGGGACTAAGATTCCCTGCAAAACAAAATTACAATATAAAAAATTGAATTTTATTAGTTTTATTACTTTTAACATTTTATTATTAACTGAGCTGACATAAAAATGTTTACACTCATTTACATAAACTAAAACATATCCCTCGTATTGGGATTTGTTACCCACCACCAATGGGTAACCCTTATAGGAGAAATTTTCACTTAGATTTGTCCTGAGCTAGCGACCAACAACCCTTTGCAGCCACCAGATAGCTCGATGTGACACCATTCTCCACCACCTAAATTAGCCATTATGTTCCCTCACTCATCTATTATGACCATATGTTTGAAGGTGGTCCTTCTAACATCGAAGGTATGATTTTCCATTATGTAATTGGGTGTTTATGCTTTCTTTTCTTAGGTACACTTCGACATGGATTAGTGGTCGGATTCAATGGAAAGAATGAGCTTGGACTGTACTCTTTTTCCCTTGCCTCAACTTGGTGGCTAATCTTGTATCCTAGTCTTGTGGGATATCCTTTATGGTTTACTAGCTTTAGGAGTGGCACTACATGGGAAACCCTAATTTTGGTTGCACGGTCCCAATTTCTGACACCATATTTCTCACTCCACTCTGCTCATTGTAACCCCTTTTCACACTTTTCCCATCTGGGTCCATAATTTTCCATTGGGTCCACAAGGTGTTAGCTTTCCCCTCCCCTTATCCACACTTTGGGTCAATCCTGAATAATGACCTAGAGGTTTATGCAGCTAAAACGAAAGTTAAAAGCATAATTTGGTCACTTACAATAGGAAATATACCATAAAATGCAAAATATGGCTAGGACATAAAAAATTTAACATGTGGAAAAAAACCAAACATGAGCTCTACCCCCTATCACTATGGCCATCACCCTAGTACGTAGGGTCCCTATGAGCACCCCTTGCATAATTAAGGAACCCATGTCCCTAGTGGGTGATGAAATTCCCAACCTTAATGGGGTAATAAATTCTACATAATATGCATCACGCTCTCATCCACTAGAGCCTCGAGTAGTAAAAGGAAGATAAATCAATAAAAGGAAAAATGGATATAAATAAGGGTAGAGAAGAAAAGCCAGGATAACTCATGTACCATGATTTCTCCCTCCTGCATTCATACACCCAAGGTGTGGTCTTCCCTTATCATAATAGCTACCCTTGTACCATGGCATGTGGCTTGGAGCCTTCCCTTTTGCACCCACTCTGTTCCATTATTAATTCATATGACACTTTCCATTTGATGGATGTACCATAGACCTGCCACTCCCTTAGACGCTGAAACCATCTAATAGGGTGTTTTAATAACCTTTCTTGTTGATAAAGGTAACACCTGTACATTCTAAAGCCCATCTGGAAGGGCGTACAACTATGAAGTGTCCACTTTTACCCCTGATTAGCAAGATTATTTACTCAATTGCACTAATGGATTGTTGTATTGGAAGGTGAGGAGAAGCATTAGATCTTATACATGATTACATATGGGTCTCCATCTTGGACTTGGCATCCCTATATGGGATCCAAGCCCTCCAGAGGGTCATAATGGCACTTGTAGGGTGAGTGTTGAGAGCAATGGGCCTTCACCATTGCACAACATTGATTTCCATGCCATGGGATTCTTAAGCACCAAACATTGATTTTTCATGTCCCAACCATATGGAGATGATGATGATGCACTTGGATCACGCTTCCCAACCATCCACACATTTTCTGCTAACACTTGAATATTGATCCAGGGCCCAGATGAGGTTTTTTCTCATCCAAATAGGTGTGGGAGAGCATGTATCATATTCTAGCCCTAATTGATGGAGCATCAACTTGGTATTGAGCCACTGGAGACCCATGAGACCATTTAGTGTGCCCCACAACCATTTGGGAGCACCACATGATGTTTTTCTTAGAAATAAAGGGGCGACCTACTTGATCACCCTTTATGGAGCCCTCCTCTTCATCATCACACATAGAGGATTCATATTGGGCTTCCAATGTCCCTTCTTACTCCATTTTGCACTATTTTGGGCCTCTTGGGATGGCTTATCTTTAACTTTAGTAGCTATTTGGTGGGATTGTCACAAATACATGCTATTTTCACATTAAAATATTATTAGGAGCTTTAATTATACTAATTATGGTAATTCAAACTTGTAAAGGCTCATATAAATAAAGGAAAACCTCATTTGTATTGATTATCATCATCATTCTTGGATTAACTCTCTCGAAGACAATTTCACATTTTTTTCTTGGTTGTATTGGAGATTAATTGATGCATTTTGATATCTTTGGAGATGAAATTTTCATTCACTTAGAGTCATCTTGTTGATTTTGGATTTTGATATGTCTCTTTTTGTCTTGTAACTAATCTTATGGAAGATTTTTGCATGAAAAATGTCTAATGTGTCGAAATGTTGTAACTAGCTCTCTCCTTTTGTAACCTAATTATTGAATATCAATGTATAAGATTCTTAGATTGAAATTGTGTGCATGTTACTTAATGATAACAAATAGATGAATGTTCCTAGTGGAGTAGAACTTGTTTTCTTTCCATGAAAGTCCATAAATATTGGGTGGGTAAATGTTAGAGAGTTCTTGCTATAGCATCATTTTCTAGCCTCCATAAAGATGATTTTGGCCAAATTTAAAATCACATAGACTTAATAACCTAAGTACAAGGAAATGATATGAGGAATCTTGGTGATCACCCTCCTTTTCTTTCTCTTTTTCTCCTCTTTCTAAATTTCATCCTTAACCCTATACTGGTAGTTAGGGCTTGATGCGAGTTGCATTGGAGGAGTGTGTTATAGGAAATTTTATCAAATTTGGTCAATAATACTACAAAAATATCAATCATCATTCTTGAACATGTTTTCATCATCCCTACACAAAGTCCTAAGCATGACCTTTCCAAATAACTAACTTTTTGGGTCTAACTGCTTCAAATCAATGCTTTTAAGGCCCAACACACCCTGCCAATTTAGGGACCTGTGTTCAATTGAAAGTTTCTCCTTTCTACACTAGCACTGATCAACAATAGCTTGCTCCTTACTGGGGGTGTGTTGATTCTAGAAGTTCGTGAAAATTAAAAAGGATCCCAAAGCTTCCTCTTCTAGAAGATTCCAAGAGTTTTTTTAACCATTTACCTTGGATAAAAACTTAGAATCCTATCTAATCCTACCTTGGAGACTTCAAATCTTATTCCTTGAGCTCATCCTCCCATATTAAGTGGATCTCAAGCCTAGATTGGTAAATGGATAAGAATTCCTAAACTACCATCCCTCTCCTATAAATTTAATGCCATCTATAACATCAGGGTTGGATTTTGGAGGCTGATCATGCCCTCATGTAGTTTCCTTGAATATAGGAGAGTCATCATCTTCATGCGTTAGGGTGACATTGAGGTGTGCTTTGTGACAAGGAAGGACAAGTGAACATGGGGAGATCTATACAAGATCAACTACTATTCTTGGTTGTAATCTCTCTCTTATTTCTATTAATATAAATAATATACTATTTTCCTATACGTGTTATGTTACATTTACATTTATGTATTTCAATGCTTTATTGATCCATTGAATAGAGTAATTGAATTATTCTATGTAGATGTTGTGGATATTTGGCTTGTTATGAATGTATGTGCATATTCAAATTATAGCAATCAGAGCTACGATTGGAGCTTACAATCTAGGAGGAAAGTAAAGGTTGCGATAGATCCCAAGTAAGCCTCTTTCCCATTATTCAATTTCTCTAAGGGAAACTTTATATTCTTTGCTTTTTGTTGTTCTAGACCAGTCCACTAGGTCTAGGGAAGATACTTTTGTTTGCAATCATAAATTTCGCATCATAAATTAGTGACTCCACTCAGGATCGTTTATTTCCCTTAGTGGTTTCCTTAAACTTAGCTCTTGTTTCACCTCTTGAACATACCTTCATTGCCTCACTCAAATTGGATTGACCCTAGGTAGACCTTTCATTGAGCATGATTTGATTTTTTGTGTCAGAATTTAGCTAAATATTGATCAACGCTCCCCCTGGTCTGGAGACACAGCATTGCAACGCACCCTAGCCTTCTCTACACCTACACTGCAGAGCACTGGTGCCCTTTCAACACCTATTTTGACCCTTGTTTGATGAAAACAATGTCATTTTTATACTTTGCTCTCCTATTTTCTTTGTTCCAGCTAGTTCTCCTTATGTCACCGAGTGTGTCTTGGTCTCTGAAAAGCATTCATCTTGTTTTCTTTTGGTTTTTATTGCCTTTGATAAGAATTTGTTTGGATTTTTCTTTGTTCTTGCCAATTAGATCATTAGCAAATTGATTGCTTGATCGTTGATTGCCTGAAAGAATCATCGTTTCAGTCACCTTATGAATACTTTTTTATCAATTATTAAGCAAGTATCTTAGTTTTCATCTCATTTTAAAATTAAGAGGATTGAAAAGAAAAATCTCATGCATTTTGCATTGCATTTATGGTTTTGTGTATGAAATTGCAAATTGGAACAATTTCATTAGGGGAATTGATTAAAAAAAATTGTTTGCTTCATCTTGGATGCTACACCACTCTTTTTTCTCCTTCCTCATGTAGATAGATTTGCATTGAAAATAAGATTTCATTTTGTCATTATAGATTTCATCTTTAGGATATTCAAGTGAAATTCATGGCGAGCCTTAAAAATTGAAACATAATTCAAAATAAACTTTAAAATTTATTGAATAAATCTTAAGGAGCATTTGAACATTAACACAAACATCTAGACGTCTAGGCCAAAGACGTGTTCTAGTGTCTATAAACATAGGAGTTGTCATTTACATAGAGACAAATACATATATTATATAGTATTATATAATATTGAATATTATTAATAATAGAGGAAGAGGAATTAATGCTTTTACGAAATGTAAAAGAAGTTGGATTCAGAAATCCATAAATATTTTATTTTTTTTACTAAAATAGACACATTGATTTAAGTGTAGATGTTCATTTCTAATCATATATATTTGATTGCAATTGAAGCATTGATTTTAGTGTAGTTGTTCATTTCTAATCTTATTATATTTCTTTCCCTAGATACATTGATTTTAGTGTATATGTTGATTTCTAATCCAATTTGATTACTTCCACTAGATGCATTGATTTCATAATAAATTTTGATTTTTAATCCTATTTGATTTCTTACACTGAACATGTTGATTTCAGTGTATATGTTGACTTATTATAGATGTAACTAGATGTATGATGTTTATCAATTCCAAAGTAATTTGATTAATAGTGTATGTTGATTTTAGTGTAAGAACAAATGTTTTTTTGATGACATGCATTGATTTATGTGTTACAATAATTCAACAATAAATAAATACTTGAATTTTCATCTTAATAAAATGTTCGCTTTCCTGAAATGTTTCCTTCTTGAAACTAAACTATTTGTGATTGAATACATTCTTATTATTTCAATTTTCCCTCATTGACATTTTGGATTTAACAGTCTATAAATCACAATGATTAATATTGCAGAAATGTACTATTAATATTGGAGAGCAAGAGAGACAATGTATGACATTTAATACAATAGATAGAGTTAAAGATTTGAATGGTATACAGTTTCAACCTCCTTTTTCATATGGAAAAGCTAACAAGTGTGACAATAAGAATAGTAGAAGAAAATAGTTTGAGATTGATCACAATGAAGACTATTTGTAATTGATTACATTATTGTTATTATTCACATTTTCTGTTATTGAACATTATTGCAATGTAATTTTACATTCAAATTTTATTTAAGAACTTTTCATCATTAAATTTATTAACATTCTTTTTCATCTAAATAAAAAAAGGTAACAAAGTAATTTAAAATTAAAATGACTAGATTAATCTTAGACATATTTAGCATATTTAAAATGATCAGAATAATAAGATGGCCAACAAATTTTGTGTGACCATGCATGAATGAAACCAACTTAGATCCATCTTAACCAAATATCTATTAGGCATTGGGAATCTCTCAATTTGTAAATACTTCCTCATGTTTTGCACTCAAAAAAAAGTTTGCACATCTAAAGATTTGATCCCTTTGGACACTTGATAGAATAGGGGTTAAATTGCATCTAGGATGGTCTAATTGAGATGTCATACAAGTGTTAAATATTAAATTTTTACAAACATTTACATCACTATATCATCCCCCAATATTGGGTTGTAAAAATGTTTTTAAACATTTAAATTTGACATTCATATATCAGCTCAATTAAATGTTTGTAAAAATTTAAATTTAACATTCATATATCAACTCAATTAAAAAAAATTAAAAGGTTAAAAGTAATATAGAGAATAAAAGGTTAAAAGTAATCTAGTTATGAGATTTTGTAGTGTTTTTAAATGAATATAAACACTTAAATGTTGGTAAATTAATAATTGAAATTTAAAAGTAATAAAAAATAATAAAATTCAATTTTTTGTATTGTAGTCCAATTTTGGAGGGTAATGTAGTCTCTCCAACTCAAGTTAGAAATTATTCTTTGGGAATAATTGCATAAATAATTATAATGTACATTGGTGAATGCTAACTAATATTTATCCATATGAAAATCATCTTATAGTCTTTCAACTAATAAAATGAGATGTGAAATGGATGAGCAAGTTTCTAAAGAACTTCCATAAATTTTGGTGGGTAGTAACCACTAGTAAATCTACACATTTATAGTTTTACTCCTCTTAAGTGATGAGAAAAAAGAACTAATAAATGAGATGTCATGAAAAGGACTTACATAAATTTTGGTGAGTAGTAACCACTAGTAAATCTACACATTTATAGTTTTACTACTCATAAGTGACTAGAAAAACATAAATAATGGCCAGATATAACTATTGGTATGTATATTTATTCACCCCTTATTCATATCAAATTTTTATGAAAATATTTGCTTAAAATTTCCCACTCATTCATCCAATAGTTTGCACGATTAATTAACAAAATTATTTAATATAAGTGACATGTAACCTTTTTACTACGGAATCTTGTATTTAATCATAAAAATTTGTCCCCTTATTATAAATGCCTTTTTTCCTTTAAATTTTGGGAAAATTTGTATTTCTTTTTAATTTATTTATGCATTTAGAAAACAGAGGAATTTATATATTTTTTCTTTCTAATTTGAATATACATATATATACCTTTTTAAAAATTATAATTAAGATCATACTGGTTCGTAAACATATTTATTGAATCGTATATATCTCATGCAAATAAAAACAAAATTATGAATATACTATTATTGGCTTATGGAGGGGAAAACAAGATTATGAATATACTATTATTATCTTATAGAGGTGGGAATCTTACTTTAAGGAGATAATAAAGGTTTACAATGATTTTACATGTCAATATATTTCATCCTAACAGTTTAAGTCAATATAGAGTTTTTATAGTGTGGATATGTTGAATATTACTTGTAGCCATACATTCTGTATATATAATTAGTGATTTTTTTATTTTTTTTTAAATATTGTGTAATGTTATGAGTACATTAATTTTAATGGTATTATGTTTAGTCTCATCTTATTTTACCAAAATAGTTTTTTAGCGTAGATATGTTAAATATTATTTTTAGTCATATATTTTGTAGATATAATTAGTGCTTTCTTTTTAATATAGTGCAATGTTATAAGTATATTAGTTTTAATGGTATGATGTTTATTCTCATTTTATTTTATCAATTTTTTCATGTATCTTTAATGATTTAAATTTGTAATAAATAAATGTAATAATGGTGTAGTCTAACTAATAGGGAAAATGACTTTTTTGGTTAGAATCTCACAATTCAATTTTGAGCAAGATTGTGATTTTTTGTTATTTAAAATGCACTTTTGAATACATAAATAGACTCAACACCTATAGAAAACCTAACTTTTCACATTAAACATTAAAAATATAAAAATCTTAAAAATCTTTAATAGATATGGGAAAAAATCATTAGAAAAAATATGTGAAGAAATTCATTTCATCTATTAATTAAATTACATATATAATTGAAATTTTAAATTGGTAAATATTATATAATTGAAATTTTAAATTGGTAAATATTTATAAATAAATATATTCATTTTAATTTACACATTCTTTCGTTACTCAAATGAAACATGATTATCCATAATTTTCAATAATTATTTTCCATCCTAGGTTGTTATTCAATTTACATTCAAACAAAATAATAGAAAATAACTATTACTAAAACCTACTTGGGGTTGAACAAACATGTTTAAATATATTTATTAATGTGTTATATTATAAAAATTAATATAAGTTATAATATATTTTTATGTAAATATGTTTATAGTAAATTAACTAATTTTATTAATAAAATTCATCTTAAATATTGATATCAAATTTGGAAGTAATTATTTTTTAAAATTTATAATATTGAAAATATGTTTAATAATTTTTATGATTTTTTATTTTAATTTACTCATTATTTTAAATTTTATAATGGAACTATTATAATACTATTTATATACCCAAAATATCCAATGAATCTGTGTTTATTACAGAATACATAGATCCTCTACATTTTTGTTATATATTCTATCAATCAAATTATTAAAACCCAAAATATCCAATGAATATGTGTTCATTATAGAATACATAAATCCTCTACATTCTTGTTATATATTCTATCAATCAAATTATTAAAAATAACTTAAATTATATGAATATAATATAACATTTTTATTTGTACAATCTATTATATTTAATTGATTATAAGTTTAAAAGTCGACTAGAAATGTTACCAAAATAATTCAATATTACCTTTAATAAAAAATTTAGAATATTTTTAATGCTCATTTTTAATAAGCATTAATTGTATTAGATAAAATAGTCAAAAGAAATATATGATGATAAGCATTTTCCTTTATAGATATATGGGATATATGGTCCGTGTGAGAGATATAAGTGTTTAATATGTTTTGGTTGGTATTATATATAAAAAAAAATTTATAAATATTGATGATATAATTAATATTTTTAATTAAATTTTCAAATTTTAATATAAATAAATTAAAAAATGTATTTATTAATAATGATTTTATATTTAATTTATAGGGTAGTTAAGAAACTGTATCTTGTGTAAATATGGCTCCAAATTCTGTTGCATAAATTTTGGCTTATTAATTTATTTTTATATTGAAAGTTTTGCAGTAATATATATAGTTTATTTAAAATTTGTAAGGTTTGTGGTAAAAAAAAATTATGCTACTCGTGAGTATAATTAGAAGAAAAAGAAAGAAATTATTTTAACATTTACGAGGCTAAAAATAGTCTATGAGACAGATTGCTTCTTCATCTGCTTGATGTATTTGGCCATTTTTCTGTGAAGATTCAAAATAAATGCTCTCAACCTTTCGACAAACCCCTCGCTAAATAAATTATCCCAAGAGCTAGCTGTCAACATATCTGCATAACTTTCCCTGTTGTCTTTGAAGACCTCACATTAAAAAGTGAAATGTTTTTCTGTTTCCACTTTTCCAGAAGAACAAAAAATGCATACTCTTTCCTCCCACACTTCCTTTGGCCTTTTCCAGTGCCCTGTCTCACAATGGAGTTGATGAAAATTAGTCCTTAACTGAGCAATAAGAATTTTGGCTCTCCAAGAGATATTGGCTTCTACGTATGATTTTGGTTGATGACTATGAGTGGGATTAAACACTTCAATATAATACTTTTGTTTCTTCCTAGCTCCTTATCCCAAATACGCTTGTGGAATTTTTCCATAACAAAATATTTTATCTCTTTGTTATTTATGGGACACGCGTTCAAGCAAATACCCCATATACTAAACTATTTGTTATTTTTTTGCATCCAAGTTTTTTTGCTCTTATTAAAGACAACCTTACGCCATCTACCCTCTTTCATTTGCTCAATTATTTTTAAATACCTTATGACTCGCACCATAACAATTGCTTCAATAGGAGAAGTCCCTATTTCACTTAACAATATATCATAAGAAACTGCACTTTTAATCTTAAATTTGTTTGTAATCAAACACTTCTGAATTTTCTCAATTTGTCTCCACTGCATGTCGGATGTACTGCTGACGCATAGTTCACAACCATAGAGGATCATCAGAATCACTAGAAGCCCAAAAAGAGTTTGAGTGGGTTTTTAGTCCCATAACTCTGTCTCTCTACACATATTTTGAAAAGCATAAAATGCTCTCCAACCTTCCAAAGTTCTTTTCTTTTTACAATCATTCTAGCTTAGATTTTTGTTGAAGTCAATTTCGAGGTATTTGTAATCCACAACTACTTCCAGAATGTTTCCTTCAAAGTAGAACTTATGCTGGTTATGTTTTCTTTTCTTAGAGAAAACCACTACTTTCGTTTTGCTGATATTGACTTGCATCCCCACACTTTACAAAAATGCTCAAGCGATAGTAAGTGCTCTTGCAAACCAAGAATTGATTTAGCAATCAGAATAATGTCATCTGCATACAAAAGAAGAATTATAACAAACTTGCCCAAATAGATACCATCACCCCCTTGTGAATTTAATCACTCCTCAAGCTTGTCGATATATAAACAAAAAAGGGTATGAGACAATTGACAAACTTTCTTAACCCCGATATTACTTCTAAAACTTTCAGAAATTCCTACTGAAGTTCTAACTTTGACTTTCACCTCTTCATACAATCTATGCACAACTGCTCTCAAATGTTTAGAAACGCCAAGTTTCCCCATTCTGTGCTAAAGCTTATCCCTAGGAACCAATTCTAATGCTTTTCCAAAATCAACAAAGAAACAAAATACTTCTTCTTTTTTCTCCCAAACTTTTTCAATGATGCGCCTTAAAGTTATACAATGATCAACTATGGAATGTTTATGTCTAAAACTTGTTTTTCTTTTAGCACGCTTATTTCTTTCTTCTTCCCGCTTGCTAATTTTATTTTCTAGCATGCTTTCGAATAGCTTTGCAAACAAAGGGTTTATCATGATGGTCCTATAATTGGAGGGATTATTGATGTCACCACTCTTGAAAAGAGATATTTCCAGACTAGTTGTCCAATCTGTGGGAAGCCCTTGTTGTATAATGTTGTTGAAGATTTTTGTAATGTGAGGTGCAAGAATCTTTGAGCCCCACTTTAGATATTCTGCTTGGAGTTCAGCTAAGTCTTTTTCTTTTCCAACACCCAACTTCTTGATACCCATCTCTACCTCTTGTACCATGAAGAGTTCAGTGTTAGTGTTGACCAAGGGGGGAGGGTCAACCTTGGGAACCTACTCATAGAGTTGTCTTGCATAGTCAAACCATTTAGAAGCTATAATATTATTTCCAATTTGTATCTTTTTTCGGTTGGAGCTCCTTCCAAAATAATTTGGGATTATTTTTCCCAAGGAAGATTAGTTCTTCCCTCCTTGAAACCATGAAATCAACCTTTTTCTTGCTTAATAATTTCTTGTAGGCTTTGACTTTTATGTTATCCTTCTTTGACTCTTTCCACATTCTCCTTGCCTTTTTGCATTCCTCGTCAAACCAAGCATTAACCAGAAAGAAATTTGTTTAAGACTTTTTAATTTTTTTCTCTTTTGCACTTTGCAAGTGCGTATTGCATTAAATGTGTTAAATCATGACTATGAAAGTAGTGAATTGTAATTTTCTCCTTCTTGAAGTGCCTGTCTAGCATCATTTTGAAGGTATTACAATTTTCTGGGGTCAAAAGAATTCTTCCCTGTGGGAGATTTTGTTGGACATGCTGAATTTTTTACTCTACTTGTTTCTTTCCAATCCAAGAGAAACATAAATAAATTGTCTTGTAATCTGATTTTAAGTCCCACAGTTGAATCTCTCCAATAAAAAATTTCTCCATTTTCTCACACAAACCATGCAAGCAAATTACATAATTTATCACACTTGCTCCATTGTAAGTATTGCAAGTGAAATTACTCGACTTTGCCCATTTAGTCAAACCATGACAAATGACTAAATCAAAGGCCCCACATAGAGTAAGAAATTTTCCACCAAAGAGATTGCAGCCCTTGCCCTCTAAAATTATTTCTCATTGATGATTACTTTCTTCTGTAAGCCAAATAGGGTCGCAATCTTGTTTACAACAAAGAATTCTAGCTTGCCCACTTGCAGTCCTAGCATTGAAATCACCCACTATAAGGACTTCACCTAGCTGCGAATATGTTGCAATATCCGCTTTTAAGGCTGCAAATGGATCTTTTTGGTCAAGGCCTCTACCTTTGTAGATTTTTGAAACCTGCATCGCAAAATAGCATGCTGCAATTGTGATGTGGTTTCGATTTTATGATATTTTAAACCAAATGACTTGCTTATTTGAGTCTTCTTTTTCTAATTGAATGGGACGACCTTCTTTCTCCCTTACTAAAAACATGATACCCCATGCCCTTTTCCATTCCCTGTTGCCTTGTTCCACACTGCCATCTTCCAATGTCCTTTAAATATAGGTGTCTTGCACTCTTCATGCTTATGTGTTTCTATGAGGCAAATTATGCTTCTATCTTCCGCAATAGGCCCTAACCCAGGTCCTTGTCTCCATGGGTAACCTTTGCAGTTCCAACAAACTAATCTTAAGGAAACCCGGGTATGATTTGATTGCTATTTATTTTGACATGCAAGACTCACATTTGAGTCTGTCCCTGCTTTCCCATATTGACCTTGCTTTTTGATTTCCTGTTGAAGAGTTTGTTGCCTCTTCTTTATTATCATCTTGCTGCTTTGTTTTGGAAGGAGGTCCAAATTGTGCTATCACAACTTTGCCTTTATAAATCCATGCTCTCTTGCCTTCATTTCTTGCTAACCTAACCTTTAACATTTTCTCTCTTCTTTTCTCCTGTTGTTTTATAGTTAAATCTTCTTCTAGGAAAAAATGAGAACCCCTTAAGAGATGTTTCTTACTTAAAATGCTATATTTATCACACAAGCTAGGCATGATGAGTTTATGGGCCTTGCTCTCTCCCTGTTAAACTTACCCACCCTCCATGCTTGGCATATTTTTCCTTGCCATAGCAACTTGTCTTTCAAGAAGTCTCATGCAAGGTGAAGAGTACATCCATTTTTCCCATAGTCTTTCACCCCTTTAATAATTATGTTTCCTGCCCTATTTTGTCTTTCTTTGCCTTCACTATCTTGCATGCTGTCAACCTGAATATTTATTTCTTCTTCCTTATTAGCAGAATTGTTAATAACTTAGCCCAAGTTTTGGAAACTTTGGTGGAATCTCCTTTCGTTTCTTCTTTTTCTTTCTCTTCATGGTTGTTTATTTGGGCAATCATTTCCCCTTTATCCTGGGATGATTTCACATTCACCACTTCTGTACTTTCCACTACAAATTTCTTTATGTTTTGCACATTTGCCTTCATGCGTTGCCATTCTGTCTTCCTTATCATGAGAGCTTCCACTAGCACTGCCACTTTTTCTTTTAAAATTTTATTGCTTTCTGCTAAAGCCTTGTTCTCTTAGCTTCTAAAACCTCCAACCTTTGTTTTGCATTTAACAATTCTTTCACATAAAGATCAGATGGTCAGGTGAGAGGTGTGGATGTGAGACTATATAAAGCAGAATCATCAATGATTTTTTCTCTAGACTTCTTGTTGCCACGTGCTTGTAGAGGAGACTTGTTTGATGCTTCTTGCGAAGGGCTTGAGTATTTTTCTTTTTACATTGTTTCTTCCTTGTATGCTCCCATTTTAGACGGGCTATTCTTCGTTTTAAAATGCCAAGATATTGTTTGGCATGGACCCAAACCCACTTCCCACCTTTGGCGGATGAGACATTTTTCACTTGTTCTAAATCATTTGGATGAGACATTTTTCACTTGTTCTAAATCATTTGTCTCCACGTGTTCTGAAATTTATTATCCTTTTGTCATGTTTGAATGCATTCATCGTCCAACTTATTTCGAGAAACATGTAGGTCTATAAAACTGTTCATTGCTCATTGCTCGATACTTTTGCTGCATAAAAACTCCCTGCTCTCACATTGCTCACTGTTCACTGCTTGCTTCTCTCACCGCTGACTACACTACTCCGCCAACTGCACTGAACAAACAAAAAGTCATTTTCGTTCCAAGAGAAACCTGTCAAATAAAGCGGCAGCAGAAAAGTTCCTACAAGGTTCCCTATACATATTCTTAAAATAATTGCTGCTGTGCTCTCCTTCTCTGAAATTCAAAAAATACTTTGAAACCTACTGTATTATGATTTTCCAAGATAACATCGATCGAGTGATTGTGCCGTGGAACCCGTTCCTATATGCACTTCTGTCAAGAGATTTAAGAATGAATCACATAGGCTCAATGCAGGTCCCGGAATACCAGAATGGGATTCATGGTTTTTTCTTTCATGGAGGACCTGTTGTCTTTTTTCCTGCGCGTCCTTCAACAACCGTAACCAACACCTGCTCTCCAACACTCATGCAAAGCTTGTCATCCTTCCTCACCTGTATGGTTTCCTTGCACCTCCATATCAGTGGATTGGTCCACTATATAATCCAATGTCGCTAAAAATGGCCCTGCAATGCGACAAATTGGAGTATGGCCCAAATGGACTCGGCGTCTCAACCTTCTGCTACCTATTTGATCGCCTGACGGATGACGACTTCTCCCAAACCACAGGGCTGTCGCAACAGTTCCAATCCACTGTATAACTCCAATTACATTGGAATCTACCCCGAAAACAGACTTTCTTGGACAGAATGAAACAAAATTACCTTGACAGAATGTTGGGCCACAATTTTTTTTGACATAGCAAATACGTAATAGAAATGGCTTCGCTGCTTTAATGTCCATACGACTTGGATGGTACATACCGTGAGCCCTGATATAATTATACCAATGCCCGCATATCCTCCACTGCTTTTACTCAGAGCTGTGGGATTCGAACCCGGGTTGATCATGCTATCTGTAGCACCGGAGATGGTCCGAACGACAGATGGTCCGAAGAACGCCATCTGGCACAGGACTTGGATGGTACATACCGTGAGCTATAATTATACCAATGCCCTATATCCTCCACTGCTTTTACTCAGAGCTGTGGGATTCGAACACGGGTTGATCATAAATCTGTAGCACCGGAGATGGTGCGAAGAACGTCGTTTGGCATAGGAGGAGCTGAGCGCGGTGTTGTTACAGGAGCAACAACGGAAATGCGAGGGTAAGCAAAGCTGGGAGCCTATTCCCGGTAAGGGGCAAGGGCTATGACACGTTCCAATCCATAACCGAAACCATGTGTCCTCCATATATAGAAAATCTGATACTTTCGGTAGGCTTGCGGGTTCACTAGGCCAAATTGAAGGAGCGCGGTTAAGGTCGCGCGGTATATCTGAGTTATATCGCGTGATATGTAAGTTCTCAGTTATGCGACTAAATTCAGATAGATATGCGAATTATATGGACTGGATATGCGAGTAGCTTGGCTGAATACGCGAGATATCACAATTGCATATGTGGATTCTCCCATATATGCGTATTGTGTCGGCCGGATATGTCACCGCTACAACTTCTGACCGCCGAATATGCGGATCACAATTGCCGAATATCCGACCTATCTGCCCCGATATGTGAATTATCACTAATCGATTGGCCAGTTAGCACAAAATGCTGGAGTTATTACGATTGGATATGCGTGTTTATTATTTGATACGTGGGTTATTAAAGCAGGATAGGCAGATCATTACGCTGATATGCGGGTGGTCTCTGCGGTTTATGCCATGACCTCCGCTGGATTTGTGAGTAATCACAGCCAAATATGCGGTTACATTCAGGTTATGCGAGTTCTATGTTAAATGTGTAATTTCAACGCAGCCGAAAACCACCAAACAAAACCATCTATCTTGTTCGCACCGCCTTTTGGCAAAGGCTGTTTTTCCTTGGAGCCCTCCGAACACTCTCACCTGCCGCCACGCGTCTCTTGTACGAACCCCCCAAAACCATTTTCCCCGGACAGTAAAGTTCGTTTGTTTTGCCCGAGGTTGGTGTGCGAACCTCGTTGGATCAGTCAAGTGGTTTGGGCACGAAATCTCCGCCGTTGATCTCCCGAAGGTGCACGGGCCCATGTCAAATCAATTTTTTTTACGTGGAGTGAAGTTTTGTTTCGTTGACCACCGTGAAGGAAACATTGTAGTTTTAATGCATTTACATAAAATTTGGTGGCAGCTTTTATTATGGTAATGGGCATACGTCCCATGCCTTTAATACGATATGGGAATATAGTTAATTTTGGTTATGGGCATTGTCCCACATGCCATACGATTTATATTTTTTATATATTTTTTGCATACGTTGTTATATGTTAAAAAACATGGCTACGTGCTGTAGTTTTTTTTTTTTTTTTTTTAAAGTTTAGAGTGGAGTGGCTGCGCACAGTAGTGGGATTTTTTTTTTGTAAATGCACAGCAGTGCTATATAGATTTTGGAATGTAATGCTTTGTATTAGTTTTTTGAAGAACAGAGAGCTGTGTATGTAATTTCCACAGCAGTGGAAGATCTGTGAGAGTAGCAGAGTTTTTTTTGTAATTCCCTCTTTGCACAGAGGATGAAATATGTATCAGTTTTTTTTTGTTTTAATTAATAGAAATGCTTTGTGACTGTGTAATGGTGTCTTCTGAGTCATTTTGATTTTAAGAGGTTCTTGGCAAAAGATTCTGGACAGAGTAAACAGAGCATTGTCTCTGTGGTGAATAATTTTATTTGGTTTTGGTATTTCTCCATTAAAAATACCCAACAGTGGTATCAGAGCAGGCCCAGGCTCTTTAAAAAGTTAAAGAAGCTGAAGGGAGAAGGTTGTTGCTGCAGCAAAACCTCTCAGGCAGACAGAAGACTCAGACAGCGAAGGATTCAGGTATTCCCCAAAAGCATTTCTCTTGTTATTGCTGAAGACAGTCAGTTGTTTTTTTTAAAAAAAACACAGTCAAGGATTTAAAACCATAGTTCAAGATGCAAGGAATGGCAAGCACAAGCATGGGTATGTTCAACACCCAGCTCCCACACTTTAATGGGAAGAACTATGACTACTGGTCTATAACCATGAGAGCTTTGTTCATCGCTCAGGATATATGGGAACTAGTAGAATATGGGTTTGAGGAACCAGCAGATGAAAATGAGTTCAATGCACTAACTCAGGGAGAGAAGGATCAGCTGAAGCTCAATAGGAAGAAGGATGCAAAGGCCATTGTCTTGTTGTATCAAGCAGTGGACCAGAGTATATTCCCAAGGATAGCAGCAGCTACAACATCACATGAAGCATGGCAAACTCTCAAGACAGCCTATCAAGGCATGGAGAGAGTGAAGACAGCAAAATTGCAAATGCTGAGAAAGGATTTTGAAAACTTGAACATGAAGGAGTCAGATAACATTGACTCATTCTTCACTCATGTGATTGGTGTAATCACACAAATGAGAACTCATGGAGAAACAATTGAAGATAGAAGAATAGTGGAGAAAATATTGAGGGTCTTACCCTCAAGGTTCGATGCCATAGTCACCACCATTGAAGAGACAAAGGATCTCTCAAAATATTCAGTTGATGAGCTACATGCATCACTGATAACTCATGAGCAGAGGTTGAGTAGGAATGAAAACTCATCCCTTGAGCAAGCCTTCAAGACCCAGATGTCCTTTGGAAGAGGAAGAGGTCAAGGCAAAGGAAGCAAAAGAGGAAGAGGCAGAAGCCAGAACAGAGGAGGTAGGAACAGCCCATCAAATGCACAAGGAAGAGGCAGCAATCCAAATCAGAACCAAGGTCAAGGCAGCAACCAACAAAGAGAACAGTATCAGGCTCAAGGACAAAGGTATGATAAATCTAATGTTCAATGCTATTATTGCAAAAAGTATGGACATTATGCTAGTGATTGTAGAAAGAAACAGCATGATATGAACAGCAGACAAAATGCAAATGTTACAAGAGAAAACAACAGTCAAGAAAATGTCCTGTTAGCTTGTAACATGGCTGAAACACATAGTGAGGACATATGGTTTTTAGACTCAGGTTGCAGCAACCATATGACAGGGAATGTAGCCCTCTTTTCAGCCTTAAATCAGAATTTGAAATCAGAGGTCACTCTAGGAACTGATAGTAAAGTGTCTGTTATGGGAAAAGGGGAGGTAAAAATATTCACAAAACAAGGAGAAAAGAAAACCATAGCAGATGTCTACTATGTCCCCGGAATGAGATGTAACCTATTGAGTGTTGGACAACTTATCCAAAAGGGTTACAATGTTTACTTTGAAAATGATGTGTGCACCATCATGGACATACCACCCAGCAAAAGATGCATTGCTGAGGTAAAAATGACAAGGAACAGGATGTTCCCTCTCCGGATCCGGGCAGACTTGAAAAACAAAAGGGAAATGGCAGCAGTCACCCAAGAGGCCTTCCAAAGCGTGCCAAAGGATGAGAACTGGTTATGGCACTTGAGATTCGGGCATCTAAATTTTGGAGGTCTAAACTTATTGAGCAGAAAAGGAATGGTAAGAGGATTACCATTAATAGAGAAACCGGACAGCCTATGTGAAGGCTGCATTTTGGGAAAACAACACAGAGAAAGTTTTCCATCAGGGAAAAGTATAAGGGCAAAGGCACCCTTAGAGATTATCCACTCAGATTTGTGTGGACCAATGCAAGCTCCATCATTAGCTGGCAGCCTATATTTCTTGACATTCATTGATGATTTTACAAGAAAGACTTGGATATATTTCCTCAAGAACAAAAGTGAAGTCTTTGAGAAATTCCAAAACTTCAAAGCACTTGTGGAGAACCAAAGCGGGCTGCACATAAAAGTATTGAGAACTGATAGAGGAGGTGAGTATATCTCAAATGAATTCCTAAAGTTTTGTAGAGAAAATGGAATACATAAACAGTTCACAACTCGGTACACCCCACAGCAAAATGGAGTTGCTGAAAGGAAGAACAGAACCATCATGGAGATGGCAAGGAGCATGTTGAAGGCAAAGCATTTGCCAAATGAATATTGGGCTGAAGCTGTACATTGTGCAGTTTATATTTTGAACAGGTGTCCTACAAAGGCAGTCATGAACAAAGTGCCAGAAGAGGCATGGAGTGGGAGAAAGCAAGGAGTCACCCACATGAGAGTTTTTGGGTGTGTGGCCTATGCACACATTCCGGATCAGCTAAGGAGGAAGTTGGACAGCAAAGGGGAGAAGTGTATCTTTATTGGATACAGTGATGAATCCAAAGCCTACAGGCTGTACATTCCATCTACCAAGAAGTTCTTTGTCAGCAGGGATGTTCAATTCATTGAAGAGGAAGCTTGGGATGGAAGCATAGAGAAAACAGTGAACATTAAAAGCTGTTTGCCTCATGATGAAGATGAAGAGGAGGTGGCTGAAATGAATCCCCAAACAGCAACACCAACACAAGGACAGCAAGGGACACCATTGAGGATCAATGAGAGTGCTTCTCCAAGCACACCACAAGGAGGAAATTCAAGTGCATCTTCAAGCACTTGCACACCAAGTGAAAGAGGTAAGAAGTTTAGAAATCTAAGTGACATTTATGATGAAGGAATGAATTCCTTATTTGCCTTGTTTTGTCATGTTGATGATCCTATTCATTTTGAAGAAGCTATTAAAGATAGGAAATGGATAGAAGCTATGGATGAAGAGATGAATGCTATAGAGAGAAACAAAACATGGGATTTGGTTGAGCTACCGAAAGGCAAAGAAGTCATTGGTGTGAAATGGGTCTACAAGACCAAGAGCAATGCTGAAGGCAAGATTGAAAGGCATAAAGCAAGGCTGGTTGTCAAAGGCTACAAGCAGCAGTATGGGAGAGATTATGAGGAGACTTTCGCCCCGGTTGCAAGAATGGAAACCGTGAGAGCAGTGCTGTCCATAGCAGCTCAAAACAAATGGAAAGTCTACCAAATGGATGTGAAATCAGCATTCCTAAATGGAGTGTTAATGGAAGAGGTCTATGTGGAACAGCCTCTCGGATATGAGAAGAAAGGGGAAGAGCACAAAGTGTGCAAATTGAAGAAAGCTCTTTATGGGCTGAAGCAAGCGCCAAGAGCATGGTACAGCAGGATAGATTCATATCTATTGGAGAATGAATTTGACAAATGTGAAGGAGAACCCACAGTCTACATCAAGGAAAAGGATGGTAAAATTTTAATTGTTGTCTTGTATGTAGATGATGTTATTTTCACTGGAAATGATATTTATCTTATTGAGAATTTTAAATCAGTCATGAAGAATGAATTTGAAATGACTGACATGGGTTTGTTGAGATACTTCTTAGGCATAGAAGTAGATCAAAATGAAAAAGGAATTTTTATATCTCAAGCAAGATATGTAAATCAAGTTTTGGGCAGATTTAAGATGGAAGAATGCAAGGCAGCAATCACTCCCACAGTAATGGGATTAAAGCTCAGCAGAGAGGACAGCAGCAAGGATTTTGATCCTAGCTTGTATAAAAGCATTGTGGGCAGTCTTATGTATTTAACAGCCACTAGGCCTGATTTAATGTATTCTGTTAGTTTGATTTCCAGATTTATGGAGAGGCCAAAGGAGGCACATTGGCAGGCAGCAAAGAGAATTTTGAGGTATGTCAAAGGTACCAAAATGTTTGGAATTCTATATCATGCCTCAGAACATTCAGATTTGGTTGGGTACACAGATAGCGATTGGGCTGGAAGTGTAGATGATCGGAAGAGCACTTCCGGTTATGTTTTTAACATGGGTTCAGGAGCCATTTCATGGGCTTCCAAGAAGCAGTCCATTGTAGCATTGTCTACAGCAGAGGCAGAATATGTGGCAGCGACAGCAGCAGCATGTCAGGCAGTATGGATGAGAAGGATGTTGAGAAGCTTAGGCCAAGAGCAGGCAAAAGCGACAGTGGTCTTTTGTGACAATAGCTCCGCTATTGCTTTGTCAAAGAATTCAGTGTTTCATAAGAGAACGAAACACATTGACACAAGGTTTCACTACATCAGAGAATTGGTGAGCAATGGAGAAATTGTCTTAGAACATTGCAGGACTCAGGAACAGGTAGCAGACATTTTGACAAAGCCACTGGACCAGAAAAGCTTTGAATTTTTGAGGAAGTGTCTGGGTATGACAGAATGCCCAGCTGTTGAAATTAAAGGGGAGTGTTAAATGTGTAATTTCAACGCAGCCGAAAACCACCAAACAAAACCATCTATCTTGTTCGCACCGCCTTTTGGCAAAGGCTGTTTTTCCTTGGAGCCCTCCGAACACTCTCACCTGCCGCCACGCGTCTCTTGTACGAACCCCCCAAAACCATTTTCCCCGGACAGTAAAGTTCGTTTGTTTTGCCCGAGGTTGGTGTGCGAACCTCGTTGGATCAGTCAAGTGGTTTGGGCACGAAATCTCCGCCGTTGATCTCCGGAAGGTGCACGGGCCCATGTCAAATCAATTTTTTTTACGTGGAGTGAAGTTTTGTTTCGTTGACCACCGTGAAGGAAACATTGTAGTTTTAATGCATTTACGTAAAATTTGGTGGCAGCTTTTATTATGGTAATGGGCATACGTCCCATGCCTTTAATACGATATGGGAATATAGTTAATTTTGGTTATGGGCATTGTCCCACATGCCATACGATTTATATTTTTTATATATTTTTTGCATACGTTGTTATATGTTAAAAAACATGGCTACGTGCTGTAGTTTTTTTTTAAAAAAAAGTTTAGAGTGGAGTGGCTGCGCACAGTAGTGGGATTTTTTTTTGTAAATGCACAGCAGTGCTATATAGATTTTGGAATGTAATGCTTTGTATTAGTTTTTTGAAGAACAGAGAGCTGTGTATGTAATTTCCACAGCAGTGGAAGATCTGTGAGAGTAGCAGAGTTTTTTTTGTAATTCCCTCTTTGCACAGAGGATGAAATATGTATCAGTTTTTTTTTGTTTTAATTAATAGAAATGCTTTGTGACTGTGTAATGGTGTCTTCTGAGTCATTTTGATTTTAAGAGGTTCTTGGCAAAAGATTCTGGACAGAGTAAACAGAGCATTGTCTCTGTGGTGAATAATTTTATTTGGTTTTGGTATTTCTCCATTAAAAATACCCAACATTCTAAGGATCTATACGCGAATTATCATCAATTGATACGTGGGTTATCAGCGAGTACGCTAATTATCACCAGATAAGTGCGTCCTCACTGGATGCGCTAACTATCACCACTTGATATGCGAGTTATCTTAGTATAAGGCGGATTATCAACGCAGGATATGCATATCGATCGGCTTTTGGCAGTGCTCTATTATTTTAAAGCGGCAGAACTGAATGGTATTGCACGGATCGAACGGAATGGTATTTTAAAGCGGCAGAACGGAATGGTATTGCATAAATGTTGAGCATAATGATTAGTAGCGTGGAGAATCGGAAAGGCAATTGCGCAAATAGTCCGCTGAGAAGCTGCAGTGTCGGAAGGAAATGAGCAGCAATGCTTCTTGTGACGCCATTTGATAGGATGTCTGAGGATACGTTGGTGAAAGCCCACGATTCAAAGTGAGTGCGGCATCAACATTAATTTGGCACGGAGTTTTGCTTTTGCAGAGCAATTAAAGATGTTCTTCAGGCTGAGATTGGGCAACGGCTGAGACTGTATAAAATTTGTCAATGAATTCCACGCGGATTTGAGGATTGCGTGGATAGTATGTTTATGGGAAATAGAGAAACTAGAGACAGAGAGAAGTGTAGAGAAAATCGCAACAGAGAAATCAGGAGGCTCTGGCAAGCAGACGCGAAATTCCATTCGATTACCTTTGCAAATATAACATGACTGTTGAATTTCGTAGAGGATGGGATATCATTTTGTCGCTGTTAAAGCTCAGCCTCCGCATACATAACTTGCTTAAATTCAATTTATGAATTATTTACATTTCACATAAATATATTTGCTCTTATACAAAATAATTAATTATTTAGTACGAAATTTTATATTTATTGAGTAGTTATATGTAAAAAAAATTAAGAATTATTTATTTAGTGCGAAATTTTATATTTATTGAGTAGTTATATCTAAAAAAAGACATACGGATATAAATGATATAAATATTGCAAGGAATGGACATACAATGTTCAAAAATATAGACAGACATAATAATTTAAGAAATTAAGAAATTTAATATTACCCTTAAATTGATTTCTATAAAATTATTTCTTATTTCTACAATCAAGTAGTGTGTTTAGATAACAGAAAACAAATAGTAGTGTGTTTAGATAACAGAAAACATTTATATTGTATTATTACATTTTCCTTTGCTATTTTTTTTGAAGTAGCAATTAGGAAAACCAATCATTAACTTTTATATTAATAAGGTAAATAAGGCATTTATATTAATAATTAATAATTATATAATTATGCTTTCCTAATACGTTGAATAATTAATATTTATTGGAGGTGTGTGATGGGACAAAGGTGATAGTTTTTTTATATAATATGATCAACACAGGAATGGTATTCTTAAAATTTTTGAAAATGGGAGATCTTAATTATACAGAAATTAGATTTAGAAGGTGTTTGGAACTTCAACCAAATTAAATTTCATGAATCCATTGCAATTATTTTATAGTTGGAGAAGGAAAATAACCCTCAAGATAATGAGAGGATAATTTTCTCAACATAGAAGCTCGAGCAATGCATTCATAGTCTAGTCCACTTAAACCTTATCCAAAAACTTCATCTAGGGGAACATGTTCTTGTCCTCCCCTTAGCTCACCAAGTTTAACTTTCATGGGGCATGTAAATGAAACTCAAGACCCTTAGGAGTAGGAGTGTTTTGTGATTCTTAGAGAGCTATCCTCTTTATCTTTGCATGTCATTTTAGTAAAAATACCAACAATGGAGATGGGTTGGTTTTGATAATGAAAATAATGAAACAAGCAAGTCAATTTGGATTTGATAATCTTGCCATTGAAAGAGATTCCTTACTTTATCATTCTTGGAGATTCTCTACCTCACATCCATTCTCCAATTAGGATCTTACATGGCTTGAAGCCAAACAAAATATATTAAAATTGGTATCTTTGGGTAGGGTTAGTTGGAATATAGGAGCTCAGTAACTCCATGTCAGCCAATATCTCGACCTATATGCAAAGGAAAGTCAACGAGTCAGTGCATAAAATAGTTGATGAAGGGGTTGATAAAGAAAACTAGGATATGTTGTGGCCTTGGAATGGTGAAATCCCTTATCAACTAAAATAAGATTGTCACCACATCAATATTGAGGACAAAAATTACCATATGGGGTGTCATTCACTTGGACAAGGACCCTCCCCATGTGCCTTGAGTAGCTTAAATGTATGTGCTCAAGTGTGCAAGAATTGTGACGATACAAAGGATGAGGTTGACGGCTATTATCACGGAGCAAGCAATTATGTTTTACAACTCTAAGAATAATTTCATTAGTTTATCAACCTGTTAACGGTGCTGGACCCACCAACATTCAGGGGATCTCCCTAGTATGAAGTCCCAACTAGATCTCACACTGTTTGGTGTAGCAGTCCCATTCGATACAATGGCCCGATTGCCATTATCTTAAAGATATGCCTTAGCTCTTGCTTGTCAGCGCATGCGAGAGGTTTACTTAGTTTTCGAACAACGAGGTTCACGTGCTTGGTGAGTGCTTAGTGTCGCTTGTGTCAAGGTTCTTTCACTGCAGAGGGAGAGGGTGAGAGTGAGTCTTAAGTCGAAAGGGAATAGTCTCAACTCTGTTAGAGATACACAAAACAACAAGACATTCGTAACTTCCTGTGGAGTATTCCACACGGATGTGACAGTTACAAACACAAGGTGAATAGATAACATGTACAACACCCAGTGGAATAGTCCACATGAGTGCGACAGTTGTTATAACAAGTTTATGAGATTGAGTCTGTCGAATGTCTGGCGGAACAGTCCACATGGTAAGACAACATTAACAACTGATACAACACATTTCCAACAACATATGCAATAAAACAACCAAAATAGTTCAATTGTCTTAATACAGGTTAAAGAAACATGCATTACAAGCATCCAAAGAATATTCTTACAAACGAATATAATACATGTATGAAAACGTGCTAGCTTGTCAACATGCTTTTGAATTAAGCAAAAGTTCCAAGACACATCCATACACCATTACATCACTAACCCCGATAGCGGGGCATTGGAGCCATTGCTCGCTCCTCAAAGAAAATATTACAGACTCTCAAGGCTATGTGGGAGGAGCCAAGGTGAAAAGTCCTTTGCATGTACAAATGAGGGGTATATATAGCCAAGGGTGAACTTGACCCTTGTGACTCTTCGACTTCCCTCATGAATGTTTGACATACATGACTATTCAAATGACATGACTCTTCAACTTTACATGTGGGTCCCTTGGATTTCCACATTACATTACATTGATTAGAACAGTATGACTCACAGTAGTGGCTGATATGACTCATGACATGGCTCGACATGACAGTGGTGGTATGTTCATGCTGATGGTGGTGTCCATGTTGAGCTATAGTGTTGCTGAGTGGTGAGTGTGCTCTTGGTGTATCATAGCTTCACCTTCGCATGGAGAGGTGTGTGAGGTCTTTGATGGTCTTGGCGTTTGCTTTATGTTGCACATGCATGTATCTCCTTCGTTGGTATTTGACAAGCTTAATGTGTTCATACATTCACGAACAAGTCTTCTAGCATGCACTCCTTTTTCATCATGTTCATCATCACGCCATGTCTCATCCATGTACCTATATCTGCAATCACTCATGAAGGGATGACATCAAATCCAGAAATCTCCTAGTCTACCATGATCCATCATGTTTCATTTTCGGGTGTAGGTGATCGGGAGAGAGTGTCAGGCCAGGCAATAACCCCACAAAACAAAAATTGATTCGAGTAGTATTCCATTAGGTAGGTATTTGTTATATACAATAGGGAGTGACCGTTCAGTTCATCTCCCGATGACTGTTCACATTCCTAATTTAATTATTTACATAAATTCACCTAATCATGAAGATTAGGTGTCAACATTCCCCCCCTTAATCTGAAGGGATGTTGGTGAGTCCAAGCATCGTTCTAAATTGTTCAAGCTTTTCTCTTCCAAGCACTTTGGTGAAGATGTCAGCAATTTGCTCATTTGTGGAACAATGACGGAGATGGATTGTTTTGGCCTAAACATGATGTCGAATCAGATGATATTTAGTATTGATGTGCCTCTTCCGATCATGGAACTTTGGGTTCTTGGCCAACTTTATTGCAGAGGTATTGTCAATCATGAGTGGAGTTGATTGTACTTGTTTTACCTCCAAATATTCAAGAATTTTCCTAAGCCACACAATTTCTTTTGTTGCTTCAGCTACTGCCACGTATTCTGCTTCTGTTGTGGAATCTGCTGGAACTGATTGTTTGCGTGATCTCCAGGAGACAGCTCTTGATCCAAGACTCATAGCATTTCCTGAAGTAGATACCCCAGTTTCTTTGTCTCCATCAAAGTCTGAATCAGAGTATCCAATCAAACTAAATTCGTCCACCTGTGTATACTTGATTCCAAAGTCTTGAGTTCCCTTCAAGTACCTTAGAACTCTTTTTGCAGTAGACCAATGTCCCTCACAAGGATTTTGCATAAACCTGGAGAGAATTCCAACAGCAAATGAAATGTCTGGTCTGGTAGTAGTTAGGTAGTTGAGACTTCCCACAAGTTGTCTATACTTTGTTGCATCCTCAAATTCTTTTCCTTCAATAGATGTGAGCTTTAAGTTTTGTTCCATTGGAGTAGTGAGAGGATTGCACTATGTCATGCCAAACCTGTTCAACAGATATCCAATGTATTTCTTTTGAGAAAGAAATATGGACTTTGGATGTTGGGTTACTTCAATGCCAAGATAGTAATGAACATAGCCCAAATCAGTCATTTCAAAACTTTTCCCCAATTCCTTCTTTATGGATGCAATGTAGCTTTCATTATTCCCTGTCATAAAAAGATCATCTACATACACCACAAGATATACAACTGTTTTTCCAACTTTCTTGACAAATAAAGTTGCATCATGAAGATCAAAATGTTTGAAATTGAGTTTCAGAAGATGCTCAGTTAGTTTTTCATACCAGGCTCGCGGTGCTTGTTTGAGGCCATACAAGGAATTCAAAAGTTTGCATACTTTATGTTCATGCCCTTTCACAGCAAATCCTTTAGGCTGGGACATAAAAACATTCTCTTTTAGATCTCTATTCAAGAAAGCAGTTTTTACATCCATTTGATGGACTTTCCAACCGTTCTGAGCTGCTAGTGCAAAGAGTGTCCGGATGGTAGCCCATTTTGCTGTGGGGGCAAAAGTCTCCTCATAATCGACCCCTTCCTTCTGTGTAAAACCTTTTGCCACAAGCCTAGCTTTGCTTGTCAAGTGAGCCATCAGCTTATAGTTGTTCTTGTAGACCCACTTGCAGCCAATTGGTTTGGTTCCTAATGGAGGATCAACCAACTTCCAAGTGTCGTTCTTTATGAGGGCATCATACTCCTTTGGCATCGTTTCTTTCCGTTCATCATGAGAAGCAACTTATTTGAAGGAAGTTGGTTCAAAATCTGTAGACAAGTTCAATTCACAATCATAAGACACATCCATGTCAATAGGTTAATTAGAGTCATCTACATCACCTCCATTTTGCCGGTTTGAATTTCTGGTTCCTGGCTTTCCAACTTCATCAGGATGAACACTTTCAAGCGTCTTTGTGAGCCACTTTGGGGGACCTTTCTGAGATGGTCCAGGCTGCTCTGTTGATTGAGTTGGGACTGAATCAAGATTGAGTCTCCCAATTCTATCAATTACATCACTTAAAGCATCATCCAGTGTTGGAGTTTCATGCAGGGGAGAGTGTTCTTCAGAAGAAGATTCCACATGTTGATCTAGTATAGGAATCCCCCCTTCAAGATGTGGAATCTGATTATCAAATTCTTGAAATGATTTTGCTTTTGTGAATCTATCCAAGCGATCAAGTTGCCGCTCAACAACATTGTCAATTTTGGATGATTCAAGGAAAATTACATCTCTAGATACAACAAATTTCTTATTTACTTCATCATAGAGGCGATATGCTTTGGAGGTGTTTGAATACCCCAGAAAGATACACTTATGATTTCTAGCACCAAGTTTGTTTCTATGTACCTTTGGTATCAAGGCATAACAGGTGGAACCAAAGACCCTGAGATGCTTTACCGAAGGAACATGTCCATACCACATTTCATAAGGAGTCTTGTTTTTAATAGCATTAGATGGACATCTATTCTTTATATATGCAGCACATAGAACAGCATCAGCCCAAAACATTATCTTTACATTCTTGAAGAAGAGCATGGATTGTACCATATTTAAGATTGTCCTATTCATTATTTTAGCTACACCATTCTGTTGGGGATTATAAGGCATAGTTGTTTGATGTTTGATCCCATGTTGGCAAAGATAGTTTTAAAATTCATTTGATGTGTATTCTTTTCCATTATCAGAGCGAATAGACCAAATATGAGATTGTGCATCATTTTCAATCCATTTATGAAAATTCTTGAATGTTTGAAAAGCATCAGATTTGTTCTTCAATAAATAAACCCAACACATTCTGGTGTAGTCATAAATAAATGTCATGATATATTTATTTCCATTTTCAAAAGGAACAGGCATTGGACCACATAAATATGAATGAATGAGTTCAAGATTCCTATTTGCTCTTGAATGTGAATCATGAAAAGACTGTTTGCTATGCTTTCCTAGAATGCAAGCATCACATTGCTTAAGTTTTCTAGGAATTGTAGGTAAACCAACAACACCATTTTTCTTCAATAAGCAGAGACTATCATAGTTCAAATGTCCAAATCTAGCATGCCATAATAAACTTGATGGAAGTGTACCTTCTTCATGATGAGAATTGTATGAGAAATGTTGTGCATGAGTAGAGGTTCCTTGCAGCTTGATAAGCCTTTCTTCTTCTATTTTCCTCATGACAAGTGAGTGGTTAGATGCTTTTCTTACCTCAAGATTTCCATCAAACATATGAATGGAGTGACCTTGCTGGCGAATGTGGACCAGGGACAGCAAGTTTCTCTTCAGTTGTGGGAGATATAGAACATGATGCAGAAGAAAGTCTGGAAGACCAGGCAGTTTAAGCTTGATTGTGCCAAGCCCTGATGGCTTGATTTTTGATTGATCTGCAAAGTATACTGCTCCATCAACATTGTCAGTGAAATCTTCAAAAAAATCTTTTCTATGAGTCATGTGGCAGGTTGCTCCTGAATCAAGCAACCAATCATTTTTCCATGAAGCAAGTGAAGCATTAAACAAATCTTCATTTACTCCAATGTTACATTGTGCTTCAACATAGTGAGCGGATTCAGGTGCTTTACTTTTGCCTGTATCATCAGTTTTACCTTTATGTTGGTTTCTTTTCTGCTCAATTTTGTCCCATGGTAGCTTGCATGTGGAGGCATCATGTGATCCATTTATTTTGCAACAAATGTTGTGCAAATCTGCCTTTTCTCCTTGAGAATGTCTGCCCCCCCCGCCTCTGAAATATCTTCCTCTTCCTCTTCTTCCACCTCTTCCTCTTGTAGAATCTTGAGCAGGATTCTTTTATTTATGAGCAAGGCACATAGTCTCTTCAGAAGATTCAGGGGTTGTCTTCTTTCCAAAAGCTTTCTCTCTTTCAACAAACTTTTTCAAGAGAGAGTCAAAGGTTATATCTTTGAGATTTCCATTTGCTTGCAATAACTCAAGATAATTAGAGTAAGTAGGATAAAGTTATTTGAGAAAAGCGATAAGAGGAATATCCAATTCAACCTTAGTAGATTTGATATCATGCATTATAGAATTTACTTTCAATGCCAGAGCAAGCGGATCATTATTTTGTAGTTCAAGAGTGAAGAGTTTAATCATGAGTTGAACAACTTCAAGTGCAGAATGTGAGTCATAGAGTTCTTTCAGCTTTTGTAAGGCTTCAGAGGCATTTGAATATGACGAAATATGGCAACTCACCTCTTCATTTACAGATGCTACGATTAATGCATAAGCTTTGATGTTCTTGTTTTCCCAAATGACGAGCTCTTTGTTTGAGGTAGGCTATACTAGGTCATTGTCTCCTTCTCCGACACACACTCCTTTCCACAACTCATTGAATATGAGGGTGTGTTTTATCATTTGGGACCATTCAGTATAGTTCTCCTTGCCAGTGAGAACTATTCCCACCATGGATATGATTGAATGCACTATGTAAAAAAAAATTACTTTCGCTGATAGAAAAATACTTCTGCCAATATATAGTAAAATTGTACTCAAAAGGGCATTACTGAGACTCAGCAAACTAGTGTTGGTGTGGTAGAAATTAATGTAATACACCAAGATTGTGTATTAAACATAAAACATAACAGTAGCTTCCTTGATACAGATTATCGATTATTAAATCTTATAAGCCATGAAAAATATATATATGCAGACTTCACATCAATATGAATAAACGCACGAAGCTATATTTTTAGTAGGGAAATAGATGTTTTTCCACCACTACCAATCACCCATCATAGACGACCTCATTTCAATATATATATATATATATATATATATATATATATATATATATTGGGAAACAAAAGTATTTGCATAAATATGAAACCAACACCCAACAAACATATTTAATCTGCCATCCTGAGATTTGGAGAGGAGAGATAAAGCTATCCCCGACTCTCTAGCAATGTAAGCGGAACTAGCTGGCGGACAGTCCCATCATATAACAATTTTTTTTTTCAAGTATTTACTATTCTCACCTGCTGACACTTGGATCCAAAGACTCTGATCCACACTCACGTTCCTTGGGGTAAAAGTCCTCGAGGCTCAGAGACTGGTTGGTGGGGTCATTTCTTCCCAAATCCCTCAAGACTTGCTTGAAAACATTTACCTCGCAGGGTATGGTGAGGCCTCACCGGTGATCGAAGCCAAACTCCTTGATTATAGAAGCCAAGAAACAACGTTTCTTTGTATGGTTAGAACGTTGGTGCACTGAGCGTGTATCTCAAGAGGCCGACAGTTTGAACGCAAGATCTCATGCGCAGTTTTTGTTCACAATGGAGGGCATGCACGCTGGGTTTAGAGATTATTTCAATCACAATCATAGTATGGATAGCTGGAACTGGCGGAATGAGCTTGGACGGTTATGAATTTCGATTATTTACGGCTAATGAATATTTAGAATGAATGAGCCGAGGTTCCTCTCACTGCACATAACATAGATATGCGTAGGGCATTAAACAATGAAAACTATAGGTTTTGCTGTGAAAGGGATTCCAGACGCAGAGGAACGTTGCAGCGTAGGGTTTGTTTAGGAAAATGGCAGCAACATTCAAGGCGAGCAGCGTAACAGTAGCAGGCTTGACAGAAAATGTCAGAATCTGGCACCAACGAATATATGGGCAGCGTATTGCATGGAGCAGGCTTTATATGGAGCAGAGCACAGGTAATGGCAGACAGAACGTAGACAGTACAGGCACTCAGTCAGATTAGGGAGTTACAAGGCATAGGAGCTAAAAAAAAGAGCTGGCTCTGATACCATGTCAGGCCAAGCAGTAACTCCACAAAACAAAAACTAATTCGTGTATTATTCCATTAGGTAGGTCTTTGTTATATACAATAGGGAGTGATTGTTCAGTTCATCTCCCGATGACTGTTCACATTCCTGATTTAATTATTTACATAAATTCACCCAATCATGAAGATTAGGTGTCAACAGAGAGGACAAGATTATGAAACTGCGTAGAGTACATTTCAGGCAGGGATGCAAGATCCGAGGCACTATCAAGGAAAATTGTGCAGAGGTCATTAGGAGGCCGAGATGAGTAGTCTAGAACAACAACGATCATCTGTGGCATCTAGCCTAGCTGGAGGGCAAAACTGCGTAATTTCTTCAAGAAGGTAGTGCGGGTAGTAGGGAGGACACTGGAAGTGAAAACTACATATATTTTCTGGGGAGGCTGGCAGGAGGCTATGAGAGCTTGCTGTCCAAAACTGTACAGAAATGGGAGGCTGACCTGCAGGACATTTCTATGTAGTTTCTGGGCTGAGCAGGGTGTCAGGTAGCTGGAGGACAACCCAAGAAAAGTGCATAGTTTTCAAGAGGAGCAGCAAGTCGATTGACAACGGGACTGGCTGACAGAACTACACAAATTTCGGGGATAGTGTAGTGATAGGAACTGGGTTCTTGTCCTTCATGTTTTCTCAGCCAACGAAATCGATGATACTGACAACTTATGTGCAATTTTTTGGAGGAGTGAAGCCTTGGGTCACTGCCCAGTCAAACTCTCCAGTTGACCAGCAGGAGGCTTGATTGATTGGCTTGCAGGCAACACAGATTGAGATGGATTATTGGGAAACTTATGCGCTGTTCTGGGTGATAGTCAATTAGGTCGATTCTAGGATTGTGTAGTGCAAACTGCCTAGAAGGAAACCTCAAGCTCTGCACAATTGTGGGTAGCAGTACATGATCAATGAGGGCTGAGACTGCATAGTGCAGCTTAGTGGAGGTCCGACTAGTGGAGGGTGGTCTGCTCGACAATTCTTTAGCAAAATGACTATGTGTGTGAACAAGTGAACTCTCGCATGCATGACCTTGCGAACACACATGCAACATGACTCGATGACAAGACACCTCAAACCAACAAGACAACATATGCCCAATGTGACTAACCAATAGGTGCGAGCAACAAGCGTGACACTTGAGATAGATCGTTGAATGAACACGATGACAATTGCACGAAATTGCATACGACTTTGTGTGTGAGTGCGACAGATGCTTACATAGTGAACAAAACTTGTACACATGAAGACAAACATTTAATATAGCCAGAACATGACCGCAAGCATGACATTGTGACCAACATGCTAAAAGATGTTTGGCGAACGGTCAAGCAAGGGTGCAAAGACTTGACACAAGCTCAAGGGATGAGCCCAATTGTTTGCAAACATTAAGGAAAAAACTAAGGAAGGCTCCGAAATTGGATGCAGGCCAAAATTTTGGAGGATGTTGCAGTTGCTACAACACTTGGCGACACACTGGTTGAATACCAGCTTCTCTGTTTCGGTCCATTGACTACACAAGGCCTTGGACTCTTAGGGAGTATTAAATCATTGTGTGGGTTACTTTGGCTACCCCAGTTACCCCATGGATATACATGGTTCACCTTTTTCCAAATCAGTCAAACACGATAACAAGTTTCAGCTTGATCACAGTGTTTCAAAATCGGGAAGGGTAGTTTGTCTCACGAGTTTAAAATTTTCAGAGTATAGGTTTCCATGTGTGGTGTTGCTCCACTGCCAGTAGACCTAGATAGTACCCCAATGGAGTCACGCAGGAACACACACATTTCTCCATTTCCAGCGAGCCTGGTCAGTACCTTGGTGGAGTTACATGCTTCACCTCTCTACGCAGGAAACCTTTCTCTTCTTTGCCTTTGTATTTTTAAAGGAGGGTTGTGCATAGGCACTTATTTCTTTTTGGGGTGGAATAGGGATCCTGACTTATTAAGAGTAGAAGAGGTTGTTCATTAAGAGAAGCATGTAAGACCTCTGATATAGGTTTGCTCGTTTAGATTTTCCCCTTCTCCGTTTCTACTAGTTGGATGAGCTTGAAGACACAGAGCAAAAGGCTGAGTACAGACATGGCGTTTCCGAGTGTGTGATGAGCACCAATATTGCAACAAGAATGCTGCAACTCATGGGGCTACCAGCTTTACTTTATCAACCTGAGGTTCGTACAAACTTAGAGGTGACAGTGTTGTATACACAAGTAAAAGTGATGGTTCTGCATTTTGTCAGTGTTTAGCTGGTGAGAGACCACTAGGGTTTTCAAGCCATACTTCTATGGATTTGGAAGAAGATTGATTACTGATGAAAGAAAGAGAAATCTACTCTAGGAGAAAGCTTGCCTACTGCAATAAGGAAAAAGACTGAAATCCAATGATAAAAACACACAATTTCCTAACTAACTGCTGAGAAACTATGCTTTACAAGAATGCCAAGCTAACATGTATAAAATGCTACTGTCCTAAGAATGGAAGTTCAAAACATCAAACATCACTACTGTGCATGTAAAGGACTGAAATAAATCTGATTTTTTTCTCTTTTTGTTATTTTATGGAAAAACAAGTGTGAAAGATAATCTCTTTTGGTGATGTGGCAGGTGGCTTAGGGATGCTGGTGGATGGTTGGAAGGTTTGGGAGACCCTTAGGTGACCTTGTGTGGCTTCCTAGAGGTTCTCCCTCAATTCAACCTCAAAACAAGCCACTACAAGAAAACCTACAGGAAGTCCTAAAAACCTACAGGATTCCCTGTATTTCTACAAGATACAACCGAGAGAAAAATGATGGGTGCTAAAGGTGATGGAAGGTCTAGGGAAGGTGTTTGGTGGGTGGAATGGAGTGAGAAAATGCCTAGGATCACTTAGAACTCAAAACAAAGGTTGGGAGATGGTTGGATTTTCTCAACATACTTAGAGAAGTTTCCATGTAAAATGATGAAATTGGTGAAGGCCTTAGTGAAAGTGGGGAATGATCATGGATGGGTGAAGTTGGAAGGAGGTTTCTTGCTATGAAATCTTTCTCTACTTCTGAAACACCTGCACTACATCAAAAAATCGTATTTTCCCAAAAATCATGTAAACAAGATGAAGTCATGGATGAGATCTACTATAATACTAAAAAAAATGGTAATTAAATCCTACACTTGCAAACTGATCAAATGCCGGTTCAAGTATAGTAAACTCTAAATTATATGAGAAAGTGGAAATATGTCTTTTTGGGGCTGCAAAAGGCTCCTTTCCTCAAATCACGATCCCTGAAGGAGGAAGTGAGGCCAAGACACCTATTGACAGCTTTTTGGTGTTCCTTTTATCGCTTCTAACCTTCCGGTGAAGTAAAGAAAAAATGGAAGCAAACTAATCACATCTACACTACTTGCAATGAAATACTTCTAAGGACAATTGAATCATGAATCTATGAAACTAATCTAAGCATACAGATACAAGAAGAGGAGCCTCTATTGCTACGGTTGGGCCCTAACCCAAGAGCTTCAGCCCTTTAAGTAAACTTAGTATTTGATCATGAAAAAGCTCATTCCCATTATCAAAACAGAAAATTACATAGCAATGTCTTCCACAAGTCTAGAGCTCCAAAATAACTAGTGTTTTTACAACAAAAATTTGAATCCTAATGAGGCTCTAGGCTTCTTTATTTATAAAATTGAAGTCTCCAACGTCTTCCTTAAATCTAGGGAGGCTTGGCTTCCAAACTCGAGATGAGCTAACTCTTTGACTATCACTTTCTCGGTTGCCTTTTGATCTTCATGACTTGGCTGCTTGTACTTCGAGCTAGTGTGATTGATGGAGGAATATTCAAATGAGGGAGGAGTAAATGAGGAGGATTTACCTCCTATAATATCTCTTCCTTGTCCCATTCGAGTTTTAGCCTTTAATCTTGCCAAAATTCCATGATTTTCTCTCACAAACATTCATTTAATGCACATTAGTCCATTAGGCATAATATCTCATGTTGAATCATCTCATTAAACAAAATATAATCAAAACATGTAATAAGTTGTGAGAAGAGTTTATTTGACTAATCTAGGAGGTGAATTAAGGTCCATATAGTTACCCAATGATGAGGCTCATCATCACCCCCCTACTAAAAGTGTTGTTCATCCTTTGAGCAACTCAATCAATATCCATGTCTTTCATAGCTCTAGTGGCTTCCTTGACATCCCATGCTTTTGATATGGATTCTTCTTCTTATGCATAGAATCTTGCCTTCCTTTCTATCTCCTCCCACTGCTTTCTTTCTTCCTCTTCCTTCCTTCCTTCTAACATCCCTAAGAGCAGTGGTGGACCGAGTTTCAAGCCAATCTAATTACCTTTGAGCCTTTGGATGGTTTGTTTGTACATGAGTGTCCTATTCAGTGCTTCTCTCATCCTTTGAGGAGAATGGTACTCTCTGATTTTCAAACAGTATGGCAAAGTATTCCATATCCTTTGGAAAGCTTGCATGTTGTCATCCCCTAACAGTTTGAACATATCCTCAAAATGTGTAATTGCTTTCTCTTGGGCAGCAAGATACCTGGGTGCAAGTTGAGGATCATTTGAAATTAAATTATGTGTGCTGATGACAACCATTGGATTTGACTTCTCAACTCTTATCATGAGAGGCTCTGTTTGTTCCCTTTCCAATATCTTCTTCATTTCTGCAACCCTTGCTTCCTCATGGTTCATCCATGATGCCAAATCCATCAACTATAAATCCCCTAGCTTTGCATTAGGGTCCCATACATTCATATATGTCAAGGCCATGTTATGCAAGTAGAACTCAAACATCTTAGACCTATCTTCCAATGCACTTTGATCACAAAGATCAATGAACTATCTATAATCCTGGAATGGCATAGTGCCTCTCTATTCTAGGGTCTTGATTTGGAACTGAAACCACTTTTTCTTAAGATATAATACATAGGACTTAGCTGGAATCTTGCATTGATTTCTTCCAAAGATAGACTGATCATGGATTCCAATTGATTCTCTCTTTCTTGCAGCTGTCCTTTCAACCATACATTTTCTGCCTTCAATTGATTTTTCATTATGCCCTCTCTATCCCTCAGGCTACTTAGTTCTCTGCCCATCTCTTTGAGCTTCTCCTCCATGTGACCAATTTCCTCCACTCCCTTGGACTTGGCAGTCTCCATCCATCTGTGTGTTCTGGCTCTTTCTTTATCAAGCTTAATGAATAATGGGATGACAAATTTTTGTGGAATGACCCTACCCTCTTCAATAAATCTATAGTAGGAGTCAAGATTAGGTCGAGGACTAAGTTCCCTTAACTCTGGGTCCTCTCTTTTTTTCTTGCTGCATACTTCCTTCCTTGTCCAATTTATGAGTTTCTTGTAGGTTTAGTAGAGTTTCCTGTAGGACTGCATTTGTTTCGTGTAGGTCCTGTTTTGTATCCTGTAGGATGTATTTTCCTTTGGATGAGGTAGATCTAGTCACAGACCTTCTCTCATAAGTGATAGGAGACTTAGGGGAGGTTTGTGCTGATGATCCTTCTCCTTGAGTTTTTATAAGAGGAGCCATCTTCTCCAGTTGTTTTGGTGAGTCCTCAATAACAATTGGAACCTTGGTTGGATTTTGAGGTTTTCCCTACCTTATCATTGTACTTTTCTTTGATCTAAAGTATAATGGGGTTTGCCTCTGTCTCTTGCCTTTTTGTTTGATAGGGGTGCTAAGGACAGTGAGGGAAAATGTTGTCTCCTTCTCGGTGGGTTCTGGAGACACCCTAGGTGACTCCTACTTGTCCTTTGCCTCCTCTTTTCCATTGCAATTTTCACCTTTGTCTTTCCCCTCTTCTTCTCCCTCTAGATCCTCATCTCGTTTATCAATTTCCTCCTTCACATATTCCTTTGTTTCTTCATCACCTTCCTTCTCTTTCTCTTCCTCTTCATCTATTTCCTCTTCATGCCTCACTACTTCTTCTTCATCTGTTTCAGTCTCTTATTCATCCTTTTCATTGACAGTAGGGCTTCTATCATATGTGAGGGCCTTGATATCCACCTCTGTTGGCATGTCTCTAAAAATTTCCCAAGTGATAGGAATTATAAGGTTTTGGAGGGCATCTTCTATGATGATTCTAATTATACCATGGTGGGCTCGCTATTGGTAGTTTCCTTCCTACACCTTCATGGTTGTATCTATTAGTGATTGTGGAAGGAAGTATGGTATGCTGAGCTTGTGGTGAGGAGGTTTTTCTACTCCAAACCTCAATTCTTCAAGAAGCCTAAAGTGATATCCATATACCACACTATACCTACCTTCACATGATATGTATTTTATAAGATGGTAGCTTACCTCATTCTAGGGGTATGGTAGGCTTTCTCTCCTCACTCCATTTTTGTCTTCAATGGGCTCCTCTTCCTCTAGAAAGAGTTTCTTCTTAGTAGTTTGGCTATTTCCCTTGTCTTCCTTTCTCCAAGGCACTCTTAAGGGAAGTTTGGTAATTATATTTACGAGTTCAGGGGTGAGCTCTATGGAGAGGCCTCTCACCACAACAGTGAAGAAATTTGAAGAAATTTCAACCCCCACTTTGGTTATCAGTTTTCCTTATCATTCAATGAATTTAGTTTAAAATCCAAACATGATAAAAATTCTAAAATCTGGAAATGACAATATTTTTTGAAAACAAAAATTTAAAGATTTCACAACTACTAAAATTGTAGAAGTAAAACACAACAAAATTATGACAGCCACACAGAAAATAACACAGTGATTTTTGGTCAATGTGACCTTGGAAAAACCCCCTACAACTCTTGGGGAAAACCAGTTTGAGAGATCTTATTTATTTATGAAAATGCTTTTACAAAGAAACTGAAATACACAATAAAAATTCCAGCAACCACAAATTAAAACTTATCTCGATTTCCGTGCTTGAACTCCACCTCAAAAATTGTGCCAATCAGCAAACAAAAAAAATAGAAATTTTTACAGCAATAAAATGACATTAAATGCTATACGGTCTCCCTTGAAAAATGTGCGCATAACTTGTTGTACGGACTGTATGGATCGTACGGATTTTAGCAGTATGACTGCCTCAAAATTCGTGCCCTTGTTTTTTTCCCTCTTCCTCGATTTTTGTGCTATCCCTCTTCCTTGATTTCTTGCCTTTCTCTTGCTGTACGATTTTTCCTTGGGATGTGTGCCAATAAATGTTGTTGTCCAGATTTGCTGAAATGTATTCTTGCTGCTCTCCTTCACTTCCTCACTCCTAAAAAAATTTCTCCTTGCTTTCTCTTCTCTTTTTCTCAAATGCTCATGAAAGAATGAATTGATCTTTCTCTCTTCTCTTCTCCTTTTATTCTCTAGATGGCCTTTTGGGTTACCCTAAGATCTAATTGTTGAGATTCATTTAGATCTAGGGATGAGAATAAATGTGCATTTAAGTCTCACTTTTTATTTTTTTAACTCACCCACTTAAATAAAGTCCCACTTAGCCTTTTATTTCCATAGTCACTTTTTCACTTTCTAATTCTTCATTGACTTTAATAAAGTCACCTTTAAATTAGAATGTAACTTTACCACTTGTAAAGTCACTTTTAAATTAAAATGTAACTTTACCACTTATAAAGTCACTTTTAAATTAAATTGACTTTACCACTTATAAAGTCACTTTAGGAGAAAAGTAAAAAATAAATTTGGACACTTTTCCCTAGGGAAAATATCAAAGCCTTAGGGAACCACTTGTCCTCTGGTACCCAAATGTTAACACTCCCTCTTATCAAGGAAAGTGTTACTCACCACTCCCATCTTGTCTCTGAAGTAGACATGCTTGCTCCCTGGTAAGGATTTCGTGAAAATGTCTACTACCGGCTCATTTGTGGAAATGTACTCAAGCTTGACAGCTTCCTTTTGGACATAGTCTCGAGTGAAGTGATACTTGATTTCAATATGCTTTGATCTGTCATGAAAAACTAGATTCTCAGTGAGTTTTATGCAACTCTAATTATCAAAGTAAATAACTGAAGGTCTCAATGACTGACCAAATATACCAAACAACATATTACAAAGCCATATGGCCTCAAAACTAGCCAAACTAGTATCCATATACTCTGCCTTAGCTGAGCTCACTGCAACTGATTGTTGTTTCAGACTGATCCACAACACAACTGCCGAACCCAACCCAAAACAACACCTAGAAGTACTCTTCCTATCTGAAGCACAACCTACCCAATCTAAATCTGTGTACCTTGCCAGTCTCACTCCATCACCCTGTCTATAATCCAAACCACAATCCATTGTCCCTTGCAAGTAAAGAATAATGTGTTTTACAGCTACCCAATGCATCTCCTGGGCTCACACATGAACTCACTCATAGTGTTAACTGGAAAACCTATATCTGGTCAAATGTTGACCAAATATATGAAACAATCAATCAACTATCTATACAGAGTAGGATCCACCAACTCAGAATCAAAAGTATGAAGCTTATTCCATTTAGTGATCATAGGTGTAGACATGGGCTTGCAACCCTCCATGTGAAATTTGCTAAGAATATCCACAGTGTACTTCCCTTGTCCCAGGAAGAAATGCCCCTACTCCTGCCACACCTCCAATCCAAGAAAATAATGCATCAAGCCAATATCCTTCATCTCAAACTCTAAAGCAAGATCTCTCTTGTAGCCCTCAATGAGTCTCTTTGCACCAGTGATGATCAAGTCATCAACATACAACACCAGAATAAGAGGCTCCTCACCCACCTCAATGAAGTATAGGTTCAGATCAACCTCACTCTTTTTGAAACCCAAATGCTGCAAGTATGTATCAATCCTAGAGTACCAATCTCTAGGAGCTTGCTTCGGGCCACAGAGTGCCTTTTTCAATCTGCGTACGTGGGACTGCTTCCCATGCACCTCAAAGCCCTACAACTGCTCAATATAAACCTCCTCCTAAATGAATCCATTGATAAATGCAGTCTTCACATCCATCTGGTTGATCTTCCAACCCATATTTGCTGCAATCAATATAATGGAGCGAATATATGTATACCGAGCTATGGGAGCGAAGGTCTCCTCATAGTCAACTCCCTCTACCTATGAGAACCCTCTCACCACAAATCAAGCCTTGAACTTCTTGATGTTTCCATCTGCAACATGCTTTATCTTGTAGAGCCATATGGAAGTAACAATTGATTTGCCTTTAGGCCTTGGCACTACCTCCCAAACATCATTCTTCATAATAGGAGAATACTCCTCCATCATGGCCCCTCTCTAGACCCCCTGGTTGGTTGCCTCCTCATAACTAGAAGGCTCAGAGTCAACAATGCTTATTACCAATGTCATGTAACTACAGAACTGCTCAAGTGGTTTACTCTCTCTAACCTGTATCTTTGGCCCAGCAACTGATGTGGTCTCATGCAAGGTATCTTGAAGCCACTTGGGCTTCCTCTTCCTTGAGCATACTTCTCCCATTGAAGTGAAAGAATCCTCATCATCATCAGAAGCCTGAACTCTTGAAGGCCTGCCAACTGACCTCCTGCCTAAATTTATGCCTATAGATGCTGAAGTACCATGTGAACTATCCATTAGTGGACTACCCTATGAACTGCTTTGTGGACTACCCTACATGCTGCCTAAAGAACCACCCACCTGACTCTAAGAGCCACTGCTCACTGACGGACCTGACACTGTAATCAATGTACCTCCTGATCCCTGACCATAGGATCCATGTGACTGACTCAGCTGCTCTTGAGGGTTTTGTGACTCTGGATACTCTAACTCTGTGACCTCCTAAAATCTATCTCCTCCTCTAACTTCACATCTCGCCTGACAACCACTTTCCTCTGCGCAGGAATATAAATCCGATAAGCTTTCGAGGTCTCGCTATAACCCACAAAGATGCCCTTGTTTGTAGTGGGCTCTAGCTTGGTCGTGTTCTTCTTGGGGACGTAGGAATATGTAAGGCACGCAAAGATACGAAAGTGCCCAAAATGAGGCTTCTTCCCAGAAAAATCCTCCTCCAGAGTCACATTCCCCAAGGCATAATGTGGACTCCTATTCTGCAAGTACAAAGCAGTGTTGTAGTTCTCTACCCACAAAAATAAAGGTAACCCCTAATCATGAAGCATGGCTTTTGTAGCCCTTGTAATGGATCTATTATTCCTCTTCGTAGTTTGATTCTACTGGGGGTTGTAAGGAACTGTGAACTCCCTCCTAAAGCCCACCTCAGCACAAAAATCAATAAACTCACCAAGGGTGTACTCCCCTCCATTGTCCGACTTGAGGACCTTGATCTTCCTACCTTTCTGGATCTCCACAAGAGCTTTGAACTCTTGAAACCGCTTGAAGACCTCACTCTTGGTCTTCAAGAAATAAATCCAAGTATTCTTGGAGTGGTCATCAATGAATAAAACGTAGTAATCATAGCCACTCAAGGATACATGAGACATTCGACCACTTAGATTGGTATGAATCAAGTCAAGGATCCTGGTCGCTCTGCTATCATTGTTGGGAAAAGGGGATCTAGAAAACTTCCCCATAGCACATCCTCTGCATACATCAAGTTGATTAGAATTGAAATATGGCACACCAGTGGTGATCTCCTGCAATGTACTCAAGGACCCATGATACATGTGCCCCATCCTGTAGTGCCAAATCTCACACAACTCTGAATTGCTAGATTTGTTGTTGCTCCTATCTCGGGTGCTGCTACTCAATGCCATCAGGGGCTAGAATGAGAACTTGTACACCTTGGTATGGTGCACACCAATCTCTCTAGCTAAAGAACCTGGAGTTACCCTAGGATATATAAGCACCTGCCCTCTCCTGAACAACACATCATACCCTCTGTCCTTAAGTGCTTAGACGGATATCAGGTTCTTCGTCATTCCAGGCACATATAGAACATCTAACACTTTCAAGGGAGGTTTGGGTCCCCTATCAAATGTCAATGTCCCCACACTGACTGCTCTAACAATGTTGTCATCACCAAATACTACCTCAATATTAATATCATCCTCTGAAAGCTCTGAGAAGTACTCTTTGACTCCTGTCATGTGGCGGGAAGCGCCATTGTCAACATCCAAATGTTAGAAGATGCTCTGCTAGTAGCGGGGAATGAAAACTCACTCTAAACTTGTATGGCAGGTGATTCTACACCAGTAGCCTCACATGCTATGAACCAAAACTCCTGATCAAAGCTCTCTGAGAAGTTCTCTATCTCTACAAAAGCTGCCATGGGTTTCTCTTTCCCTTTCTTGTTCTTCTTCTTTGGACACACAACAACATAATGTCCCAACTTTTGACAATTCCAACATTTGACTTTGGAATAATCCTTCTTCTTGTTTTGTTGCTTGCCTTTACCTTTGCCTTTTCCTCCACTGTTGGAAGCTTGCTTCCTTTCTCTGCCCTTCTTACCTCTTACTAACAATGCCACATTGTCATCCTCCTCCACAAGTTTGGTTGCCCTAAGATGGTTCTTTCTTATCTCATTATGAATGCAATCATCCTACAACCTCTCCCAATCAGGAGGGTTTTATTGTGCATAATGCCATCCAGAAAATTCTCCCAAGCCTTTGGAAGACCATTCAAAGCAATCCTCACAAACTCAGTGGGTGAAATGATCTCACCTACGGCTGCCAACTCATATCTCACTGAAGTGATATTTGTGAGGTATGCTGTAGGACTGTTAGTCTTAGCCATTTTAATGGCCTTCAATTTCTCCTTTAGGACCATTTTTATATTTTTATTTGAGCTCTGGTAAAGACTGGTCAAGGTTGTTAACATCTCATGTGCATAAGTCTTTCCTCTCACATGAGGAATGATAGGGTCAGTAGGTACTACTACTGGGTTCTATGTGGTATTTACCATAATTCCCTAAACTTCTACTTCCTCAAAGATGCTCTGGATTCTCTCCTTCCATGCACTATAGTTTTTCTGCCCATCCAACCTGTCTTCAACTCTCAAACCCAAAGACATGTTTCACTATCCTACCAAACTAAAATTTTCAAATCTCTGGTAAAGGCTTTAGTTTTTTGTGTAAAAATCAGCTTGCTATAATTTTCACTTTGTTGTCCCAAACTGCACTTTTTAACCAACCAAGCTCTGATACCATGAAGAAATTTGAAGAAATTTCAACCCCCACTCCAGTTATTAGTTTTCCTTATCACTCCATGCATTTAGTTTTAAATCCAAACATGATAAAAATTCTAAAATCTGGAAATGACAATATTTTTTGAAAACACAAATTTAGAGATTTCACAACTACTGAAATTGTAGAAATAAAACACAACAAAATTATGACAGCCACACAAAAAATAACACAGTGATTTTTGGTCAATGTGACCCTGGAAAACCCCTACAACTCTTGGGGAAAACCAGTTTGGGAGCTCTTCTTTATTTTTGAAAATGCTTTTACAAAGAAACTGAAATACACAGCAAAAATTCCAGCCACCACAAATTACAACTTACCTTGATTTTCGTGCTTGAAATCCACCTCAAAAATTGTCCCAATCGGCGAATAGCCAAAACATAATTTTTTACAGCAATAAAACAACATTAAATGCTACATGGCATGCCTCGAAAAATGTGCCCAAAACTTGCTATATGAACCATACAGATTTTAACAGTACGACTGCCTCAAAATTTGTGCCCTTATTGTTTTCCCTCTTCCTCAATTTCTGTGTTGTCCCTCTTCCTTGATTTCTGTGCCTTTTTCCTGCTGTACGGGTTTTCCTTGTGATGCGTGCCAATAAATATTGTTGTCTAGATTTTTTGAAATGTATTCTTGCTGCTCTCCTTCACTTCCTCATTGCTAAAAAAAATTCTCCTTGCTCTCTCTTCTCTTTCTGTGAAATTCTCATGAAAGAATGAATTAATCTTTCTCTCTTCTCTTCTCCTTTTATTCTATAAATGACCTTTTGGGTTACCCTAAGATCTAGTGGCTGAGATTCATTTAGATCTAGGGATGAGAATAAATGTGCATTTAATTCTCACTTTCTATTGTTTAACTCACCGAATTAAATAAAGACCCACTTAGCCTTTTATTTCCATAGTCACTTTTTCACTTTCTAATTCTTCATTGACTTTAATAAAGTCACCTTTAAATTAGAATGTAAGTTTACCACTTATAAAGTCACTTTTAAATTAGAATGTAACTTTACCACTTATAAAGTCGCTTTTAAATTAAATTGACTTTACCACTTATAAAGTCACTTTAGGAGAAAAGTAAAAAAAAAAATTGGACACTTTTCCCTAGGCCAAAGATCAAAGCCTTAGGGAACCACTTGTCCTCTGGTACCCAAATTTTAACAAATAGTGGCATGGGTCTAGGTCAGTGGAATGAGGGAGAGAGAAAAATCTCTGGCTACTTCATCATCATACCCCCTCAATTTCTCAAAGTACCCCATCCAATTATGCCTTGTGAATATTTCTAGCATAGGAGTGTGTTGGTGAATCCTTACAGTGTTAATGGGCTCCCTTCTATTAAACACCCCTATCATTTTGTCTTGTGAATTTGAGGAGCAGAGATACACAATTTTAATGAAGGAGGAAATTGGACTAAAATCTATGTGGATACAATTCCCTTATATAGCTATCAATTTCATTAGACTAGGATATTTTTTTGTTCTTTTTACATGGAAAAATGGGAGGAAATGTAGAGCCTACCTCCTCATAGTGCTTGATGTAGCCAACCCCTATGTTTCCCCCTCTGAAATTTCTCTTTGCCAATCCTGTAGACTATGTGACTATATCTTGTAGGATTTCTTGTAGGATCCTGTAGGAAGTCTTGCACCGGAAAAGATGAAGTTTTTATCTTCTGTAGGTTGCTTGGGGACGAGCGACATTCCTAGAGTGAGCCTTGAGAAGATGAATGCATGAGTGCATGGGGATCAACGTTTATTTCCTCTTATGTTCGAGTTGAGTGAGGTGGTGTGCTAGTAGCTGAGGTACGAATTTCTATTTTTGGACCATTGGTCCCCACTACCACATCATCGTTGCTTTCACCTCGTAATCAACTCCCACTTCAGGGATCCGTAGTCTTAACTACTTTCGACCTCATCCTCCTTTTCTTTGACTTTACTATTGCCATGTGTGTGAGGACTAACTATTTTATCCTCACTAACTGAAGGAAGGTGGCCAAGTTAACTGGCCAACTTCCACTTATAAACCAAATCGTTTACAACCTTTACATATTTTGATTATATTATGCAAATGAGAGAGTGAAGTGAGATACTTACCTGTGGAAACAATACCTTGTTGTAGTTTTTTGAAGAAATGAGGTTTTTGTTGTATGTTAGCTGCATGGGATCTCCCCTTCTTTTTATTTTTGTTTTATTTTGTTGTCCTTTGAGGACTTCCTTGATGTGCAGGTACTTGGTGTTGAAGATGATGGTGTTGTTGCTGATCTGGAGCTTCTTCTACCATTGGATCTCCATGTTGGAAACTTGCTGCAACTTATGATTTTTATTTTGTGGGATAGGCTGCTATAGGATTTCCTAGATGATGTCCTGTAGCTACTTCTCCCTCAAAAGTTTTAATCATTTCTACTGTCGGGACCTGATGATGATGACCATGGATAGAGAGGAGGTCTAGGGGTGTGTGAATAATGAAAAATAACCTTCAAGTGTTGTTCCCCTTTGCTCTCTGTCTCATCTTTTTTCTCTGTGTTTTTTCTTGAAGACTGTAATTTTTTGAAAACTGATTTTTTTAATGATGAATGTAGGGGTGATCAAGGTGGAGAGAGGTATGGTAATGAAGTGGTGATGTAGGGATTTTAATTTTTTGACATGGGTAGGTCATTTCCTTGCCCTAGGGTTACTTCCTGTAGGATTCCCAAGCCACTGTAATTCCTACGTGATCATCTTGTAGGTTTTCAGGGGATCCTGTAGAAAACACAGTACCTTTGGAAACTGAGGCAAATGAGTGAAACAAATGAAAGGAATGGTGGAATGATGAAGGATATTAAAATAAAAATATGAGTGGAATAGGTCCCCTTTTGATTCTCCTTTCCTCTCTAATCGTCCTCCAGTTGACCTGCAAACAATTTTTCATGATTTTTTTCTTTTCTCTCATTTTTTTTGAAAACAACTAGTCTGCCTCCAAGAGGTTTTCACCTAGAGATCTTTTTATTTATCTTTTTTATTATTTTTAGTTTTTGACACCATTGGGCTTCCCCAAGAGGTTTTCAACCCAATAGTGGGACTCAAGCACCTCATGGAGGTTTTCACCCGAGTCTCCTTATTTTATTTATTTATTTATTTATTCTCAGCGACTTGATGAGGTAGGAGCTGAGGCTTGCTCCACCACCATCATTTTTTTATTGATACCATCGATGAGCTCTTGCTTTGAAAATGTTCTTTTGTAAAGTTTCAATCTGTGCCCATTAACAAGTAAAGGAATGGCCTCTGCATCTATGGTTTTGATCTGCATTGAACCATTATCATAACATCTCTCTATAACATAAGACCCTAACCATCTTGTCCTTAATTTTCCCTTAAAGTATTTATATCTGGAATCATATAAAAAATCCCAATCACCTTCTTGAAATTGCTTATCCTTATCATGCCAGATATTCCTCTAAATTTGAGTTACCTCTGTGTGTAGGAGGGGTTGCATTCTGAACTCATATAAACCATTCAAGTTGAGCAATATCTTTTTTTGTGCACTGCTGAGATCTAGATCTAGTTGGGTTTCCACCCTCAATGTATTATACTCAAACACAATCGACAACAGGGCCTTTTTCCGATAGACTAGCTCATAGGGTGTGAATCCAATGGTGGTCTTCCAGGTGGTATTATAGGCCCAGGTGACCTCAACTAGTCTAATCTACCCAATATTTCCTGCTGCTACTAACCACTTTGGTCAAGATGCCCTCCAGTGATTTGTTGGTCGCCTCCACTTGCCCATTAGCTTGTGGGTGATAGGGAGTGGAGGTTCTACCCTTGATCTTGTGCTAGCTTAGCAAGTCTTCAATCACGTTGGAGGTAAATTGTCTACCTTGATCAGTGACCAGTTCTCTAGGGTACCCAAACTTGTAAAGTACATTATCCCTTAAGAGCTTAACCACTTTCTCCTTTGTTGCTGCCTTGATTGCCTTGGTTTCAGCCCACTTAGTTAGATAGTCAGTGCATACAATAATATACTACTTTTCCTTGGAAGGAGGGTCAATAGGTCCAATGAAGTCCATGACCCACTTGTCAAATGGCTTGAAAGTCACTTGAGGTTGTAGAGGCATTTCATCTCTTGGAGTAGGATTTCCCATCCTTTGGAACTGATCACATTGACTAGTATATTTTTTCACATCTTGATGAAGAGTGGGCCAATAATAACCAACTTGTAACACTTTAAATGATGTCCTCTTTTTTGAAAAGTGACGTCCACAAGGCCCATCATGACATGTCATAGGGATGTCAAAGACTTCCTCCTCCCTGACACACCTTCACAAAATTTGATCTGGGCCTAGCTTGAACAGGTTGCCCCCAATCTAAGTGAAGGGCGCACTCTTCCCCATAATCTTTCTTTTCTCAATGGAGGACAAATTTGATGGGAACTCTACATATACCAAATAGTTTACAATTTCAGTAAACCATGGAGAGAGAATTGAAATGATGAATAAGTGCTCATCTGGTAACTGATCATCAACCATTCCCTCCTCACCTGTAGGCAAATTTAATCTGGAAAAAAAATTTGCAACAACATTTTACTTGCGAGGCTTATCAACAATAGTTAGATCAAACTGCTGTAATAAAAGTAACCATCTAATAATCTAGGAATTCACATAAGGTTTATTCATTAGATATTTGATTACAACATGGTCAGTATGTATAGATGTTTGATAACCTGTAATATAATGCCTAAATTTTTTCATTGAATGCACAACATCCAGGAGCTCCTTTTCGGTCATTGTGTAGTTCAGCTCGGCCTTTGACAGATTCTTACTGATAAAGTAAATGGCATAAGGCAATTTTTTATCTTTGTGAGAGGAATCAACATGTATATGAAAAGTAAGGGCCCAATTTGGGCCTCGGAGAATCGATGCAGTGGTTAACTTGTCCTTCATGGTGTCTAGGGCCCCTTGACAGCTTTTTGACCATACAAACTTAGATTCTTTGGCCAACAACCCAAATAAAGGAGAAGCCAACTTCCTGAAGTATTTTATAAACCTTCAGTAGTATCCAGCTAACCCTAGGAAACTTCTGACATCTCTCTACTTTTGAGTAGGTGGGATCCTTTGGATGATATCTATTTTGTTTGGGTCCACCCGCAGTCCTTGCTAAGATATTGAATAACCTAGCACAATCCTTGCAGTCATCAAGAATTCACATTTTTTAGGACTGAGAGACAGGTTCATCTCAATGCATTTGTGCAACACCTTACCTAAGTTGGACAAAGCCTCCTGGAAATCACATCCGTAAGGTGTGAAATCATCCATATAAATCTCTACTGCATCATGGACTAATTCGGCAAAGATACTCAAGACTGCTCTCTCTAAAGTGGTAGGAGCATTGCATAGGCCAAAAGGAAGGACCCTATAGGCGAAAGTACCCCAACGACAAGTGAAGGTGGTTTTATCCTGGTTTTCGGGCTGATCTGGATTTGATTGTACTCACTAAATCCATCTAGGAAAGAGAAAATATTTTTCCCTACCAGGCCATCCAACACTTGGTCGATGAAAGGTAGAGGAAAATGGTCCTTCTTTGTGGCTTTGTTTAACTCCTTGTTATCGACACAAATCCTCCACTTACCATTTTTCTTTGGAACCAAAAACAAAGGAGAGACCCACTCATTGTTTGAGATATGGTAAATGAATCTTGCATCTAGCAGCTTTTGCAATTCTTCTTTGACTATATCTTTAAGAGCTGGATTCATCCTCCTTTGGGGTTGCTAGACTAGCTTGCAACCTTCTTTGATATAAATGTGGTGAGTACACACCGAGGGGTGCACTCCCTTCATTTCTTTGTAACTCCAAGCAAAGGCATCCAAATGTTCCTTTAGCATGTTGCACAACTTTTCTTCTTGTTGAACAGAAAGATATGGGTTGATTTCAAAGTTCTCTTGGGGCCAAATTCTATGGTTTTGACATGGATAGGGTTGGAGTTGGCTAAACATAGATTAATATGATGGTTTTTCTAGGTTTCCTTTAATATTTCTTCTAAGGACAATGTACTAGGAGTTGGACTTTGGAGTATGTGTTCAATCAAATCATCTTCATCTTGTTGTCCCCCTCCCATGGTTGTTTCTAAGGTATAGAGTTGGGCGGAATAAACTTCCTCTTCCTCTTCCTCTTCTAGCCACAAAGGTAAGTCATGTTCTAGAGATGGCTTAGCAAGAGGGTATAGGACTAACTTCTTGGACATATGCCCATATTTTATGGTCATATTTCCATCACTGCAGCTAATGTATGCATCGGCAGTGGCCAACCAGGGCCTCCCAAGGATGAAAGGATAACAGGTAACCTTAGCCTTAGGCTAAAGAACTAGGAAATCTACAGAGTACTCCCAAGAGTCAATGGAGACCGTCACATCCTCCACAATCCCCTCAAGGGTCACTGTGGAGTGGTTTGCAAGTTGCAGCACTGTTGTGGTCTTTCCCAATGAAGCTTGGAGGCTGAGCTTGAGCATGGTGTCCTTGGTCATCACATTAATGGTAGCCCCAAGATTGATCAAAGTTTGTGGGACAATGGTGCCATTTATGTGAACATCTACTATAAGGCTTCCAGGGTCCAAATATTTTGCACAGATTACCTCCCCCAGCAGTAAGTCAGACAAATGTCCAATGCCATTAATGGTGGGGGAATCTCTTCTTCACCTCCCTAGATGCTTGAAACACTTCTCATTAATAAAATTATTGTAAATGGGTACATCTTTAATATATTGGAGAAGTGGAATTTTGACACATAGGTTTTTCAATTATCCCAGAAGTTCAGTCTCTTCTGGGGTAGGCTGGAGTGGTTAGGTTAGTATCTCAGAAAAGGGTGGTGGATTTACTTTAGGAATGCTTTCCTCTCTTTCCTCCTTAACCTCCCTAGGTGGAGGTAGAGGTTGGTTGTCTGGGAGTACTCTCCTAGATCTCAGATTGATTTCCTGAGTTTCCATAGCATAAGCTGGATAAGATGTCTCTCCACTGTATACTTGTTGTGTTTTTCTATTGTTCGGGTTCGGATTTGCCTGGGCAAGCATCTGGGGTTGTTTAGGTGGAGCGGAGTGTAATAGCTGTGGTTGAGTAGGTGGTGAAGGAAATAAAGCTGGAACATTGTTGTATGGTGGCCTCCACTCCTGGGGAACTGCATCCACTGAAGTTGTGGCAGAGCATATTGTTGAAATGACTGGTTGATTGGCTGGGAATGATACTGAGGTACAAAGGACCAAGGAGGAGGTGTAGACCAGGAAGGATGAGCAAGGGGCCCCTAAGAAGGTATGGATGTGGTTTGGTTGGAGTTGTAATATGCATGGGATGACCCTTGCATGCCCTGCTGGTATGGCCTAGGCCCATGAGGTCTCATTTCATTTATGTAGCAGAGCTATTTAGTTACCCCTTCAACTCCTTGATATACAAAGTTTAATCTAGGGAGAGAAGGGCACTTCTATGTGGAGTGGTTTTCTTCACAGACTAAGCATATTCCAATAGAATTCAATGGGCATTCGTTCCTAGGGTGCCTGCTGGTGCATCTGGGATAGAAAATGGCTAAGGCTCTCTCTGCTTCCTCCTATTTTGTCTTAATGTACATGGTGTCCATTTGTAGGGCAAGTGTTTGGAACATCTCACTCTTGAAATCCTCCAGCATGTTTCTAGTTTCACCCTTTATGGATGAATTGGAAGAGGATGGACTGACAATAGGTTGGCTACCCCTACCCTTTTTCCTAGCTGCCATAGAATGGTTTCTAAAGATAGTCTTGATATCCTCATAGGGTAACTGGTAGATATCCCCTCCTACTAACAAGTTCAGGGTATCCAGAAGATCTTCCCATACTCCTCTAAGTAGGACCAACTTTAGTGACTCAGGGTCAAGTGTGCACCTGGCCCTTTTGTAGCTAAGCTGGAATCTTTCTTCATAATCTTCTAGGGATTCATCATTTCCTAAGGTCATCCTAAAAATTTCCCCTTTAGTGTATTTAGACCTACAATAGTCTCAATACTTGTTGTTTAAGGCTTACTGCATCTGAGCCCAAGTTGTGATGCTATCTCCAGGTAAACCCATGAACCAATGCAAATCTGCATCCTTGAGAGTGGATGGAAATAGTTTCAACTTATGCTCATCATTGGTGTAGTCATAGGTTCGGCATATGATAGAAAAATCAAATAAGAAAGTGTCTGGATCTTCTAAGGTCAGACCATGGAAATGAGGAAGGGCAGAGGGACTTATATTTTTCATCTTAGTATCCCCATTGGTTTCCCTGATGGGGAAGGCACCCTCAACTCTTTCCATATTTCCTATGTCATTTTTGTTTTCAGCCATTGGTTCAGTAGGAATGGGTTATTCTTCTTCTTATTCCCCTGTAGGTTCTTCAAATATGTCTGGTTACTCACCTAAGGGTTCCTTCAGTTCACAGCCACCGAAGAAGAGGGAAGGTTGGTTGTTTGAAGCAGTGGGGGTATTTGGAAAAATTTTCCCTAAGTTATCCTTATTCCTACGAGGCATGAAAAAAATGTTTTTGTTGTGTTTTGTGTTTTTTCAAACTTTGAAAGTAATTGTAGAATTGAAATTGTAGACTGAATGAAAAATACTGACTGAATGAAAAATTAACCACTTGATTGAAAGCTTACTTGCAGAATGGAAAGGAAAGCAAAGAATGCAGAATGGAAAAGGAAGCAAACTAAATTACTTTTGTAGAAATGAAAATAATAGTAGAATATCAAAAACAAGAAATGGAAGAAAGAAAGCAGTAATCACATATTACTCAGACACCTCCCTGGCAACGATGCCAAAAAGTGATGAGCACCAGTATTACAACAAGAATGCTGCAACTCTTGGGGCTACCGGCTTTACATTATCAACCCGGGGTTCATACTAACTTGGAGGTGACAATGTTGTATACACAAGTAAAAGTGATGGTTTTGTCTTTTGTCACTGTTCAGCTGGCAAGAGACCACTAGGGTTTTCAAGCTAGAATTCTATGGATTCAGAAGAAGCTTGGTTACTGATGAAAGAAAGAGAAATATCCTCTAGGAGAAAGCTTGTCTACTGCAATAAGGAAAAGGACTGAAATCCAATGACAAAAACACACCATTTCCTATCTAACTGCTCAGAAACAATGCTTTACAAGAATGTCAAGCTAACATGTATGAAATGCTACTGTCCTAAGCATGGAAGTTCAAAACATCAAACATCACTACTGTGCATGTAAAGGACTGAAATAAATATGTTTTTTTCTCTTTTTGTTCTTTTCATGGAAAAACAAGTGTGAAAGCTAATCTCTTTTGGTGATGTGGCAGGTGGCTTAGGGATGTTGGTGGATGGTTGGAAGGTTTGGGAGACCCTTAGGTGACCTTGTCTGGCTTCCTGGAGGTTCTCCCTCAATTCAGCCTCAAAACATGCCACTACAGGAAAACCTACAGGATGTCCTAAAAACCTACAATATTCCCTGTATTTCAATAGGATATAACCGAGAGAAAAATGATGGGTTTTGAAGGTGATGGAAGGCCTAGGTTTTGGGGGGAAAAGTATCTAATGCAGAATGCCTCTATCCCACTCTGAAGGTGATAGTACTCCAGCAACAACTGAATGCAAAGCTATTCAAAGTTTCTTCTTTATGAGATGAGAGAGGGAAGAAAAGGATGATCTACTAACCGTTATCTTGCGCTAATAGTCGATCCAGTCTTCACTCCTTGTTGCTTGCTCCTAGCTCCTTGCCCTTTCACCGGCCCAGCTACACACAGATCCTGTAAAAGCACAAGAAAAGGAAACTACAAGAAGCATACATCCGTAATCGATTATAGGATTAGCATAAATCAAATATACAAGCATCTATTCATCATAAAGACACATGCATATAGAAGAACCTCAAATACTTTATTGATAATAGAAGTGAAGTTCTGAGAGAGTTACAACCACGATGGGCCCAATCCAGCAACACCTCCCAGCTGAAAGAAATCTCCTCTTCACCTCCTTCAAGCAAAACACCCAATAGCTCTATACACAAACCAACAGAACTTCCTTACTTGTACAAAATTCCAGCCTCCTTAGACCTCATGAGAGAGCTCTATATATAGGGTTTTGGAGAAAGGATGAGTCATCTTGAGACTGGCCTGAAGCTGACTTGTGTCCTCTCCCACTTTAGTTAATCTTCAGTTCTTGAGTCCACTTGGAGAATCTTGCTTCCACTTGGAGATCAAGACCCTCTTACTCATCACTAGGCGAATTCCTTGACCCAAGTGTCAGTTTGGAAGCTTCCTGGGCAGTTGACACCTTGCAGAATGATTGTGCCACTTGGCCAATCTCGCCCAGCGCAGGTAGCCTTCATTAGTTTTGACCTTCAGCGCAGGTACAAGGAGGAGCAGTTGACATTCAGTGCAGATGCTCAGTGGAGCAGCTGACATGATCCAGAAATAGGCTGTTTTTGAGTGTTTTCAGGTGGAGAATTGATTTTCAGTGCTGTGGTTCGCAGACCTTGTTCCTCTAAGGGTAAGAACAACATGTTTAGGGACTTTGGATCCCTCAGATTATTGACATTTCATGCTCCATGCTGTTAGGCACAAAAATGTCTATAACAGTTGCCCCCTAAAGTATGAGGTCGTCTATCGGGTGAAATGCTTTATTAGGAGGATCCGAAGTTCATTCAATCGGCTGAGAGGTGCCCTACAATAAAATACAATACAATACATTATTTTTCATTCTGCTTTCATGATCTAGCTGAGGCGGGCATTCCCATGCTCAGCTTTATAAATTCATTTTGGTACATATAACAGACGACCGTCTGATGATAGACTGATAATTCTCTGCTGAAATTATCATCCTTTGAGTAGGATGATCATCTGCTGCAATAATGTACATATCAAATGTCTTTATATTTCCTGAATATATATTGCAGCCCAGATGGATGAAACTAGATCCGGGGTCTTAAATCTCGTTCGATCTTCACTCTAAGTACAAGTCGATCCATGTGAGAATTGCGCTGAAGTCGAACATGGAAAGACATCGCTTGATTACCGGTCAATAATGTAAACCGTTAACAAGCGTGAGAGGAATCACCAATAATGACAATGACCCTCAAGGTATTGCAGTACAATTCACGTGGTGTGAATAAAGGACTTGGCGTCGAACACCACGCAAAATCTTCTGGTCGAAGGTCATTGATGTATACCTGTCGCCGGAAGTGAGAAACTTGCCATTGAGGCATGCAAGCTTCAAAGTACTGGGGGGGGTGTCCCTAGATCAACTTCTTGGATAGTGAGCTGAAGTCGACAAGAAGCGATCCGTCAAAGGAGGGCCTTAATGAATCCCACATCAGTGACACGGAACGGAGCTAATGATTTTAGTGGAGGTGAAAACAATCTGTGAAATATGATTCAGGGTGGCGATCATGGGTGGATGAAGGATAATGTATGGCAGTGGATGGGACACGGTTGACTCTTTCTGAACACATCTCTTGAACATATAACGACACTGATGTGATGGATCGGTAGCATTACCCCAAATACGGATGGTTTGGCGAAGACCATGGTGATGAGACCGGTGAATGAAACAACCCAACCCGATGTGATACGGAGGACAAAGTGTCATGTTCAAGAGCGACTTGCTACCATTAAAGCTTTGAGGTTCTCCCAATTTTTCCCCAGTCATTTCTGACCAGTACCTCTTTATTTTTGTCAAGCTTGAGGAGGATAACATATGCTTGTTCTATAACCTGCCCTTCGGGCAAGCCCATCGCTATGTTTTAACGAGCCTAGCGATAGGGAAACTCGTTCTCGTCTAAAGACAAGTTTGTTGCTATTTAATCATTTTAACGAGTCTAACGACAAGGAAAACTCGGTCCTTTTCATTTTTAGAGAGTCTAAAAAGGTACAGAAAGTTAACTCCAAAATTCCTTTTTCGTCATCTAATCCCTTAAGTCCGGAAAAGTATAAAACAATACAGAAGGGATGAGTTTTCGATAACTTTAACGAGCCGAATAAAACAAGCGCTTGACCTTTTTGTGTAATAATCCCTCAGGTCCAAAAAGATTAAAATCTAGAGGAGGGATAGCTCTTCCGGTCACTTTAACGAGCTAGAAGGCCAAAACTCGACAAACTTTTCATATTTTACGAGTCAGGAGAAAAGAGCTCAAAGAAGACTTGTCTTTTGAGGAATGAGTGATAAACAGGGATAGCAGCAGATTCCAGGTACAGGTTGGAATTTTCCAATCACGGCAGTGTCACAAGGATGGCTAAGTGAAATCACTCTTCGCAGCTGTTCCTCAAAATGGGTAAACAATCATATGGAGGTGAACGATAGGCCAAACGGAATGGAGGTGGCAGGTGCAAAACACGACCAAGGCTTTTATGGCTAATAAATTTACGATCACAATGGTTATTTACCGGTACTGGGTTCATTTTTTAAAGAGCTTGAATGCGCCAAAACACTACTCAAAAGCTTATGTTTATTTTTTAATGAGCATGAACTATGACGCTAAAACTGCTCGGATCTCGCTTTTCTATTTTTTAACGAGCATAAATTCCGCGGTAAAACTGCTCGATCTTGCGTTTATTTTTTAACGAGCATGAACTTTATGCTAAAACTGCTCGATGATAAGTTTGCATGCCCCCAGCATAACAACGCAAATCGAGGTGCATGCCCCCCAAGCTTCATTACATTCAACTTGGTGGTTGGAATGAAGGTTTACCTTTGAGATTTGGAAAGGGGATTGTTTTCATTTTTTAATGAGGTTGACATAGTAAATGAAATATCCTCATGACTCCTTGTTTCATTTTTTAACGAGGTTGACACGAGATAAGAACCGTCCTCGGAGTCCACTGTATTTACAGTATTTCTATTAGGGCGATGATCCATGCTGACAAAATGTTTAGGAATCTTTCGAATCCATTAGATATAGAAGATTTCATATTGTAGGTTTCCACTGTGGCCACTTCCGTCAGATTACTTTCAGGCGGTAGGGCAAAAGTACCCATTAAGGCAGGGTCTTTTAGGAGGCCTACTCCAATATTTTGAAGCGAATGATTGCTTCCATGGATCATTGGAATGCTTCCCGCAACTTGTGAACTATCGGGGAGGAAAGTTTGTTGGTCGACAACTGTAATTCCTCCTTGAAAGGGAAATGCAATCTTACTGAAGTAGGTCGACACAATTGCGGCCATGGCATATATCCAGGGCCTTCCCAGTAGGATGTTGTAATCGAGGTTTTCGTCGATTACTTCAACATCAACTTCTACTGTTTTTCCCCCCAGCTCAACTTGCAAGTTACTTAAAATCCCGTATGGAGTGTATGATCGTCCATCAAATGCTTTTAACATCGTTGACGATCTCGACAAGGGTGGTGAGCCTAAATTCTTCCAGCAACTCATCGACATAATACACGTAGATGCCCCCTCATCAATAATTGTTCGATGAACAGTTTTGTTGAGGGCTTTCACTTGAATAAGGAAAGCTAGTTGAGCTGGTAACTGAGGGTCATATCCTTTATGATCAAAGGCCACAAGATTGGAATCCATTGGGCCAATCCCACCTATTGCTGATAATAAAGCTTGCTCTTGGGAGGGGCAATTTTGTGGTACTTCAAGTGTCGACATAGTAGACGGCGATTGGGCCAGGTCCTCTACTATATTATAATTCTGTGCTCCTTTGGCACGAGGATTAAATGTCGATTTGTGTACTACTCCCTTTGGCGACTTTATCATTGGCTCAGGAACGATGGGTGGCACAACTTCGCTCAAAGTTGTTGTTGAACTACTAGGTCGTTCATTAACCTTGTTGTTCGACAGCTTTGGATTCCCGTAATCTTTATTCCTTGTCAAAGCATCATTGTGTTGCTTTGAGGTAGACAACATAAGCACTTGGGATCGGGAAGCATTTCTATTAGCAACCAGATTTTGACCTGGATTAGGAAACGGATCAGTTAATACTGCTGGGGTTTTTGAACTCTTAAAGAGTTTCTTAACTTCAGCTATATGTGGACAATCTTTCGTCCAATGATCCTCATCGCATATATGACACCCTGCCGGGGGTTTCCTTTTTCTCCCTTTCTTTTTCTTCTTGCCCCCTGGTTGCTTCAGTTGTCTGCCCTTGTCGGTCGACATGGCATTTACTTCTGAGGCAAGAAGTTTTTCATTTGCATTTTGACTATAAATTTTGTTCTTGCCAATCACGCCATCGCCGGCGTGAGAGTCATTGTTTGATTTAGGAGGAGGAGGAATTAAGAATTCCGGTCTAGGGGCGTCAGGTATTTTGTCGTAGAGCGTGTCGGACTGAGTATAGACCAAGTCCAGATATTGCGCACGAGCGATAACCTGCTCTTCCGTTACGACTCCCCCCTTTGCCACATCTTTTGTGATGGCAGGAAGTAATGACTTGATAAACCATTCAGCTAATAGCTGATCGGGAACGTACGTTTTTACCATCCTACAACGACGTCGCCACTCATGTATATGATCAGATATGTGGGTGGCAGTCGTCTGTTTGAAGTTGGTAAGGAGTTTTGTTCCCGTTTCATACCTTATCGGTAATTGAAAATGGGTTAAAAAGGTTGTGGCTAAGGTACTGAAGTTTTCGAACGAAGCTCTAGGCAATTCAATGTACCATTTTGCCACTGGACCCGTTAACGTCCTCTGGAAGAGGCGAAGTCTTATCGAATCATCATTCAGGGTGTTTGATGAACACCATAGATGGAATGTCATCACATGATTCGACGGATCTTCACCCGGATTTCCATTAAATTTAGGAATGTCAGATGGAAGTTTATGCAGAATCGCCGGCCACCAAGGGGCATAAGCAATTGGATCATTCGTCAGCCGGTTTAGATCTGGTAATTCTAGAGTTGCTACAAAGGGCAACTGTTGGTTCAGGTTAGGCAAAGCATATCCAGGATAAGATGGTATCGCCTGAGCAATGGGTCTTTGAAGACCAGCATAATGCTGACAACTTTGACAAGGTTGATGGGCATAACCATTATAGCATGGTTGCCCATTACTTACAAAGACTTGTTGCTCAGGTCCTTGATATGATTGCTGGAATGGCGGTTGTTGAGATTGAACCAGCTCTGGTTGTTGGACCGTTTGTTGTTGACCAATACTGGATGATTGACCACGATGAGGAGTCACAGTACTTGTTTGGGCCTGAGTCGCTCTAGATAAGGAGGCACTACCCTGAGATTGTGATTGAGTCGTTGAGACTTGCGACACATTCACTATAGAAGGTATGGTGGGAATATTCGACACAGGGTGTACTGGTTGCGTTGAATATACAACCCCTGGTTGCTGAGGCAGTATTGGTACCCAACCGCTGGATGTAATTCCAGTTTGACCTGAACTTTGTTGTAAACTCCCATATGGTTGTTCTCTGGGAGGGAACAATGAAAGAGCATACTGCCCTCCATATGGTGGAAATCCAGTACTTAAAGGGTAAATTGGCCTTTGAAGGCACATTGGATCAATTTGTTGAGTTTCAACATAAGAAATACCAGATGATAATCCGGATGAAGAAATAGGAACTAACCATGTCGTTGTCCCTGATTGGACTCCGGCTTCTTGTTGACAATTTGCCGGGACAGATGGTATACCAGCGAACATCGTTGGAGTAGTAGCAGGAGGCTCTGCTGCTGCTGTGTCGGACGACACAGTCCTAGATGTCGACGGTTGTTCAGACATATCTAGTCTATCCAAAAGGTTTCTTAGCGATTCTACAGGAACTTCCACTTGTGGTGGACTAACTTCGACGATCAACGAGGGAAAGGTGATGATTATTCCTCTTAAAATAAATTTTATAACGACGCTTTAGACACAACTTGCTTTTTCAGTTTTAAAGAGTCGAGAAAAAGCTAAAGATGACTCTAGTCTCCTTCGATGTTTTAACGAGCCTGAAGTGACAAATTCTCGGATGGACTTTTTCAGTTATAGAGTTTGAAAAAGGCCAAAAGAAACTGCTCTGGAGATCTAGGCAGAGGGTGTGCCAAACTTTTCGCAAAACCACAGAATATGTTTTACGGTACGAGTGGTCGATCTTCGTGAATGCTGTGTTCACTGCATTGCGATCAGTAGGGCGGTCGACATGGTTTCCTATGGATAAAAGATATATGCCTATAGGGGTCTCCCAATATATACGCGACGGTACGTGGGAGCACAAGTCCGTATTAGTGCCACCGACTCTCAGGAGGAATCACCCACCTTCGTCGAGATCGACAGTCACTACGTTTAACGACGCCGGAACACGTCTCTAACTTAGACCTCTAGATGTTTGCGTTATGTTTCAAACCATTGTTAGTTTCATTCAATATATTTTAAGTTGATCTTTTTAAAGTTTTCCTTTCAAGGTTCACCACGAGATGTATTGATACAAATTCCTAAATGCAGTCTAAGATGATAAGCAAGCTTTTTCAATCTTTTCGACTTATGAAAATCTTAACTACTGAGGGAAAAGAGAGACAAAATCTTTTCACACAGATCAAAGAGCACTCGCTAATGCACTTTTTCCTTAAATCAACATACAAACTTATATGCAAAATGCAAAAATGCAGGTATTTCTTTTCTCTTTCTTAATGTTTGTGCGATACAAAAAGAAAGTTGTTGTATAACTTTGAATTCAATTTCAAGTGAAAGCAAACAAGCTTGTCCAAAATCAAAAGACACCTTAAGATTTACTTGTTTCGACACTAGAAATATATAAACTCAAACCATATGACGAAAGTAAAAGCTCAATCAGCTATGAACAGCAAGTAAACTAACTCTTAAGATCAGAACGACACTTAATCACAGGTCTAGATCTAAGAGGTCAATGCATGACTGGTTCACTTTCGTTATGGGAAACTGTAAATGACACAAGAAATACAAAAGAACAAATACAGTTTCTTTATACAACTGAGGTGGAATAATGATAAAGGAAGATGGTTTCAGATAGGTCCACTGACTGGCAACAAACAGCAAAAACAAGAGTGAAAACAAATCAAGACACAGCAGGAAACCCCAGGAACTCAAGCCAAGACTGGTCCAGCACAGGTGTAACACTGCCTGTTTGACCTTCAGCGCAGGTAGCCCCTTCGGGAACTACGCTGAAATGCATACTGCCTTTGTACAACCTGCAATGAAGAACGAGACTTTCATCCGTCTTGGTTTCCGGGTCACAGATTTCTCAAAAATTCACAGTTTTTGCTCAAATCAGAAGCTATCAATCAAGGACACACTAAGGGATGTAAAGGAGGATGAAAAGCTATCACTAAGAGCTTATTAGAGTCCTTGTGGATCAGCTCTTCAAATCATAAACTTGCTCAAAAACTGAGCCAGAGTAGCTGCCCTCTACTTTGTGTTTGATAGATTCAAACACAGTTCGATTCGGTACTCTCCTTGTTTATGAAATGAATAGCAAGAAACACAACAAACCAACAAGATACGCTCCCCAGCGGAGTCGCTAGTTTGTTTGGGTGAAAATTATCTAATGAAGAATGCCTCTATCCCATTCTGAAGGTGATAGTACTCCAGCAACAACTGAATGCAAAGCTATTCAAAGTTTCTTCTTTATGAGATGAGAGAGGGAAGAAAAGGATGATCTACTAACCGTTATCTTGCACTAATAGTCGATCCAGTCTTCACTCCTTGTTGCTTGCTCCTAGCTCCTTGCCCTTTCACTGGCCCAGCTACACACAGATCCTGTAAAAGCATAAGAAAAGGAAACTACAAGAAGCATACATCCATAATCGATTATAGGATTAGCATAAATCAAATATACAAGCATCTATTCATCATAAAGACACATGCATATAGAAGAACCTCAAATACTTTATTGATAATAGAAGTAAAGTTCTGAGAGAGTTACGACCACGATGGGCCCAATCCAGCAACACCTCCCAGCTGAAAGAAATCTCCTCTTCACCTCCTTCAAGAAAAACACCCAATAGCTCTATACACAAACCAACAACACTTCCTTACTTGTACAAAATTCCAGCCTCCTTAGACCTCATGAGAGAGCTCTATATATAGGGTTTTGGAGAAAGGATGAGTCATCTTGAGACTGGCCTGAAGCTGACTTGTGTCCTCTCCCACTTTAGTTAATCTTCAGTTCTTGAGTCCACTTGGAGAATCTTGCTTCCAATTGGAGATCAAGACCCTCCTACTCATCACTAGGCGAATTCCTTGACCCAAGTGTCAGTTTGGAAGCTTCCTGGGCAGTTGACACCTTGCAGAATGACTATGCCACTTGGCCAATCTCGCCCAGCGCAGGTAGCCTTCATTAGTTTTGACCTTCAGCGCAGGTACAAGGAGGAGCAGTTGACATTCAGCGCAGGTGCTCAGTGGAGCAGCTGACATGATCCAGAAATAGCCTGTTTTTTAGTGTTTTCAGGTGGAGAACTGATTTTCAGTGCTGTGGTTTGCAGACCTTGTTCCTCTAAGGGTAAGAACAACATGTTTAGGGACTTTGGATCCCTCAGATTATTGACATTTCATGCTCCATGCTGTTAGGCACAAAAATGTCTATAACACTAGGGAAGGTGGTTGGTGGGTGGAATGGAGTGAGAAAATGCCTAGGATCACTTAGAAATCAAAACCAAGGTTGGGAGATGATTGGATTTTCTCAACATGCTTGGAGAAGCTTCCATGTAAAATGATGAAATTGGTGAAGGTCTTAGTGAAAGTGAGGAATGATCATGGATGGGTGAAGCTGGAAGGAGGTTTCTTTCAATGAAATCTTTCTCTACTTCTGAAACACCTGCACTACATCAAGCAATGGTATTTGCCCAAAAATCATGTAAACAAGAAGAATTTCAATGAGCTAGAAAAACAAAGTTTAATGAGCTAGCTATCTACTTCATGCATGAGGAAAATTTGCAGAATAAGATGAAGTCATTAATGAAATCTACTGTAATACTGAAAATGGAAGAAATGGTAATTAAATCCTACAGTTGCAAACTGATCAAATGCTAGTTCAAGTACAGTAAACTCTAAATTCTATGAGAAAGTGGAAATCTGTCTTTTTGGGGCTGCATAGGGGTCCTTTCCTCAAATCATGATCCCTGAAGGAAGAAGTGAGGCCAAGAAAACTATTGAAAACTTTTTGGTGTTTCTTTTATCCCTTCTAACCTACTGCTGAAGTAAAGCACAAATGGAAGCAAACTAATAAACAAACTAATCACATCTACACTACTTGCAATGAAATACTTCTAAGGAAAATTTAACCATGAATCTATGAAACTAATCTAAGCATAGAGATACAAGAAGAGGAGCCTATGCTTCTAGGGTTGGGCCCTAACCCAAGAGCTTCAACTCTCTGAGTTAACTCAATAATGGATCATGAAAAAGCTCATTCTCATTATCAAAACATAAAATTACATAGCAATGTCTTACACAAGTCTGAAGCTCCAAAATAACTAATGTTTTTACAACAAAAATTCAAATCCTAGCGAGGCACTGGGCCTCTTTATTTATACAACTGAAGTCTCCAATGACTTCCTTAAATATATAGAGGCTCAGATCCCAAACTCAAGATGAACTAACTCTTTGACTATCACTTGTTCGACTGCCTTTTGATCTTCATGACTTGGTTGCTTGTACTCAGAGCTAGTGTGATTGATGGAGGAATATTCAAATGAGGGAGGAGTAACTGAGGACAATTTACCTCCTACAATCTCTCTTGCTTGTGCTATTCGAGTTTCAACCTTTAATCTTGCCAAAATTCCCTGATTTTCTCTCAAAAACCTACATTTAATGCACATTAGTCCACTATGCATAATATCTCACTTTGACTCATCTCATTAAACAAAATATAATCAAAACATGTAATAAGTTGTAAGAAGAGTTTGTTTGGCTAATATAGGAGGTGAATTAAGGTCCATATAGTTACCCAATGATGAGGCTCATCAGTGTGGACACATGTTCATAGTTGGACGAGAGCTCCCTTTGCAGAAGACTCATATTTTCCATCAAGACTTCATCAGTTTAAGGTTATAACCAAGCACAGAGAAGATAGATGAAGGACTGGCCAAGTGCTACAGTGTCATAAGACTCTTTGGATCTCAGCCACATACTCATTCAAAATCCAGAACTTAGTAAAGGGAAAAATTTATTGTAAAAACCACAAATAGCATGATATTAAGCAAAAAAAACAAAGTGAAGCAAAAAATAGGAAAGTAAAGTGGAAAGACAACAGGAAAACAAAAAAACCAAACCAAGTCAGCAAGCAAACAGAAATGAAAACCAGAAAGCAAACAAAAGAAAGAAAGAAAACACTACTACTCCTACGCTAAATAGTTGGGGTTACGTGAAATGAAATTTCCAGTGAAGCTATCATAGGCATACCTAACCTACAACCAAAAAGATACAAATAATTATAATATATAAAAGATAGTGTGCAATAGAAAATACCAAAACTTGACAATCTTGCACATGACAGAGAAGGTCTTGTCTGCAGGAAGAAATATGTTTCACAACCACCCAACACACATGCGTACCTCTTCGATGACTATCGTTTTTCAACAAACCTCGGAACTCTCTTGCGAGTGTGTGTTCATCTGCACAAAGTTTGTTAGCGAGTGTGAGGAATGAATGAATCTTGTTCCCTACAACACGACTCACCAAGTAAGATTGTTCAAGCCATTCAATAATTGGATCGTAAAATTCATGATGGTTGTTTTGTAAGAGTCATGATATATGAGAAGATGGATTCTTGATTTGAGTGAGGGGATCTTGATGGGAATTGGGTACGAATAGATAGATCTAATCATTCTCACCGGTCATGTCAAGACAATGAGGACTTGCCATAGCCATCAACCTAGGTTGAAGTGTGTCACCTGCTTGACAAAAGTCTGAGGAGAAAGATGGAACATGGTGAAGATCATAGTGCGTGAAGCAACTGTCATTGGATGTATTGTTAGGAAAATGGTAAACTACATGACAGTCACCCAAGATAGAAGAAAGATCAAACCAGTTGGTCAAGATGCCAGATTCTCAGTTTGACATGATTTTTTTTTTTTTTAAACAATCTTGCGAATGCTCTTAATGATGGAACCAAGTTCATTGTGCGCTAGATAAGATAGAATACCCACATGTAACTGGTGAAAAATTGTGTAGGCATCATGGTCATCATATAAATTTAGAAAGGATGTCAATGCTGTGAATGTGTGAAGCCAGTTGGAGTGTGGTGAGATGAGAGGAACTTGATTTGTGCGATAGCTTGTGCGTTCGTCATCACACAAGGAGATTGCTGGTGTGATGAGTGAGCAAATTTGACGTGTAAGATTCACAAGAGGACCAAGAAACTGATCATGAGAGAGAACATATGATAAGTATGATTTTGGAAAAAGATAATATTTGAGATGATCAACTTCAAAGTTCCATGATTGCATGTTATATGGAAACTCCCAACTCAAATTCGATGTAAGAGAAGTGCATGAAGACAGACACTTTGTAACAGACTCGTGGATAGAGTCATTAGTGAAAATTTGAAATTTTGAAATATCACACCCGGAATAGTAAACATTTTTTACACGGGGATCCATGTCGAGTGAAACCATGCAGATAGACAATTTTTTCCTGAGAAACCAGATTTCATTTGGTTCGAGGGGAATACTAGAGTCGTGAGGTCCTGACATAACCATCAACGAATGTTGAAGTTCCTTGACTCCCTGGCACATCCCGGTACTTTCTAGAATTGAAAAATGGAATTTTGAGATGTCAACTAGATCATGCATGGCTTGAGGATGGTTGTTTTTGCTGATTTCAAAACAACTCTTAGGATGGAAATCATCTCTGTCACAGGATTCATCAAACTTTTCAGCTTTAGTAAGTTGCCTTGACGAGTTGTCTTCATGCAACATACAATATGATGACGAGTGGGAAGATTCTTGTGCATTAGGACTGTTTTCATCATGGAAAACCTCACTGCCTTGTGTTGATCAAGGAGATAACTCATCAGATGAAGAAATAAGAGAATGAAAAGTATCTCTGATGCATGTCGATGCATTGTGGATGGTAGGACACATGTGTAAGTGGGGTGAATAGGAAGTTTTGATATGGATGTCTGCTTTGACTAATGCACATTCCAGATCTGAGTTAGAGTGTACATGAGAGAACAACATATCACATGATGTGTTCAGGCATTCATCACCACATACGGAAGCATGGAAATGATGACATCCCAAGACTAGAGGTTGATCAAAAGAATTAATTATGAATGGTGTTTCACCAAGATTAGCAGATTGAGAATCGATTAAGAATGGAAGCTCATTGCCTTGATGTGAACAATTTTGAAACATAGAAGAGGAATTGATTGTGTCTTCACCTTCTTGCTCCTCCACCTGTATAATGAGGTTGCCTTGAACATGACTGTAATTTGAGCCAAAAAACTTGAGAATTAAGAGAATGCACACATCTAGCTTGTAAAGCGGATTGATCAAGTGAGTCATGGCACAAGGAGTCATGTCTTGTAGATGATGGAGGATGGAAGAGATGCAGATTAGACTAGAGACTTAGGTTATGAATGGTTATGTCCTCTTGCATAATGGAGGAATGAGTCTTCACCATAGGCTTTCTGAGCCATTCTGGAATTTCCTCCATTGGAGCAGGAGACGGTTGAGGAGATGAGTTGGGAACATGCTGTGCAAATTTCTCAGCTTTGCGACTGCTGCGAGGGGGTACTAGTTGTGCAAATTTCTTAGCTCTGCGACCACTACAAGGGAGCACCCGCTTTGAGACTGGAAAGAGAGGAGAACAAGAAACAAACAAGGTGTTGGGATCCTCCTCTGTAAATTGAGGGGCTTCATGGTCCACAAGAGTCGAGCGAGAAGGGAAATCGGGAGGTTCACCATGTCAGGAAACATGAACCAAGTGTTTCAACTCTTGGCTCATGAAGTCAAGGTCCACAAATCGTTTAGGAATATGGTGACAGAGGTGAAGGAAGCGGGTAGAAAAGTCCTCAACTCATTCCCCAGGCTTCATTCTTAAACGAGAGATTCTTTCATAAACATCTTGGTGGTTACTCTTATCGAAGGCTTAATGGAGCTCCATGAGGAGAGTAATAAGGGAATGGATGGAAGTAGATGGCAGGGTATTACACCACCGATTAGGATGACCTTCAAGGGTGAGGAATAAAAGTACGCAAACAAGCTCTTCACTATTGATTTTATGAGATTTGCAAAAATGAAGAAAATTAAAAATGTGCTTGGTTACGGACATTCTGTCTTCACGTCAAACTTTAACAAGGACAAGTGATCGAGAAGCTCATCAGGGATTGATAGTTGATTAAGGGAGAAATGAGAGAAACACTCCAAGAGCATGAATTGTGTATGATCCATTTGCAAAGATATTCAAAATAGATGTAACGGGCTTAGCTTGTCATATGGCCCTCCTTCTAGCGCCATAAATGTTGATGGTGCTAGACCTGCCAACATTCAGGGGATCTCCTTGGTATGAAGTCCCAACTAGATCTCACACCATTTGTTGTAGGAGTCCCATCCACTACGATGGCCTAGTTTCCATTATATTAAAGATATTCCTTATTATTTTCTTGTCAGCGCATGCGATTGGTTTATGTAGTCTTCGAACAATGATGTTCGCGTGCCTGGGGAGTGCTTAGTGTCACTTGTGTCAAGGTTCTTTCATTACAGAGGGAGAGGGTGAGAGTCAGTCTAAAGTTGAAAAGGAATAGTCCCAAATTTTTTAGAGACACACAACACAATAGGACATGCACAAATTCCACAAGAGTAGTCCACACGGATGCGGCAGTCACAAACACAAGGTGAACAGATAGCACGTACAACACCCAGTGTAATAGTCCACACAGGTGCGACTGGCGTTATAAAATTTTTACGAGATTGAGTCTGTTGAATGTTCGAAAATATAGTCCAGATAGGAAGGACAATGTTAACAACTAATAAAACACATTTCCAACAGCATATGCACTAAAACAGCTGAAATAATTCAACTGTATTAATACAGGTTAAAGAAACATGCATTATAAGCATCCCAAGAATAGTCTCACAAACGAATACAATACATGTGTGAAAATGTGTTGGCCTATCAACAGGCTTCTGAATTAAGTGAAAGTTCCAAGACACATCCGTACACCATTACATCACTAACCCCGATAGATGGGCGTTGGAGCCACTACTCGCTCCTCAAAGAAAATATTACAGACTCTCAAGGCTATGAGGGAGGAGCAAAGATGAAAATTCCTTTTCATGCACAAATGAGGGGTATATATAGCCAAGGGTTAACTTGACCCTTGTGACTCTTTGAATTCCCTCATGACTGTTTGAATTAGTTGACTCTTCAACTTTACATGTGGGTCTCTTGGGCTTCCACGTTACATTACATTGATCAAAACAGTATGGCCCATAGTAGTGATCTGGACGAGATTACTCATGACATGACTCAACATGACAATTCTGGTATGTTCATGTTGATGGTGGTGTCAATGTTGAGCTGTAGTGTTGCTAAGTGATGAGTGTGCTCTTGGTGTATCATAGCTTCACTTCCACATGGAAAGGTGTGTGAAGTATTCGATGGTCTTGGTGTTCGCCTGATGTTGCATGTGCATGTATCTCCTTTGCTGGTAGTTGGCATGCTTCTTGTGTTCATCTGTTCATGAACAAGTCTTCTAGCATGTGTTCCTTGTTCATCCTATTCATCATCGTGCCATGTCTCATCCATGTACTTGTATCTGCAATCACTCATGATAAGATGGCATAAAATCCAAAAATCACCTAGTCTACCATGATGCATCATCTTTCATTTTTGGGTACAGGTGACTAGGAGAGAGGAAAAGGCTATGAAACTGCACAGAGCACATTTTAGGCATAGATGTGAGCTCCGGGGCACTGTTAAGGAGAATTGTGCAGAGGTCACTAGGAGGCTGAGATGAGAAGTCTGGAACAAAAATGACCATCTGCGGGATCTGGCTCAGCTGGAGGGAAGAAATATGAAATTACTTCGGGCAGATAATGTGGGCAGGAGGGAGGACACTGGTAGTGAAAACTGCGTAGATTCTCCGGGGAGGCTGGTAGCGGGCTGAAGGAGCTTGTTGGCCAAAACTGTGCAGAATTGGGAGGCTGGCCTATAGGACATTTCTGTGCAGTTTCTAGGCTGAGCAGGGTGTCAGAAAACTGGAGGATAACCCAATAAAACTGCATACTTTTCAGGAGGAGCAACAGGTCCGCTGATAGAGGGTTTGACTAATAGAACTGTGTAAATTTTGGGGACAGTGCAGTGACAAGCATAGGGTGCCTGTCCCTCATGTCTTTGTAATTTCTTCAGCCAACGAAAGCAGACATAATGAAATCTTCTACATAATTTTTTGGAGTGAAGCCTGGGGTCATTACTCGGTCAAACTCTTTAGTTGACCAACAGGAGGATTGATAAATTGGATTATGGGAAACACAAATTGAGATGGCTTCTTGGGAAACTTCTGCGCTGTTCTAGGTGACATTCAGCCAGGTTAATTCTAGGATTGTGTAGTGTAGACTTCTTGGAAGGCAACCTCAAGCTCTACGCAATTCTAGGCAACAATACATGATCACTGAGGGCTGATACTATGTAGTGAAACTTAGTGGAGGTCTGGCTGGTGGAGGGTGGTTAGGTTGATAGTTCATCGAAAAAATGAATAAGTGTGTAAACAAGTGAACGAATGCATGCATGACCTTGCAAACACATAGTCAACATGACTCGATGACTAGATACCTTGAACCAATAAGACAACATACGCTCATTGTGAATGATCGATAGGTGTGAGCGACAAACACGACACTTGAGATAGATTGTTGAATGCCCGCGACAACACTTGTGTGACAATGCATAAAAATTCATGTGTGAGTGCGACATATGCTTACATAACGAACACAACTTGTACACATGAAGACAAACCTTCAATATAGCGAGAACATGATCGTAATCATGGCATTGTGACCAACATGCCAAAAGATGTCTGGTGAACGGTCAAGCGAGGAGGGTACAAAGACTCGACACGAGCTCAAGGAATGAGCCTGAGTGTTTGCAAACATCAAGGAGAAAACCTAGGAAGGCTCCAAAATTGGATGCAAGCCAAAATTTTGTAGGGTGTTGCAGTGGCTACAACACAACGTCACATGCAATCATGGAAAAAATAGGGGATTTTTTATTTCACCTTTCTCCAATTATAGAAGTAAAGAGTTAGTGTAAGATGGTGAAGTTTCTAGGTGCAGTAGTGGTGATGGTCCTTTCCCAAGCTAAAATTTAATATTTTTGATGAATTTTATGATTTTGTACTCTTTGTTATTTGTTTATTTTTGTTTTTTATGATTCTTATCCACATCCAACTGAAATTCAGAATCTTAGAGTGGTTTTGTTTGTAGTGTTGGTGAATTCCTCTTGAGCCTTGAATTTATCATCTTAGCCACTAAGTCCTTTCTTAGTCCTTTTTTACATTTTCCTATTTCTCCACTACACTTTTCATCTAGTTTCACTCGACTATGCTAATATTGGTTAGTGAAACGAGTTTCGAGTCTAGCAAAATAGAGCTTCATTTTATTCTTTTTGTAAAGAAAGTTTCTATTAAAATCATCAAAATAATAAAATTTAACAGGTTCTAATTTTCCCTGGTATGCAACTTGAGAAACTAGACCAATCGAAAAGTCAAAATTTTGTAGTACCCAAACATCAAAAGAAGATAATTCCAACAAAAAAACATAGAGTCTATACATTAGGGAATTATATCTTAATCTAGCTACTAACTTGGAGATAAAAACCCAACATGACGAGCAGAAGAAATGAGAATATGATCTGAATTGGGTCATTATATTGTTTTAATTTCATCCATCTCTATTTTTTTCAAAGTGGAAAAAGTGGAGGAATCATGCCATAGGTCCATTTTTATTAGTGGGACCCAATTTGGGAAATTGGGGTCTATAACCTTTTAGGAGCACTTTGAGGAATCAAATGGAGTTTTCTTCAGGGGGTAGAAATTTAGCATCTAAGAAAAATATTTTATTTTCCTATTCTACACAGAAATACCTTTCCAACATATCATAAATTTCCTCAATTAGAGTCCACATACAAAAGTTATGCCACTTGGAAGTTGAATTTCCAGTTTTCACCACCATAATTTGAGAGGATGTCACCTTAGCCACCACAACTCATGGAAAATTGTCTAACCATGTGATTATGATGAAGGAGACTCTACAAGAATCCATATTGTAACTATGGTTAAGATGTGAAATCAAACCTAATCACTACTAGGCTAGAAATCTATGTTATAATAGGGCCACTTGGAGGAAAAGGTGTTCCATTCTTTTTGGGTGCATTTATTACATAAATGAGAATAGTAGCCATGATAGATAGTGAGAGATCACACAAGAACAAATTATGTACTATAGTAGCCCACACACCATAAGCTCTACTTTTTGTATTCATATACATTTTCTATTAAAAGAAGGAGAGAAGAGTGGCCTCACCTTCCAACTGGGTTTTCTCTTGAAAGGGTTTGTTGTGATATAGCTTGTGTCAAATGTGTTTGTGAGTTTTTTTTTGTTTTTTTCCTCAATTTTCTACATAAATTATAATTTATATGCATACACAATAAAAAATATTCTATAGATCCAAAAATATAAAGAGAAATAAACCTTAATACTGTAGATATCATATTTTTATATGTAGTTTTATTAGATCTTTTCTGACAAACTTTATAGTGGAATTACCATGCCAGATTATGCATCATATTGGCATGAAATCATGTTTATTTCATCATATTGTGGTGATTCGTAAGAAATATAGATCACCTAATCCAAAAGAGAAAAACCCCTAATCATGGTTGACGAATCTATGAATAACCCTCATGATCTTGTAGAGGAGAGATTTTCACACCAGGAAGTACAAGTTGTAGATATAAGACATAATGTGTATATCTTGATGTCAAACTTGAGAAATAAGAAGGGTATATTTAGGGAAGATGGGGGTTCTAATGAAGAGTACAAATTAGAGGGGAGATCAAGAGATCGAGAAGAAATAGAGAACCAACCAAACAAAGGACTTGAAAGAGATCAACTAAATTAGAGTGTCATTAACCATTCATAGCCCTTCAAAATGAAATGAAGGTTGATAACAAGGTGTACCAAGGTGAGATTAATGCTCTGAAGCTAAATCACTGGTTGCAACAATTACAATTTTCTTTTAGTGTTCATCATATAGAGGAGGAATAGAATATTTCATTTGCACAGTTGAAATTAGAGGGCCATGCCCTGAAATAGTGGGAATTCCACATGAATACATTGAGGTTGGAGGGATATCCTATAGTTACTAAGTGGGAGGACTTTGAAATAATCATAAAATCACAATTTTACCCTATGGGTATGTAGAATACTAGTGGACCTAGTGGAACTAATTTAGGTAGAAATAGGGGTAGCGTATACAAGAGTACACCATAAAGTTTAGAATATGGCCATAATGTTGAATATCTCCCCAAAGAATCCATATCTACTCGTTAAGTATTTGGAGGGACTACACAACCATAAGTAAAAGCAAGTGATGTTGTTTATGTCAAGATCAATGGACAAGTCTTGTGTGTAGACAAAATACCTAGAGAACACAGGCATGAAGAAAGGGAAATGAAGTGTTAATTTCTTCTAGGGCTATATTTTTCTTTGCTTTGATCATTTCATTTCTTCATTAACGCATTAATTTCACCCCACGACATCATAAAATTATTCATATTTAAATCATTATTCAACAACATATGAAACTATATAGGAAAAGAACAATATCATCATCATCAATGCAACGAAACATAAACGAACAATATAAGAAATTCATTCACAGATAGAGACACTAGGACTGGTCAAAGACCAAGGAAAAAAACACTATGGGGAAAACCATTTGAAATTCTTCTTCTTATTAGATTGTCATTGAATGATTCAAAAAGAGAGTACAATGATCCATATCTACCTTCACACAACTATTCATCAAAAACAACTATAGCATCCATGAAATGAACCCAACAATTATTATACTCAAAATCCTAATTCTGAAGCCTGTAATGAACTGTCACTATCTGCGGTCAACTATCAAACACTGCAGTCACTGAGAAAAATATTTAGAGAACTAAAATTCCATCATTTAGGTCTCATTCACATGGAGGAGGAGTCATGTGTGTGATTGGGAAGCCTTTAATCTCTCTCTGGAGCCTGCAAGTGAGCAACTGCAGTTTGCAACTGAGATTATAAAGCCCTAGATGTTGGTCGCACAGAGGATGAGATATTCATGCAACTAGGTTGCTTCAGTCGCATGGACGATATTGGTAGTGAGTGACTTACAGGTTGATATCTCTCCATCTTATGCCTGCGATTGAGGCCCAAAATGCTAAAATAGAAATTGCAGCTCCAGACCTTGTAATTTCATTTTTGAGTGAATCTATTCCTCTGTAGGCGAGCCTCAGACTTGTGCGAACCAAACACCAATATAGAAGTGTGTCTCATGATGACTTCCAAATGAGGTATAGGTCACTTTTATTTATACTTTTTCAAGGGTGTCCACTTTTCTTTAGGGCTGACCTTATCAAATATGCACATGTGGGATTTTCTTCAGAAGTACACTTTCTCTTATCCATTTTGAGTGACATTTAGGTCAATTTTGGTCCTCTAGAAAAGCGTAATTCAATGAACTAATCATCTCCATCAAATGAGCTATCCAAAATGGAATTTGACCTCAGTTGAATATTTTAACACTCCCTCTCAACTAGGAAGAATTCCACCTACATCATGCCATGAGTATCCTGTCAACAAATCATATTTAGTCTCGAGTATCTCATCATCATGTATCATCATTAATCATCTCAATTCATCTCTTGTTTATTCATTCTTAATTCTTGATTGTCCCTACTCATATCCTGAATATTCTCGAATCTAAAAGAAGAAGAATTTTGACATTAGAGGGGATCTCAATCTACCAACCTCTATCCATTAGGGAGCGACTGCTACCACTCGGAATCTCTCCCAATGGGGATCCCAATGCTACCACTCAGGAAATATTAGTAGGGAGATAAATATATGACCCACATCATCATTAGAGAGCATATCATCAAGGAGCACATCTCAACTTGGAACCACATCGGGAAGCATATCATAATCCAAAATCTCATGCGAGAGCTAAACATCTACGACCCCATATCAAGCAATAGGTGATATAGGTGAGCTACTACTCGACCCATCTTATTACCTATCAATATTACCAACAATGACCCTCAATAGTCGTGTGGTAGAACACCTGCATCATAATCATCTTGGGTTGTACACCGCCTACTACACTCTCAACCCATTGGCCAGATGGGAAGTGTTATTCCCAACAATACCAGCTTGTGGGTATGATGCCAACTCGGGTATACTCTACAAAAACAAACATAGGGGAGAAAAATATCCAACCCTATGGGTAACAAATATGGTAGCAACATCAATGAACCCATTGTCTAGAGATCCCTAAACCCGAGGATCCCTCCATCTCAATTCCACACCCTGGGAGCTCAGGTAGGGGGGAAGAGCTAGCTCATTATTCTCGATCAGTCCTTCTCTCTTTAGAGTAGAAACATAGCATCGTGCTCATATATGGTAATCATCATGTCTCAATAGTAATTATATCTTTCTCATATATGACATCAAATCAAATATCATATATATATATATATATATATATATATATATATATATATATATATATATATATATATATATATATATATATATATATATATATATATATCAAAAAAATGATACCATAGCCATCCTCCCTCTCAAGGAGGTGCCAACCACAAGCCTAAGCTTGTATCATATTGCAGCATTGTCTCAATATATGAAGGTATCTCAGTACCATCTATATATGGGATTATGTGCCAATCGGTTTCCACTCTTTGTCATCATAATGTCATATCCAAAACTTTCTCAAACTTCTCTCCAAAATGCGTATTTATCCTGCCTCATAGCTAGCCATGCTAGCAACCTCATACTAACCTCGGTCTCTCATATCATGACATATATCATACTAAGGAAAAACCCATATGTGCTCATCAATAAAAATCCCAAACATCATCTATACATTCATGCAGTCACATATCACAAGAATAATTTCTTATTCCAAAAAATTGTTCATTCCATGCAAATATCTTGAAGGGTGCTCAACGACAACTCAATGCATATGAAGCATCTCAATCATGAATTCATCTAGCTTTTATGATCAACATATGTAGATGGGTGTTCAAATAGAATATCAGTGCTTCAATCAAATATAGATTGAAAATTTAGGTTCAACAATAGCTACTTGAAATTCAATCAGAGTATCAAAGGATTTGCATTTCCACTTTCCAACATTTCTCTAATAGCTTCGCAATATATATTTCTTTTCCCAATTTTAGAAATTGATTCATCATGCCATGATTCATTGTTTCGAGATTCAGAATCCATCTCCCTCTTAAATTATCAGAGGCTCATTACTTGTCTATAGTAGACCATCAATATATAAAACCAAAACCATAAATCAAAATCATATCTTGGAACACTTTTCAAGTAGAGGTTTAGATCAACACATCATCCTAGCTTCACTAGATAATTATCAATGCAGACACATCAAGATCGAGGAGCTTGATTCATACAATGCTATCTGCAAACATAAAAATTTACCAAGCTGATATTTCAGCCTTACATATAATCAAATCAACTAAATAAACTTATCAAATTTTACGTGCCAGATCAGAACTAATATCAAAATCATCAGTATCACAATATCAGATTCTTTAAACCAGGTAGAGCTCTCATCAAGCTAGGACTTCATCTAATATCATGCCAAAAAGTTGTCCTTTAATTATCAAACTAAGCTTCATCAAGTCATCCTCGAGATCATAATATAATTCATTAGATGCAAATGCATATACTAAGAATAGGTTCCATTCATTTATTGTGAGATTAATTCAAATTGAATCACAATTTTAAATACTTCAACCATTGTGCTATGAACAAGGAGTCCAATACATAACCACTATCGAATACGAATATGAGTCATTGAAAGTCACTATGCCCATATAGCATTGTTATTAAGGAAAATCATCAGTCGTCAAAACAAATCATTAGTCATCAGGTCAAGTCCAAATTTTCTATCATAGTGATATCTATAGTTCAGAACATAGCTCAATCATCAAGTCAATGTTCTAAGTAATTATCATGTCAAAGCTCTAAACACTACTCATCTATATCAATAAGCCAAATCTAGTCAAAATTTTGAAGCACAAACTTCAAAGGTTAAATCATAATGACATATCCATATGCATATCCTGGTCACCTGCAAACACATGCTCAATCTACATATTCATATTATAGTTAAAATTCAAAATCCCTTTCTCATATAGATTTATGTTGTCTGCTTCATGTCTGTAGGACTGATATCCTTCAAGTGAACATCTTATTTCATGCACAAAACTTCATTTTTATGTACTAGTCATAACCACATCCATAGGCCTTCTTTTATGTGGTTGGGAGACTACAGTTGAACCCTTGACCTTATTACCATTGGGATTAGAGGCTACAATCACACCTGTAAAATCGATTCCATGTGACTAAGGCTTAGAGTGAGGGAAAACTCTCTCTTCTCATATCAGAACTTTGTTTCAGAACAACAATGTCAAATATTTTTTTATTCATGTCCATAAATCTTATTTCAATAGTAAATAATATACATATAATGCAAATGATAATAGGAGCAAGGATCTTATGGAGATATTCTCCCTCTGAATGGGAATGCACTTCAATCATCTTTATTCAAGTCATCAACCTATTTATAATGCATAAATACATATGTTAGATCATAAAGTCAAACTATATCACATACTCATCATGGTCATATCATGTTAGCACCAAATACTTCACTATTACATCATGACATAAATCATTCATCAAGGGTTAGTGTCAAATAGTTAATAGGAGCATACTTCAAGAATCATGATCGTAACATTACTTATTTGTCACATAAATCAAACCATCAACGTTAGGACATTCAATTTTACCATATGCCATAATTACTAAACACATCAAAACATAACCATGGTCAAAAGAAGATTTTAAATATCAATATCATTGTTATACTTATATCATCATGGTTACCATGCTTTTAACAAATAGTATCAATAGTCTCAAGTTATCATCTACTAGAATCAAGGTGTTAGACTTCATTATAAGATCAAAATATAAAAAATTAAAGATGTTATCCAAATATCAAGTATACCAATGTATCACAGATCAATATTAAGTAGCTTCATATAATCAAGAATTTCAAGATACTTGTTCAATACCAAATGCACCATTTCATTATAACTACCATGAATCCAAATCACTTTCATATGCATGAACCATTTGTGGAGACATTTTCATCATACCTTAGGGATTACCTGGTCATTAATATTGTAGCTGAAACATAGCATTGAAATAATATACCATGCATACCTTGTAGTATTCAAATACATATGCACCATCTAATTTTACATAGGCATCTTGTACTACTTTGTCACCTTTTCATCAGGTGCCTCTTTACCTTTTCCAATGCTAGTTATTCTCTTCCTGCACTAGCCATGATCCTCAAGAGGGATCCATTGATCACAACTCATTAGGAGGTTAGAAGCATCCAAATACTCAAATACACATACAAGAAGCATAAGTAATAATCAAAACAAAAATTAGATCCATAAGTCAAAAGTAAATATATAAAGGAGCATCATAAGTTGGAAGTACTTATCTTCAATGAGAGGTGATCATCTCCCTCTTGAACTAACCTTGAAGAGCCCTCATTGTCCATTGTCCATATAAAAATGTTTCCTTCAATAATTCAACCAACTCTATCAACAACTAGGCCTAATAGAGACTATCCCATATAGGGCTTCGTCAAATTCGATACAAGTGATTGAACACCTTCACTTTGACCATGCTAAGGTTCCTAGATTGCATATCTCAAATATTTGGCATAAAACAGGGTATCCCAAACCCTAACCTCATAATATCCATCAAACCTTAATACACAAATTGCCTAAGTTTCTCTTCAAACACTAGAATTATTTTAGGTCTCCACCATCCTCTTATTTCATCCATCAACAATATCATCATAGGGGTGATCTCCATGAATTTTCTTCAGCCCAACTCTGATTCCATGCTAGTTTTTCTTAGGGTTATATTGTTCTTTTATTTGATAATTTCATTTCTTCATTAACACATTAAGTTCACCCCAAAACATCATAACGTTATTCATATTTACAAAATTATTCGACAACATATGCAACTATATAGAAAGAACAATATCATCATCATCAATGCAATAAAACATAAAGTAACAATAGAAGAAAACCATTCACATGTAGAGACACTAGGATTGGTCAGAGACTAGGGAAAAATCCACTATGGGGAAAACACTTTCAGATTATTCTTCTTATCAGATTGTCATCGAATGATTCAACAAAATAGAGTACAATGATACATATATTCATTCATACAACTATTCATCAAAAGAAACTACAACATCCATGAAATGAACCCAACAACGCTTATACTCAATAGCATGATTCTGAAGCATGTAATGAACTATCACTGTCTGTGATCAACTACCGAACACTACGGTCACTCAACAAAATATTTAGAAAATTGAAATTCCATGATTTAGGTCGCGATCACATGGAGGAGGAGTCATACGTGTGACTAGGAAGCTTCTAGTCGCTCTCTGGAGCCTACAAGCGAGTGATTGCAGTTTGCAATTGAGATTATGAAACCCTAGATGCCTGTCGCATGGAGGACAATATGGGCATGCGACTGAGATTCTTTGGTCACACGGATGAGCCTGGTAGTAAGCGACTTTATTAGAGATATTTCTGTCATGTGCCTGCAACTGAGGCCCAAAAACCTAAAACATAAATATGAGCTTCAAAACTTGGAATTTCATTTTCGAGTGAACTTGTTCCTCTGTGGATGAGCCTTAGACCTATGCAAGCCAAAAAAAATATAGAAGACTGTCTCATGATGATGTCCAAATGAGGTAGACGTCACTTGTATTTATATCCTTTCAAGGGTGTCCAATTTTCTTTAGGGCCGACCTTATCAAATATGCACATGTGGGATTTGCTTCATAAGTACACTTTATCTTATCCATTTTGAGTGATATTTAGGTCAATTTTGGTCCCCTCAAAAAGAGGAATTCAATGAAATCATCATCTCCATAAAAGGAGCTGACCAAAGTGGAATTTTACCACAGTTTCATATTTTAACATGAAGTGGATCGAAGCAAAAGGATCACCAGTACACTTCGAAGAAGGGGAGGAAGAAGTGGAAAGGAGGAAAACATAAAAAATGTCAGCTAAAACACACATGTTCAAAGACCCCAACAACCACTACAACTACTGTAATATTGATGGTCATATCGAGGAGAAGTGTTGGAAATTGCATTCAAATCTTAACTTGAATAACAAAAAAATACAATACAAAGAATAATCTCATGTCCACATATTTGAGAAACAAATTTGAAAGTAGTTCAGACATGAATGAGAAGATTGTTTGCATGTTACTAATGAGGGAACTGAATTTGAGTAGCCTTCAATAATAGGAAGAGTAAGAATTGACCAAACTCTTCCACATCAAGATACACGTCAAAAAGATAATGATTGATGCTCCTTTTGACTCCAGATCATAGGAAAATCTCATTACAACAAATATGGTCAACAAATTGGGATTGGGACTCCATGATCATTTAATCCCATATCCATTGGCATGGGTAAATAAGTATGTAGATCTAAATCTAACAGATTGGTGCAAAATTAGGTTTTCTATCAATGTTGATTTTATTGCTAAATTAGAACTATATGTAGTTCCCCTTGATGTATGTAGAATGGTGTTTGGAAGTCCCTTCATGTACATGTGTGATGAAAACTTCATATGAAGATCCAACCAATATTCTCTCATAAAGGATGGAAAATTATCCACCATCAACGTGCACAAAGGAAAGTCAAACATTTTTCCAATAACTGGATTTAAATTCTCAATATCACTAGGTTTGAGTTAGAGAAATGTTACTTGAAAAACTTCGTTCAAAAATAGGCAAGGTTTGTATGAGTGGCCAGTCATCCCATTCGACCTATGAAATGCACCAACTAAATTTATGAGGTTAATGAATAATATACTGCACCCTTTATAGATTCATTTTCCATTACCTACTTGGATGATATAATGGTATATAGTTCTATCTAGGAGGAACATGTTTAAATTTGACATAGGTGTTAGAGACATTAAAGAAGCAGCAACTACTAGAAAATATCAAGAAGTGTGAGTTTTCATAAAAATCTTTGGTGTATAAGGGGTATTTGATAGGTGGAGGAGAGCTAAAGATAGATCCTTCCAAGATGGAGGTCATCATGAAATGGTTAGTGCCTACTAGTTTTTTTGAGGTTAGGAGTTTGGTTGAGGTGGCAGAATACTTGAGGAAATTCATATCCTCTTTTTTAGTAGTAGTAGCACCAATTCACGCCAAAATAATAAGTGGAAAGAGTTTCCAGTGGGGAAAGGGTCAATAGAGGACCTTTGAAAAGTTAAAGAAGAATATCAGTCAAGCATTAATTATCGCATTAATAAAATTGCAACAACCCTTCAAAGTAGAGACATATGCAACTAGTTGGATTTGTAAGAGTTGAATCCACTATCATCATTGAGTGCATTCATGTCTCAGACATGCATTCAATTGGTGGCATTGCAATAGTGGGTGGGGTAGTAATGGATGATGATGGTATATAAGAGAGTGGTTTTGGAGTAATGGAGTAAACAAAAGATGATAAAAGAATATATGTACCCTTGAAAGAAATAGAAATGATAATTCTTGATTTTCATAATGTTTTGTGTGTGAAATGGTTTGATATGAAGCTAAATATGGAAAAAAAGAACAAAAATATGAGTAGATTAAAGAAAATATATTCTTAGCTAGAATTTTAAAATTTGAAGTAAGAGAGTAAAGATGAAGTGGAGTAATGAAAAGATAATGATGACCATCTGTAAACTAAGCAGTTGTAGTAAATAAAAAATATAGTGAGGAGACTATTTAGTGGTGAGCATTAGTTGAGTTCTGGTTACAATGTAGAAAATATAATGTAGGAAGGTTATAAGCACTACTAAAAGGACATTATTTGGGGCAATGAGCCCCGCTAATTGGTATTTACACCCACTACTAGATTCCAATAAAGTCAAAATTTAGTAAAATAGAAGATGGTGTTGGTGATGAATATAATCCAAGAAAAGAATATGGAAAGAAAAAATGTAAGTGCATTGAATCACCTACAATTTTAAAGTTCAAATATAAAAATAGATGAATGATAAAAAGTAGGGAAGGAAAAGGGATGAATGGTACATAATTATACCTATAATTAAAGATGAAAATAAAGAACATATAAATATATAATTAACTAAATTTATGTGGCATTGTTGAGAAAAAATCCTTGAATTGACTAGACTATACTCTAAAAGTATATAATTTTATTTTTGGGACAAGTATGGGAGTATTATAAAATCATAAAAAAATAAGTTCATGTGATTTGATTACAAACTTAATAATGAAAATGCATTGCAATAATATTGGGGGAAACAACAATACTTTTATACTAGTCTAATGGAAAGAACAAAACATGTGATATTACCTGATAAAATTGAGTGAATGAAATTTGAGTTAAATCATAGGGAGATAAGCTGAAAATACGAGTTGAAAAAATATTTTTTATTTTATTTTTATTTTCCCCTCTAAAATTTGATGATGTAATATAATCTTGTTTTATTATTTCCACTATTATTTTACAATATTCCTTAGGAGGCCCATTTTAGACCTAAAAATTTCTCTAATGTCCCTATTTGAGATGGAGCTTGGATATATTCCTTTCATGTGTAAAGGAATGAGTAGAGCCTCCGTGGTTAAGAGGAAGAGATAGACACATTGTTCTTATCTTTGCATAAATAATGAAAGAATGGAGGATTGGGTAAGCATCTGAGACTGATACTTCTTGAGGATAGGATTAGTCTTGGGAATTGATACTCTTTGATGATGAGGTAGGGCATCCAAAAGTAATAGTAGTCAAAGAGGAGATTCCTTGAGGATGTGTAATTCCAAGAAGGAAATGGTCCTAAAATGACATACCTTGTGAACATCTGAATGGGGTATGTGCCTTGAGAGACAATGATGGAATCTATAAATCATTGTCTCCCCAACATTTTGCTCTAATTTAGTGGAGAGATAGAGTTGTTAGTCTAGGCCTTGCTATATGACAATGCTAGTTGATATAATGAGATGCACTGATATAAGCTAAGAAGATAGCTTATGAGATGGATTACTATGATAAATTTTTTGAGGAAGTATTGTCCATCTAACGGTTGTCAATTATGAATGTCTCCCTAGTTAAGAGGGAGTATTGAAAATGTAACTAGTGTTGGTCATCATAATTGTATTTGGATCACGACTTGATGTAATTATTATTGTACTTGTCAAAAGAAAGAAAAATAATTTTATTTAAAAGAAAATTGACTTACTAAAGCATGGATTTCATGCTTGGGTCAATAGCCAACTGGTTAAAGCACCCATTAACTGTTCTAGGAGTTGAGTCTCGAGTCAAGTCCAAGTCATGATGAAAATACCCTTTAAGGACTCATGTATCAAGAAAAGAATTTTTTTTATTGATGTAAAATTAGAAGCTATCAAAAGTCAGGTTGGCTAGCCCCTAAATTCAGCGTAGATGAGGCCCATGAACCCAAATGGAAATCTATATAAAGAGGAAAATTTTTCCTCCATAAGACACACTTGAGCATCAAACATCTTGGGCAGATCTAAGGCAACATAGGAAGAGAGAAGTGTATAAATTTAATGTGTATATTCAAAACAACTCATGAAATTTACTAGATCACAAGACTTGAAGCTACTCTATTGATCCGTAGAAATAAAGTCATGATCAAGAACATAAATCATTAAAATGCATCAAGCTTCAACGCACATAAAAAAATATTTATCTAGGGGAAAGAAACTACTCAAAGCCCTTTACTATCTATATTGCATTAATCAAAGAGTAGAGAAGAAATATAATGCTTTCTCAAGCTTGAGAAACCCCTGCACTAGTATAATATATCTCACTGCCTCATAGACTGACTCAAGCCAATACTAAACCAATTTTGTTAGCCTGCTAAGCTCCTATTTCCTTGCATTTTTTGATGAGGAATTTCCCCCTTTAGGTCCTTCTTTGACTACATGCACCACCAGTACAACTTGGAAAATTCTACAACTGATAGTATACTTCCCTTGAACTCCAACCTCGACTGGGTAATCTAAATTCTCTACATGCATGATTTAATTTAGGTTGATTGATCAGTTAACTGGATGATCACTCAGTGTGAAAAAATTACACACCCTTGACTAAACCTCCACTAGTTCTACTAATCGTGAGAACTGGTTACAATAACAATAACTCAAATTAACTAAAATGGATTGATAAAAATTAGCAATCAATCATATAGACCTTAACTCAAGTGTATCCAACTCAGATTTATTGAGTTAACTGAGTGACAAGAGCTATGTCTCCTTTATCTCCAAGTATTTTGTTGAAATTAAAATTCGAATTTCTCCTAATTTAATTAAGGAAAAATTAAATTAGGATTTTCTTGCTACATTTTCAACACTCCCTCTCAGTAAGAAATTGATTGACATCTACCCTCATCCAACACCTTTAGAATGTACTACATGAAGCACTTACCTTTGTTTCTTCTACTACTATAACATATGCAATTGAGAAGCATCCAAAATAAATAAATAAATAATAACATTGAATCAATATGCGACTGTCGACTGGGAAAATTGTGATGTTGTTGACTCTGCTACTGAACTATCTACTGTAAAAAATTCTTTACACTCCTCAGTATCCGGTTGACATTCCTCGGTATCTGGGCTCACATAGCAACGTGATGATCCATGAGACAAACACACCTCAATGGACCCTGCCCAACTTTCTGCAACTTTTTGACTATGGATCTACATCGCTCCACCTCACTCTTGGAGGTATGGATTCATGTTCTTCCTCTTCCCACTTGGATTGAAGTATCCCCCTATTGGAGGTCTCTACTTTAGTGGATGTCTCCACTCTACCTCCTCTTTGTTTCTCCATTTATGGCTGCTCCACAATTTTTCGAGGTTTCTTCTGAGGCTGCATGTTTAGTGGTCTAACATGCTCCCTCTCAACCACCATATATTTATTCTCTGCCTTCCTCATCAAGGCTTTGTATGCATCTTCTACCTTAAGTGCATACAATTTCTTGACTTGAACCCTGATTTGTTTGACCTGTTCCGTGGCTATGTGTCTCAGGAAAGCCTTCCCTTTTTTGAATATCACATCCTAGCCACTATTTTCCAACACAACTACAAAGACAAGATTATTATTTAGACCCAGACCAAGCAACACAAATTTGAGCTTGAGAGGGGATCCCAAATCCATATAAAAAGTAACTATGCCAATATCAGTTGTGTTGTAACTTCCATGATCTCCAAACTCAATGATACTCTAGATATCCTTCTCCTCCATGTCACTGAAGAATTCTCTATTAATCATCATGTGGAATGAGACACCACTATCTAGATAGAACACACTCCACATTATTTTGCTTACTATGCATGTGATGAGAGTGAAATCAATCTCAAGCTGTGAAGCCAAAGCTTCACTTGCTGCAACAACTGTAGGCTCCTTCTTTCTTGCCTTCTTTTGTGGACACTTTGTGGCATAGTGCCCAAATTCATGACAATGAAAGCACTCAGTTAATTTTGGATGAGTCTTTATTCTTTCCCTCTTGGTTGGAATCAACCTCACCATGGGACTTATTCACCTTGGCCTTCATTCCCTTTCTGACTAATGCAAAGTCATCTTCCACTTCGTTTGATGAGGCCCCGTATTTTTTATTTCACCTTATCTCCTCCCATACAAAATCGGGCCATAGGCATTCCCAATTTGGTAGATTCTCCCACCCATTTACTGAATCCTAGCAGTTGTTCTATATCTTGGGAAGGATTAGAAGTGGTAAGCTTACCAGATCATCCTCTACTATAGTAACACCAAATTGACCAAGTTCATCACGACACTATATGAACCTGCTTAGGTACTGTTGTTGGAAACAATGTTAATGCTGAGAGGGGCGGAATCAGTATTAAGGCTAATTTAAATTTTGTGCCAAATTATCTTTACTCATTCAAAATTGACATCCATTATATAAGAGAAACCATTAACAAATCATAAAAAAATCCATATCAACCAAAGCAAGCATACACATAATGAGCAACAGACACATGAGACATGAGGTTTTACATGGAAACTCTTTTAGGAAAAACACACCAAAGATTTTTGTTATTATTGATGTAAGATAAGATCACCTAATCTATTACATAAAAAAAAATTTCAGCCACCACTCATATGAAGCACCAACTCCCTTTGATTTTTTTCTAACACCCACTAGAATGAAGCATCAAATCCCTCCTTTTGTAGACACCCGATTAGCTTATCAGAAGAACCATGAGAAGCACCAACTTCATGGATTTGTTGCAAGAAAAAAATTGAAGCTCCTTGGATTTATACGAGCACCAAATTTCCAGAGGCACCAACCCCCAATCCTTCTTGAAACAACCACTATGGATGGAAGCACCAAATTCCTATGTGCAGGCTCTAATCCAAACTCAAATAAGAACTAATGTTCATTGTACATGGCAGCTTCTCTACCTAATATCAACTTTGTCCTCTTCACCATCCCTTGGCCCACACAACATTATTTCCCTTTCACTGCTACAACCCAATATTCTACTCAACAACATCACTGATACACAACCCACAGAACTCTTTGTCCACACTACTACATTAAAATTCTTCTCATGGCCCTCCGTTCTCAATAACACACATTCCTCACTCAACCCCTTCTTCTACTCTAGCACTTTAGGCCTCTCATCGCAACACTGGCTCACTCAGACCCTTCTATCCCACAGACTCTCTTAGCCTCTTACATAACAACACTAGCTCTCTCGGGGCTGCTTTCCTCTGCATAGACACTCTCTTCCTTTCTCTGCAGAACATGATCACTTCACATCACACAACAACGCACTAACACACACTGAGATCTCCACACAAATTTTCTCGACACGATGCTGATTTCACCCCAACTTCTCAACTGCAATCTTGGGCTTTATTTCACTCATGTGTTGTCTCTACTAACCTTCACTTTGCCATTCACACTACCCAAGAGTACTCCTTCATTATTTTCCATGTTTATATTGTGTCTCTTTCTTGAACTCTGTCGCTACATTAAATAATGGGAATGGGCACCTGAGTGTTCCCATGTTGTGACATACATACTATGTCAATTTGCACACTCCGACGAGGCTCTCCATGCTTATTCATATCTCACAGATCTTGAAAGGCACTTCAACATGGATTCTCTATTATTCATTTAATTCCATGAGGCGTGCACACAAGAATAGGGATGGCATGTCTTAGCTCACTAATAGGCTCCTTTTAAATTATCCTATGCAATCATGGTCCTTGCTACCTTGACCCATCTATCTTTGTCTTTGTCTCCTCCCTATGATTGTTTCCATTGACTCCATCGACCAACTCTAGTATGCACATTTACTTTCAAATTCTGACTCATTCATCCTCCATACACCTTTGTACTACAATATCAGAACCCAAACATATCATAACTTTTTATTAAAATGATATTATGTGACTGTAAGGTTTTTAGCCTCTTTTTCTCTGCCCCTTATTATTTTTCACCATAGGACCAGGTTTCGTGACCAGTGGAGTAAAATTTAGGTGCTAAACCCTTTAGATCCTGCTAGGAGCCTATCCCCTCATGTTATTTCTCTATTCCCTTGGTTCTTTAGGCTCAACAACCAAATTCTAACAACATCGGAACTCCCACATATCATAAATTATTTCAAAATGTATTTATAATAGAGTTATGAAATATCCAACCTTCTATATGCTCCATAGCACTTAGGTGTTAGGCCCTATTTTGCACCCTTGGTTCTTTAGGTCCCCACGACTTAGTGCCAATCAACATTGGAAGCCCCTGGCATCGTAATTTTTTCAAATAGAAATTTCATAGGAGTTAGGAGATCTTCGACCTCTGAGATGACATCGTGATGTTGTAATCAACTCCATGTGGAGTCTGTATAACGATGACACATGTCACTAGGATTTTCCCCATTAGTTCACCTAATAATGCTAAATTTATTATGACGTGTCCTCCGTAGTACCATTTCAAGTTGATGTCATCTGCCACCATCAGCTCCTAAGAGACAATCATTTGCTACCATGTGTCCTGTCAGGGGAGAGAGAAAGGGGTCCTTGGTCCATGGTTTTGCAACAAATTCCTTGGTAAATATCTGCTCCTCATGACCTTGGTGCTTTTAAAAGAAGTCAATTTATAAGGACTTACAAAACTCTAAGGTTTCAATATGCTGAGGTTCTCACTTGCTCCGATATTTGAAATTCTAAAGAGAATTTGACTGAGGTTATGAAGTATCAGATAATAAATTTATCAAAAGGAAATTATATTGAGGTTACAAAGTTCTAAGGTTTTGATATTCATCTCCTTTGAAATTTGCTTACTTTCCAAGATCTTGAAGATCTGAGGATCAACTCCTTGATATCGGATTAGAACTTTCTAAAAAGAAATTATACGAAGTCTCCAACCCCATATATTCTAATATTCTCTAGGCTTAGCTATTTTGAGGCTCTGGCCTCCAAAATTTGTCCTTCTCATATCCTTCCTGGTCCAATATTCGGCTGGGTTCTCAGATCCTGGAATTTGGGGTCCAAAGTTCGACCTCGTCCTAAGGAATTCAAGGTCATTACTTTTGCTGTCAATAAATTTTGATCCTAGGACCCATTCATGGACTTCCACATATCGTTGGAAATATCTTTCTGAGCAATAGCCAACTATGCTAGCTTTAAGAGTGTCTGAGTTGATCTCTTGTGGCAGAATATCCTCCAACTTTTGGGAATCCCAGCCATCATAGCCATCATTTTATGGATTCTCTAAAAAGCCTACTAATGTGATGATTCTCTATAGAGTATTGCAGAAAACATGGGACTCCCAATCACCATAGTCATATTTTTATGGCTTCTCCAATAATCCTACTACTATGGTGATTCCCTACCAGAGACTGGAACAACCATAGGACTCCCCCAGAGCTTGACACATGAAGCACATCAATGTTTTGTTTCCTAACATCATGTTGGCACATACATCCATGCTCATCTGATTGAAATCCATGCCAACTGAATCTACCAACATGACTATTGAAATCAATTCCAACACACTCGCTAACTATTAGGAAATTCCAACTACCCAACTTGATCTTCTAGCATGACTATTAGCATCAATGCCAACACACCTACTGCCACTAGAAATATAGAAAATGCTAACTATCCAACAATCTCCCCCTTTGGCATTGATCGAAAAGCCTGTTCACTTCTCCACATTGATGGCCAATCCTCATGCTTCTTCACTTCTCCTTGCATGAGCCACCAATGACCTTCTTTCCTCTACTTGGTCCATCACAAATTTCTCTCTAATAAGCTTCTCTACCCATTTTTCATCAATGGAAAAGGGCTACAAGTTTCTTCTTCTTCCTAAAGTAATCACTGACTATCAGTGACCGCGGATCTAGTTGTTGATGTGCATTCTCCTCAACCAACTTCTCTCTGAGGGCTAATAGTTGTTGCTACTCTATAAACTGGAACTATGTGATATGATCCCCCTAAACATATACTTCCTCCATGCTGATAAACCTCCAGTTTTGAACACCTGATGGCTTCCGACTAAATACTCTCTTCATCAATGCATCTTTTGTACCAGTTAAAAAGAAATTGACACCAATTAAAATTTCTCATGGTATTATTGTTGCTGCAAATACCAATGATTAGTGATCCATTAAGCTTGTTTTTCACTATTTCTACTGCTTTATATTCTATGCTCACTTCTCTTTAGCATCTTAAACACTTCTCTCGTAGAGGTCATACTTCTACAATAGGGATTCTTGCTTAAATAATACCAATTGCACCAAGAAATTGATACAAGTTGGATGATACCTCTATCAAAGCATCTCTCCCTAATCCAATGCTCTTTTATATCCTACATATCGGTGGGGACTGATCTTGTGGACCTAACTTAACTGTGGGCCTTTCCATTCCACACTGGTACCTGGATGGCTGCACTCCTTTCTTCTCCTGTGATGTTTATACATTCAAAATAAACAAATTCATCACTGTAATCAGCAAGGGGACTCGACCATACCTAAAACGTTCAAATGCACCTTTATGACTATTTTTTCTGATTTCTTTCATCTGACTTATGCCGCCTCCATTGAGGCTTCTCTCTTCCTTTAGTGAAAAGAAACAAAGGATCTACTCCCATAGAGTAGATTGTCGTCTTTCTTCTTCAAGACCTTCAACAATTGAGTCCTGACAGAAGCATTCCTATATAACTTCTTCTTTGCCCATGTTTGGGATTTATCTTGGTTCCAAATGGTTGGAGGGAACTCCACCTTTTGTTCCTCTTTCTTCACTCAAATCATATTGTTTCCTTTCTGCCTCACAGAGGGGTCTACTAAAAGGGTAAGAGGATCATTCTTCTTGGTTTTCTTATGATTTCTTCCTCCTATTTTCATATTGCTCTTTTGACACAGAGAACTTAAGACAACCTTATATTATTTTTCAGTTTTTTTCCCTTTTTTCTTGAAATCATAAGATGCTACATTTTCATGCATATGCTGAGAAGCATACTGATGAGCCCAAAATTTGGTAACATTTTGGGCTCATTTTGCCTAACCACCCTTGCTCAATCCTTCATTTTTCATAACTTATGCATCATTTTTTAGTATGTTTATGTCATTTGTACGAATAAGGGTAGTCATCATTCCTAGGTGGCTAACACGTGCTCATTTCAGGTTTTTTGACACATGTTGGAGCAAAACCGAGCAGATAAGGGCTAGGAGACAGCCAAGATGGGGTTGAGGATTCGTAGGAGGGTTATCCACGGCATTAAATGGCCTTCCTCGGGATCTTCACCCCCAACTCCGAGCTCCAAAAGCCACCACAATCGGATCTAGAAGGCAGCCAGACAGATTTTGTGGAAGCAGCTGTTCACTCCCAGTTTGATCAGCCAAGTCCCATAAATTTAGGAGGCCAGCTTGGGGCCTCGTGATGTATAAATGATAATGCTTCAGCCTTCAAAAAGGACTTTTGGAAAAACTGTTGCACATTCTGCACTATGAGCTGCCAACTCTGTTTTTGCTCTTTTGTAGCCATCATTGGCATACCTCTTGACTTATGATTATTATTTTTTTATGAGAAGTAGTCAGATTTGATCTCAGCTCTAAGTTTCTAGAGGAGCCATAGCTCTCAGGGTTGGGCCCAACCTGAGAGCCTAGGGCCTCCTTCTTTGTATTGATATCTTTTCTTTCAGCATTATGATTTTCTTTGCATGCATTTGAAACGCAGTTTGTTGAGTTAGATTTCGTGGTGTGGTTAAGTAGGTCATTGTTAACAGATAGAGTTGCTTCAGATTTCTAGAATAGAGTAATGAGATCAGAATTGATAAAAAGTCAGAAAAGGGTTGCCTGCACTCTCATTTTCACCTCTTTCTAGGTGCTGGAATTGCAGACAGTGCTACCCAACAAAAACACTAGTTTGCATACTCATGCAATCTTTGGTGCAATGTTTTCATTTGTAAAAGTTATCCATGCGCTTAGACCTCTTGGAATGTTTCTTTGCTTCACTACCATACATGGTTCTCTTTAGAAATAACGTTGTTGTTCATTGGTTTCATTAACAGTTAGGATAGATTAGTTAATATTTTGATTATGTGCAGGACATGGATGATTTGGTTCAGTTTACACTGTGCAATTCATCTCCATCACTCTCTCGTCCATCTAAGCTTCATCCAGGCCAACTGCTCATCTCCAAATTAGATCCCTCGTCTCACAACTACTCTTCTGCCCACGTCACCCTACCTTCTTGGCCTTCCATTTCCTCTACCCTTTTAAGACAAGCTAGCTTTCCACACCCTCTCATCACTTCATCTCTCCGTCACTAAGTCATTACAAATCCTTATCCTACCTCCCTATCCATCCATGCATCCTCTTCCACTCATCCATCACCCAAAATCCAATCGTAGGACATCCTGTAGGAACTTCTGAACATCCTGTAGAAATTCTGAAACATCCTGTAGAACCCCTGCAGACTTCCTGTAGAAGCTCATAAACGCGGTTTCTTGGCAGCCAAACTTTGTGAAACTCTCTGGAAGGATGTTAGGGACTCCTTAGACCCTCTCTGAACCTTCCCGACCTCTTCCAAGCATTTCTCCTCCGTGATCCGCCTCTGCACAGTAAAAAGCCAGTTAAAAGCACATGCATGATAATTCTAAATAACTTATTCAAAAATACAAAAAGATGTTTTCTTCAGGTAGAAGTGGTCTAGACACATGCATCTTACCTTCATAGAAGTAATGGCATCTCTTTCAGTAGTTTGCATTCCCATCTTTGCATCAGTAGGACTAGCTGGTAGAATTAGGGTTTGCGTTTCTTTTTGGCTTTCAGTTTCTTTCCGCAAGTAGATTAGCTTCCTTTGAGTTAGCTTTCATCCATCAGTTAAAAAGCTTCTTCTAAGAGCTCATAGAAGTTGGCTTAAGGCCCTAGCGGACTTGTGCCAGCTGACCAAGTGACAGCTGCGGCAAGAGCTAGTACTTGTGCATACAGCACCATCGCTTCCAAGTTTGTTACGAACTACCAGGTTGATAAAATTAAAGAAGGAAGTTCCAGGAGTTGTAGCATTATTGCTACAATACTGGAGCCCACCATCTTTTTTTCGTCGTTGCCGGGGAAGCGTCAGAGTGTTGGTGATTGTTTCTTTTCTTCTATTTTCCTACTCTCGCCTTCTGCTAAGTAGTTTATTTCATTTCCATTCTGCAATTTCCTTTCCGCAAAAGTAGCATAGACATTTCCTGCTTTCATAGATTAGCATTTCAATTCCGCAATTTCATTCCTGCAAGCATAGATTAGCATTTCAATTCCGCAAGCGTAGCCTAGCATTTCATTCCTGCAATTTCATTTGAGAAAAATATATTAGTTCTTTCATGCTTTCATTTCAATTCCGCATTTCCATTTCAGCAAGATAGTTAGTCGCAGCTCAATCTATTTTAGTTTTGCAGGTACCAAAAAAAAGAACAAAAGCAATCAAAAGTCTTTCCATTTCATGCCTCGTAGAAATCGAGATAAAACAGGCAAACTCTTACCCAACACCCCCACCACGTCACTGAGTCACCCTTCTCTCTTCCTTGGTGACAGTGATCCAGAAGAACCTATAGGCGAGCCTCGTGAGATATACGAAGATCCTATAATAGAAGAAGAGTTAGAGAACACTCCATCTGAAGCCATGGCTGATAATAGGGGAGAATATGAGAGAATAGAAGGTGCCTTCCCCATCCGAGAGACCAATGGAGACATGAAAATGGAAAACATAAGCCCCTCCGCTTTACCTCACTTCCATGGACTGACTACTGAAGACCCTGATACCTTCCTGTTTGAGTTTGCCGTCCTGTGTCGAACCTATGACTATACTGAAGATGAGAAAAAACTGAAACTCTTCCCCTCTACCCTTAAGGATGCAGCATTACGTTGGTTCATGGGCTTACCTGGGAACAGTATCACCACTTGGGCTCAGATGCAACAAGCTTTCAATACCAAATACCGGGACTACTGTAGGTCCAAGGAAGCCAAGGGAGAAATCTTTCGGATGACCATGGGGAATGATGAGTCTTTAGAAGATTATGAGGAAAGGTTCCAACTTAGCTATAAACGGGCCAGGTGCACACTTGACCCCGAATCTCTCAAGTTGGTCTTGCTCCGAGGAGTCCCTGAAGACCTTTTAGATACCCTTCACATGCTAGCTGGAGGAGATATTTACCAACTACCTTATGAGGATATAAAGACTGTGTTTAGAAACCACTCTAGGGCAGCCCGGAAAAGAGGTAGAGGAAACCTCCTCTCAGCTAGTATTCCTTTCTCCAAACATGAGTTTGCAAATCAATTAGAGGACCTCAAGAGTGAGGTGAGACAAACCATTGCCATGCAACTTGATACATTCCGAATCCAGCAAAAGAAAGAGGAAGCTGAGAGGGCTTTGGCTATCTTCTGCCCTAGGTGTACAAGGAAGCACCCTAAGAACGAGTGCCCATTACATTCGGTTGAGGTATGTTTCGTTTGTGAGGAGGACCACCCCACAAACCAATGTCCAACCTTACCTGGGCTTAAAGCCATGTACCAAGGGACGGAAGCGCCCACTGAACCTCTCTATTTCCTCAACCAAAGGAGGCCACATGGACCTAGACCTTACCAACAGGGGATGCAAGGGACACCCCAAGCTTATTATAGCCCCAACCAATCTGCTCCTATGCCTTCCTGGGGTCCCCGTGCTCATCCTTCCTGGTCTGTGCCTACTCCATGGTCTTGCCAGCCTCAGTACCATACTCAGCCCACTACTCATTCGTTTCACTCACATGCCCAGCCACAGCCTCAGTGGAATGCACCTCAACCGAGGTGGAGGCCCCAGTACAATACTCCTCCCGCCATTTTTCCTCCACCACCAGCTCAACCACAACCATTACCTCCTGCTCCTCTAAGGCAACCCCAAATGCCTGCTCAACCGAACCCGAACCCCAACAACCGACAGGCCCAGCAGGTATATACTGGGGAAACAACATGCCCTACCTATGCTGTGGAGATCCAGGAGATCAACCTACGATCTGGAAAGACTCTTCCGGATCGTCAACCTCCTCCCCCAGAGGACGAGGAAGATAAACAGGAAAGTGAACCAAAAGCCATTCCACCCTTTCCGGAGAGACTAACAGCAACCACACAACCCAACCCGGAGGAGGATGAGCTTCTGGGAGAACTCAAACAGTTGTGTGTGAAAATACCCCTTCTCCAGGCCATCAAAGATGTACCGATATACAACAAACTGGTTAAGGAAAAGTGTTTCAGACACCCAGGCAGGCGAAAAAGAGACGCCTCAACCATCAATGTCATAGGACAACTGTCTGATCTTATGTTGGGGCAAGTAATCTGCCCAAAGTATTTGGATCCTGGGAGTCCGGTAGTTGATGTCCACATCAATGGCACCATCATACCACACACATTGATTGATCTGGGGGCTGCCATTAATGTGATGACCAGAGATACCATGCTCAAACTCAACCTTCAGGGTTCCTTGAGAAAGACCTCGACAGTCTTGCAACTAGCAGATCGCTCCACCGTGACTCCCGAAGGGATTGTAGAGGATGTCTTGGTCTCTGTTGACTCTTGGGAATACCCTGCAGACTTCTTGGTTCTTCAACCAAAGGCAAAGCTTACTGGATACCCCCTTATTTTGGGAAGGCCTTGGTTAGCCACTGCGGATGCTTACATAAGCTGCCGTGCAGGAAACATGACCATCAAAAATGGTCCTATATCGAAGCAGCTAATCCTATACCCTCTTGCCCAACACTTATTAGAGCATGACTTACCACTTTGGTTGGAGGAAGGAGAAGAGGATGAGGTGTACTCTGCACCCTTGTGCACCCTAGACACCACTAGGGGAGGCCCCCCAACTGAGGATGATTTGGTTGAGACCTTGATTCAGAATCCACCTCCCAGTGCATTGTCCTTAGAGGAATTGGTGGAGGATGTTGGGTCCCTATAATACTAGTGATTACCCCATTACTATTGTAGTTATACCCCTTATTTATATTGATGTACCCATGTAGTGCCCATATTGTTACTATTGTGCCACATAGAAGCCCACTATTGTTATTGTTGTGCCTACAATATTATTGTTATGTAGGCTTTGATTGTATTGGGACCACTTAACTCCTATATATAGAAAGGAGGTATTTTCATTTGTATCATCCAAGAATTGTTCATTTATGTAATGTAAAGGAGGTTTCCCCCTCGAAGAGGCTGAATTCTAAGGCGTGGATCTCTCTTTTCTATCTTTTTGTGAGCTAGTTTCATAACATTTGGTATCAGAGCTTTGGATTCTAGGGTTTCGCTGCTCCAAACAGGTCATCGTGGAATTTTCGCTATAACTTTTTTCTGTGATGTTTCAGAAGTCGCAAGAAAAACCCATTTGAGAAGACATCGCGCTGAACCTTGGGTCAGAATTTCAGAGCTTTGCGCGCGATATTTTCGGAGATATGATCTCAGGAAGTTGGTCTTTTTGATGACTCCTTAATTACACTCAAAACAGGTGACCTGGGGAAAATCGTCATAACTTTCTTTCTGAGCATCAGATTGGAATTTCGTAAGAAGTTACAGAAAGAGGACGGACTGCAGTTTCTTGTGGGTGTTTTTCAGATCCAAAGGTCGAAACAGTGACTCGTGGCACGTCGTACAACTTCGCTCTACTGAACCAGTCTAAAAGCAAGTCACCGTGGGAGATTTCACATAACTCTTCCTTGGAGAATCCAATTTGGCTCAGACTTGTGGCATTGGAAAGAGGACACAGAAGGCTACTACAGGTAGCAATTTCAGAATTGGATGATCCGAAATTACAGAGATACATCAGATTCAATATCAGGCTTCTATAAAGTGAAAAAAGGTGTGTAGTTTTATTTTTTTATTTTTTGTGTAAGCTTGGTTTAACGGAATTCAAAGGGCATAGTAAAGCATTATTATCGGTAACTGATGCCCCGAGGAAAGAAAATGCAAACACCTAGTAAGGAACCTGAAAGCTCTAGCATGACTCATGAAGAAGAGGAAGAAATGCTACATGATATATCAAAATTACAAGAACAAGTGCAACAAATGTCACGCTCACAAAAGCTAACAGAAGCTAAGATAAGTGGCGTGGAATCTAAGGTAAATGGCGTGGAATCTAAGATAAAGGGCATGGAAGCTAAGATGGAGGATTCAATGGAAAATTTGAAGATATATTTGAATACGAACATGGAAGAATTGAAGAAGTTGCTACAAGAAAGGGTCACTAATGGTGAAAAGGTAGTAAAGGAAACTCATGATGAGAACAAAAGAAATGTTAATCATGATTCCATAGACTCTAATGTTGGATCAAAGACTCACCATGTTCCAAAAATCGATATGAGGAAGTTTGATGGCAAGGATCCCGCCACATGGATATTACAGATGGAGCAATTCTTCGATCTCAATAATGTGCAAAACACACAAAAGGTACGTATGGCAACTTTATATTTGGAACCAAATCAGTTTGTATGGTATCAATGGCTTTGTTCTCGTAAACCATTTATCACTTGGGCCATTTTTACGGAAGAATTGATAGCACATTATGAGGATACAAAAAGCAACACTTTTTTTAGCCAATTGATAAGTCTCAAACAAAAGGGTTCAATAATGGAGCACATTGAGGAGTTCCAAAAATTGAACATAAGGGTAAAAGATATTCCAGAGGAGCATAGGATTGATGTGTTCATAGGGTCTTTAAAGGATAATATCCAACATGATGTGCGCCTTTGGGAACCTGATTCATTAGAGAAGGCATTCAGGTTAGCAAGAAAAATGGAAAGCAAAATTATGGCAACTAGGAAGCATACCATTCACAACTATAAAGAAGGAAGTGTTGTTGCCCATAGTCTTCCACAACCTACAAGGTTGACACCACAACAATTGGAAGAAAAAAGAGCAAAAGGGCTTTGTTACAATTGTGATAGCAAATACACAAAAGGTCATAAGTGTGCTGAGAAGAAATTATTCTACATAGATTGTGAAGAGGAAGAAGAAAAGGAGCAAGAAAGGTCAAAAGAAGAGGATATATTCCAGGAACAAAGCCTAGATGAAGAAAAAATAAATCCGACCATATCTTGTAATGCATTGGCGGGAATTACCACTCCTCAAACCATCAAGATAGAAGGACAAATCAAGAAGAAAAAGGTAATAGTGTTGATTGATTCAGGAAGCACCCACAATTTTATTCATTGTAGGGTAGCAAAAGAATTGAATTGCTTCCTATATCCAGCACCAGAGTGTCAAGTGATGATTGCAAATGGAGGAACAATAAATTGTTCTGGAAAGTGCCATAATATCAAGCTATCCATGGGAGAATATGTATTGACTAGCCCAATGCTTTCCATTCCAATGGGAGGTGCTGATGTTGTACTAGGAGTCCAATGGCTACAATCCTTGGGTACAATAGCTTTTAATTTTCAAGAACTTTTCATGAAATTTTCTGTGGAAGGAAAGGAAGTTGAATTAAGGGGTATTGCAGGGAAACCAGGAAAGATAATCAGCTCTAATGGAATGACAAAGCTTCTAAAAAAGGAGCAAAGAGGTGTAATTGCACAATTATGTTCGCTAGATGTTTCCACATTGGAATCATCTATTTCTCCAGATCTCCAAAAAGTCCTGGACAATCATTCCAAGGTATTTGAGACTCCCAAAGGTCTCCCACCTATGCGTGATCATGATCATGCTATTCATCTGATTCCAGGAAGTGTTCCTCCAAACATCAGGCCGTACAGATATCCATATGTCCAAAAAAGTGAAATTGAACGTATGGTTGCAGAAATGCTAGAGGCTGGTATAATTCAACCGAGTCAAAGTTCTTTCTCAGCTCCAGTAGTATTGGTGCACAAGAAGGATGGATCATGGCGCATGTGTCCAGATTATAGGGAGCTCAACAAGCTCACTATTAAAGATAAGTTCCCCATTCCTGTTATTGATGAATTACTGGATGAATTGCATGGATCAATTTACTTCACCAAGTTGGATCTTCGTTCGGGATATCATCAAATTAGAATGAAGATTGAAGACATTCCGAAAACAGCATTTAGAACTCATGAGGGTCATTATGAATTTTTGGTCATGCCTTTTGGCCTTACCAATGCACCTTCAACATTTCAAGGTTTGATGAATTCAATTTTCAAACCATTCCTTAGAAAATTTGTGTTAGTATTTTTTGATGATATACTAATCTACAGCAAGTCTTGGAAGGATCATGTTGAACATGTTGACAGGGTGTTACAACTATTGGAGGAGAAACAATTATATGCAAAAAGATCCAAATGTTTCTTTGGAGTCCAGGAGGTGGAATATTTGGGTCATATTGTATCTCATGAAGGAGTTAAGGTAGACCCTAGCAAAATTAAAGCCATTAAGGAATGGAAAATCCCCACATCCATAAAGCATCTGCGAGGATTTCTTGGGTTGACAGGGTATTATCGCAAGTTTGTTAAGAATTATGGGAGAATAGCAGCACCTCTAACAACATTATTGAAGAAAGATTCATTTTCATGGACTTCGGAAGCAACAAAGGCCTTTGAACATCTTAAAGAGGCAATGTGCCAAGCACCGGTCTTAGCTACGCCGGACTTCACAAAAACCTTTATTGTGGAATGTGATGCTTCAGGAAATGGAATTGGTGCTGTTCTAATGCAAGATGAAAGACCCATTGCTTTTGAAAGTCGTCCAATCAAGGGAAAGTTTTTAAGAAAAGCTATTTATGAGAAGGAAATGTTGGCAATACTCCATGCACTTAAGAAATGGCGACCCTACCTAATGGGAAGACACTTCAAGGTAAAAACGGATCATGATAGCCTTAAATACTTTTTAGAACAAAGATTATCCTCTGAAGAGCAACAAAAGTGGGTCACAAAGATGTTGGGTTATGACTTTGAAATCATCTACAAAAAAGGGAAGCAAAATGTGGTGGCAGATGCACTCTCAAGAAAAGATGAGGATGTGGAAGCATTGTTGTGTGCCATTTCTATTATCCAACCAGATTGGATAAACGAAGCAAGGGAGGAATGGAAGAATGACGAAGAAGTGTGGGCACTTATTCAAAAGCTACAACAAGATTCCAGTACTTCTGATACATTTAGCTGGAAAAATGATTCGTTATGGTACAAAGATCGCTTATACCTCTGTAAGAATTCCCAGCTAAAACAAAAGATTCTTATGGAATTGCACACTTCTCCCTTAGGAGGGCACTCAGGATTTTTAAAAACTTACCACAGGGTTAAGAAGGAATTTTTTTGGGATGGCCTTAAATCAGATATTCAAAAGTTTGTGGCGGAATGTTTGGTTTGCCAGCAAAATAAAGTTGAAACAATTAAGACACCGGGTCTATTACAACCTTTATCCATTCCAAGCCAACGTTGGGAGGAGGTTTCAATGGATTTTATCACAGGTTTACCCAAGTCTGAGGGAAAGAGTGTCATCATGGTGGTAGTTGACAGACTTACCAAGTATGCACACTTTTGTGCATTATCACATCCATTTAAAGCCAGTACAGTTTCTACTGCATTTATGGAAACAGTTCAAAAGCTACATGGAAACCCAAAGATTATTGTAAGTGACAGAGATCCCATTTTCACTGGAAATTTTTGGACAGAATTATTTTCTTGTCTTGGTACTCAGTTAGCTCATAGCTCATCTTATCATCCTCAATCTGATGGGCAAACTGAGATAGTAAACAAATGTTTGGAAGGATATCTTCGTTGCTTTGTATCTGATAAACAGACACAATGGGTCAAATGGTTGCCTCTGGCTGAATGGTGGTATAACACTTCCTTTCATACAGCAACAAAAATGACCCCATTTATGGCACTTTATGGGTATCAACCACCATCCATCACATCATATTTAAGAGAAAATTCTAAGGTTCAGGCAGTGGAACATCACATCGAACATCAACAACAAGTCCTCCAACTCTTAAAGGATAACCTTGTGTTGGCACAGAATAGAATGAAACAACAGGCAGATCAGCATCGCAGTGAAAGAAGTTTTGATGTAGGTGATTGGGTATTCCTACGGCTACAACCATATAAGCAATTGTCCCTCAAGCAAGCTAAGAAGGATAATAAATTATCACCAAAGTATTATGGTCCGTACAAGGTGTTGCAAAAGATTGGTACTATGGCATACAATTGGAGCTTCCTGCAGCTTCTCGATTGCACCCAGTTTTCCATGTTTCATGCTTAAAGAAGGTTATAGGCGACAAGCTCCCAGTTCAAACAATATTGCCAGAACTTGACGAAGAAGGAAAAATTATATTGGAACCGGAAGCAGTTATAGAAACAAGAACTCGACAGCTACGAAATCGATCAATTTCAGAGTACCTTATCAAGTGGAAGAACTTATCCGCTGAAGATTCCACATGGGAGGACGAGAATTTTATGCAGAAGTATCCTGAACTACTCAAGCGTTGAGGACAACACTTTTTTGAAGGAGAGGGGCATGTTGGGTCCCTATAATACTAGTGATTACCCCATTACTATTGTAGTTATACCCCTTATTTATATTGATGTACCCATGTAGTGCCCATATTGTTACTATTGTGCCACATAGAAGCCCACTATTGTTATTGTTGTGCCCTACAATATTATTGTTATGTAGGCTTTGATTGTATTGGGACCACTTAGACTCCTATATATAGAAAGGAGGTATTTTCATTTGTATCATCCAAGAATTGTTCATTTATGTAATGTAAAGGAGGTTGCCCCCTCGAAGAGGCTGAATTCTAAGGCGTGGATCTCTCTTTTCTATCTTTTTGTGAGCTGGTTTCATAACAGAGGATGCCTAGGCCAGCACCTTAGTTGACCTTTGCATGACCAACCCAGTCGCTCCCAGAGTCAAAAATGTGGAGTTCGGCCCCGAGAGAACATTAAAGATCAGCTCTTCCCTATCTCCTTCCCAGGAAAAGGAGCTGTGTAGTCTGTTGGCCAGTCATCTAGATGCTTTTGCTTGGAGCTATAAGGAGATGAAAGGAGTCCATCCTTCGGTCTGTACCCATCACATCTACATCAAAGAAGATTGTAAACCGGTTAGGCAACCCCAAAGGAGAACGAATCCAGCCCTTAATGACATCGTCAAGGAAGAATTGCAAAAACTGTTGGATGCCGGATTCATTTACCCCATCTCGGATAGCGAATGGGTGTCCCCTCTGGTGTTGGTTCCCAAGAAAAACGGGAAGTGGAGAATCTGTGTGGACTACCGAGAACTGAACAAAGCCACCAATAAAGACCACTTTCCTCTACCCTTCATAGATCAAGTGTTGGATGGACTGGCGGGAAAGAAGTTTTTCTCTTTCCTAGATGGGTTTAGCGGGTATAACTAGATCCAAATCAGCCCGGAAGACCAAGATAAGACCACCTTCACTTGTCCTTGGGGTACCTTTGCTTACCGAGTTCTTCCCTTTGGACTATGCAACGCTCCTGCCACCTTCCAGAGAGCCGTCTTGAGCATCTTTTCTGAGCTGGTCCATGATTCGGTGGAAATCTATATGGATGACTTCACTCCTTATGGATCCCACTTCCAGGAAGCATTGTCCAATCTGGGAAAAGTCCTAACCAAGTGCATTGAGATGAACCTGTCCCTTAGTCCTGAAAAGTGTGAATTCTTGATGACTGAAGGGACCGTGCTAGGACATACCATTTCTCGCCAAGGGTTATAGGTGGATCCTAACAAAATTACTCTCATCAAGAAGGTTCCACCTCCTCAGAAGGTAAGAGATGTTCGAAGTTTCTTAGGTTTAGCCGGGTATTATAGGAGATTCATCAAAGACTTCAGTAAGCTAGCCTCGCCATTGTTTTGCCTCTTCGCAAAAGATGTTGAGTTTAATTGGACTGATGATTGTCAGAAGGCTCTAAATGAATTAAAGGATAAGTTGGTGTATGCCCCAATCTTGAGAGGTCCAAATTGGGCCCTACCTTTCCACATCCACACCGATGCCTCGAACAAAGCCATAGGGGAAGCCTTAGGACAAGTTGAACAAAAACTTCCATACACCATATACTTTGTCAGCAAAAACTTATCCAAGGCAGAACTGAATTATACTATAACTGAGAAAGAATTCTTGGCCGTGGTCCATGCACTGAACAAATTCCAACATTATATCACTGGCTATCAAACATTTGTACATACGGATCATGCTGCAATTAGATATTTAATGAATAAACCAGATGTGAATGCTCGTATTATTAGATGGTTACTTTTGTTGCAGCAGTTTGATTTGACTATCGTTGACAAACCAGGTAAAGAAAATGTTGTTGCTGACTTTTTGTCTAGATTGGATTTACCTGCAGGTGAGGATGGAACGGTGGATGACCAGATGCCAGATGAACATCTGTTTGCTCTCTCAGTACTCTCTCCATGGTTTGCTGATATAGCAAACTACCTTGTCTCAGCGCAGTTCCCTCCGCACCTATCCTCAAGAGAGAAGAGCAGAATCGTAAGGAAGAGTGCCTCATTCACTTTGATCGGGGGAAACCTGTTCAAGCTTGGCCCCGATCAAATCTTAAGGCATTGTGTAAGGGAGGAGGAAGTCTTTGATATCCTCCTAACTTGTCATGACGGGCCTTGTGGAGGAAATTTTGCAGCCAAAAGGACTGCCTTCAAAATCCTACAGGCAGGCTACTATTGGCCCACGCTTCATCAAGATGTCAGAAAGTATATCAGCCAATGTGACCGATGCCAAAGGATGGGGAAATCGACTCCAAGGGACGAAATGCCTCTCCAACCTCAAGTGACTCTTGAGCCATTTGAGAAGTGGGGTATGGATTTTGTGGGTCCAATCAATCCTCCTTCGAGGCAAAGGTCTTACATCATTGTGTGCACAGACTACTTGACAAAGTGGGCAGAAACCAAGGCAATCAAAGCAGCGATAGAAGAAAAGGTGGCCGAGTTCTTAAGAGAAAACGTCTTCTACAAATTTGGCTACCCAAGAGAGCTAGTCACCGATCAAGGAAGCCAGTTCACCTCCAACTTAATTGAAGACCTACTCGCTCATCACAAAATCAAGCATAGGACTTCCACCCCCTATCATCCTCAAGCAAATGGGAAGGTGGAAGTCACTAATAGAGAATTGGAAGGGATCTTGACTAAGGTGGTGAGCAGCAGTAGAAAAGATTGGGCAGATCGCCTGGTTGAGTCCACTTGGGCTTACAACACCACTTGGAAGACCACAACCGGCTTCAGACCTTATGAGCTGGTCTATGGGAAGAGAGCTTTTCTGTCAATTGAGTTCGAGTACAACACCTTGAGGATGGCAGCTCAGCTGGACCTAGATCTCAGCCATGCCCAACAAGAAAGGTTATTGTAGCTGAATGGGTTGGACGAGCACCTAATGCAGGCCCTTCTCCACTTAGAAGTGGTTCAACTTCAGAGGAAGGTATGGCATGACCAACACCTCAATGACAAGCAATTCTAGCCGGGATATGGGCGTTGTTGTACGATTCCAGACATAAGGATTTCAAGGGGAAGCTGAGAACCAGATGACTGGGACCATGTGCAGTGGAAAAGTGTAATGATAATGGGTCTGTTCTTATTCGTACCATTGATGAGGAATCCATCCCCATGCTCGTCAATGGGCATCGACTAAAGATCTACAGAAAACCTCTTTCAAGGCAAGAATTCATCAAAACTGTGGAAAAATCAGTGCTGGTCATAGAGAAGGGTTCTGCCTCTGTTTTGGGCATACCCTGAACATTAAAAAAAAAAAAAATGTATATAATAAAGATCCTTGGGTGAAAACCTTTCTGAGGCTCCCAAGGCAGATGGTAGGGGTGAAAACCTCATTGAGGTGTCCCTGCTGTCTTTCTAAAAATTTTGGAATAAAAAAGACCCTTGGGTGAAAACCTCTCTGAGGCGCTCAAGGCAGATGGTAAGGGTGAAAACCTCACGGAGGCACCCCTGCTGTCTTTCAAAAAAAAAATGGAAAGAAGAAAAAAAACGAACAAAGAAACAGGAAAACAGGTTCAATATTTGACAATTCATGCAGGTTGCAGGTATTCAATGCAGAGAAAGAGGTCCCTCAACTCAAGGACAAGGGTCCCTATTATGCTACCAGGTGACCTCACCAGCACTCCTTCCAGAATCACTCATCTCTTCCAAGGTCTGGGCATGATTTGATCACAGTTTAGCCTTCTACAGGAAGCTACAGGACTTTCTACAAGAAGTTCTGTATTTCTACAAGAAACTTCCTGTAGAATCTTTGGACGGCCCAGGACCAACTGTGTGGGAGAATTTGAAGCCCGAAGTCCAATACAGAGGCATGCAAGCCAATGTTTTTCTCGATCACCCACTGTTGTCGCCTCATTCTACCACCCCTGTTTCCATGCAATGGAAATACCTGCACAGTCAAATCAGAACGTTGGATTCTCAAAAGAAACAATTCTCAAATGGAATGAAGTATGCAGAGGCCCCATGCGCTACTTATCAAAGCCATCTGAGGACCCTACGACCGTGACTATGATGCCACCATTTCCACCGTTTCGTCATGCACCCGAGGAGGAGAAACGGCTACAGGATATCCTACAGGAATCCTGTAGCAGTTGATCTGGCTAGAGCATACACCATGAAGGCACCTGCAACACATAGAGCGGGCACATGCACCATTTGCAGCCAGGTAACAGGTCTCGTAACCAGCAGCAGTCGGCAAGAAGGAACCCCCGTGCCTGTGCATGAAGCAGCAACAAGGGGATCCTTCACCCTCATCCTGAAGCCTGAAAATAACGTCGTGGCCGCACAGGTAAGTGCCTCACCATTTTTCGTCAAATTACATGAACAATGCTCTAAAATGCGTGCGAGTATGAAAATGTATGGGTTGAGCCAGTCAGGTAGCCATTCAACTAGCCACCATGACCAGTCTGATGGTCTCGTCTGATTCGGAAAGTGTTGGTTGTGTCAAGCAAGACAGGAAATGGACACGTGGGAAGTGTCCAGTCGGGGAGAAGCGGCGATCTAACAGAAATGGAAGTGGTAGATATGCAGGGAATGATGCAGCGGTCAGGTAGACTTATAGTGGAATGATAATAGGTGACGTCGTCCAACGGTCCAGCAGGGACAGCTCACCCCCGTGCCACGAGTTCCGCAGGGATTCAAATCCACCGGCTAGATTGTGTATGGCACTCCACTCATTTATCATCAACCACTTTGCAGTCGAGTAAGCGTCCGAAATTCCCTGAAGACTGTTACTCCAAGTCCTCGGCTTGTTCAAACGTCTGGTAGCTGCAGAGAAGGCCCAGAACCACTGACGCACTCTCCAGAACCCGTGCGCGACTTCTACAGGAAGCTGAGCTACAAGAAGCTCACCGCTACGGAGGAAATTAATCTATTCACGTCAAAGGTGGAAAATTGGAATGAGGTAAGCCTGAACCTGGTCCTCCCATGCAATTGGTTTGAAGGGTGGCGAAGTCGACATGCTAAAAAAGTAGAACTATAGTTTGTGCATGAATTTGCAAGTGTCGTCTTCCTTCTGCATGATAATTGTCGTCGTAGTGTATATGCGGGGTTTTCTACAGGATTTGGTTCGTAATTGAGCCACTGTCAAGGCTCACCTATAGATAGTCGTGAATTCACGAACTGTGTGCTTGACAGAGGCGTAATTCTGCGCTCTGTCTAAGGAAATTTCAAAGGCCCATCTTTTGATACACACTAGCCACCTCCAGCTAATACAACAAGCTTTCACCATGCCAAGTGGGTTCATTAGGAAAGAATTGACAGACTCAAAGAAGCTACGGGAAAACCCTGAGGTGGTAGACTTGTTTTCTCGTGCACAATGGATGTCGTTCTGCGACAAGCTTCAAGGTTACGATGACGAGGTGGCAGAGGAATTCCTGCGAGCTTTGAAGCCAAAATCAAAAACACTGGCCGTTGTCAATTTCAGAGGTTTGAATCTCAGACTCACCCCACAGTTCATCAGCAGAGTCACTGATCTCCCGATGGGGGTACCGTGGGATAAGGAGGAGAGAAAACTAGGCCAGAAGGCTAAGAAGGAGTTCTTTCTGCCGGAGGAGCAATTCTCAAAGGATAAGAACTGACTTTGCAGAGCTAGCCTACAGCCGCTCTGAGTGAGGTCGGCCTCCAAATTATGAAATATATCACGTGCGAAGGACGATTCAGCATCGTATATGGGTACCATTTCCGGCTGCTCAGAGAACTTAGGCACCAAATGGACCTACCTTCAGAAAACAAGTTAAGTATTCCTTACTTCCTCCTGCAGTCCATGACTAAATGTGCCACCAAATTACAAGAGGGCACGCCAGACCAGGTAGCCCATCATGGGCTCATTATGCTCCTCGTGGAGGATGCACTCCACACATACACCGTCCCTCTCTCGTGGGAAGCCTTTCGAAATTTGACTAAGGATGGCGACATCAAAATGTTGGCTGAGGAGCTCACCTCCTCCAGCAGCGAGGAGAAGGAACCAATACAAACAGAGAAGAAAGGAAAAGGCCAAGAAACCATGGCCAAAGCACCAAAGAAAGAACAAAAGGGGAAACAATAGAAACACCAGGTTGCTGAAATAGAGGATGACAAACCCACATTAACACCCAGGGAGAAAAGGTTACAGAGCAGGGTCGAAAGGACTGAACAAGTCCATGTCAGTGAAGGCACCTCGAAGGCAGCCTCAGAAAAGTCAAAAGACAAAGCACCCTCAGCCAAACAGGCTAAAACGGTGCCACCTGTTTCTACAGGAAAATCAAAAACGGCTTCTACAGGAAGCCAAAAATAAGCCGCTACAGGGCTTTCTACAGGAAGTCCTGAGAAAGGAAAACAGAAGGGGAAGACAGCTGAAATCCTTGCAAGGGAGGCAGCACCTGTGCTGGCCACCCTTATTACCCCTCCCAAGCCGAAGGAAAAACGAAAGAGGGAGATCCCTCTGTATTTCAAAGCCAGGAGAAGTGTGAGAATCAAAACAGGCAGGCCCCAACCTCCATCCAGAAGCCCGATTACCATAGAAGACACCCCTACCTCGCCAAGGGAGAGGTGCCCCTCAAAAATATCAGTCACTTATGAGCGGGGGAGCCCGAAGACAATTGCTTGGAAGGAGAGAATGGACAGGTTGGCTTCAAAAACCCCGCTACAGGATGCTGAGGCCGTTCTACAGGAAACATTGGCCAGGCTCAAGGAGACCGAAAGAATGGAGGGAGAGGCAGCCACATCACCACTTAGGGAAGATAGAGTAGAGCCACCGAGGGAAGAAGAGGTAGAGCATATTCCGGAACCTAGTCCCCAGCCAAGCTTGAGCTCGTATTATAACTTTTTGGAGGCTGGAAAAATTATTCCACAGAAATTCATAGTGCCACTTTTCTTTGCGTTGGAGGAAGAAAGAGTGAGAACCCACACGTGGATGAAGATAGCTAAATCTAAAGGAGTGGTAGATATAGGCCCCTTGGAAGAACAACTCAAGGAGGCACGAAGAGAATTAGCTATGGCCAAACACATGGGAAACTGCCAGCGGGTATTCCTACAGGAAGAGAATGAGAAACTCAAACTGCAGCTACAGGAACAGAGGAAAGAAAGGGGCACATCATTAGGGGACACTACAACGGAACCTCAAGGCAAAGAAGGACTGCAATTTGGTCTTGGGGAGCTAACCTCGCATCTACAGGAAAGGGAACTGCAAGCACAAATCGAGATACAAGCTCTCAAACAGTAGTTGCAGCAAAAAGAGGCACAACTGGCCTGCATGGCCAGTTGGGCCATGGATGCTCTACAATGTAGTCAACCGCCCAAATATTATGGCCTATACCTACGGGACCAGTGGATGCAATTCCAATTTAATGCATTGGCACAGAGGGGTATCTCCCAAATCCAAGACCCCCAGCAGTTCACAGAGTTATGCAATAGCATTTCATCATAGGACAAGGCCAAGCTATCGGAGTTCTATCTCCTTAATTTGGCCCTTCCTAATGTGACTTCATGGGATCCCAACACAGTCGTAGGAGATATGCAGTTGATGGCATTTGCCTCATGGTTGAACCATGAAGAAAAGAGAGCAGCAAAGGTCAAAGAGGTCATGAACCAAGAGTTACATGAACCACTGCTAATTAGAGCAGAGCTAGGGGACCCCACTGCATTGATATTGGCCCACCAACACTTGGCAACCGACTCTCAAGATTTATTGAAATACATGGATCAGCATGCTCAGGCTATAGCACATTTCAAGGATATGGAGCGACTATTAGGGGACAATTGTGTTCATGCTTGCACCCGCCGATGGAACACATTGTCCCACAGCCTCAAAATCAGGGAATATCACACTCCAACTCGAATGAGGGAAGCTCTAGTACAGGTGCCCCTCTACAAGAAGTCCATACAGAACCTCCAAGCCAGCTGGATTGGCCTCAAGCTAAGCCCACCTTTGCTTTTAGGATTGATGGAAGGCAGCACAGAAAAAGAAGAGCATAAGCAGTGGGAAGAGGTGGAAAGGAAGGAGGGGTTCCATGCCAGTGAGGAGGATACTACTTCAAAAGCCTGGGATGTGAGATGAGAGTGGCGGTGAAAGCAATGAAGGACGAGGAGCTGGATAAGTTGCTCAGGGATGAGCAATCATTTTAGCTGGGGGGTGATGATGAGCCCCAAACTTGGTAACATTTTGGGCTCATTTTGCCTAACCACCCTTGCTCAATCCTTCATTTTTCATAACTTATGCCTCATTTTTTAGTATGTTTATGTCATTTGTAGGAATAAGGGTAGTCATCATTCCTAGGTGGCTAACACGTGCTCATTTCAGGTTTTTTGACACATGTTGGAGCAAAACCAAGCAGATAAGGGCTAGGAGACAGCCAAGATGGGGTTGAGGATTCGTAGGAGGGTTTTCCATGACATTAAATGGCCTTCCTCGGGATATTCACCCCCAACTCCGAGCTCTAAATCCCACCACAACCGGATCTAGAAGGCAGCCAAACAGATTTTGTGGAAGCAGATGTTCACTCCCAGTTTGGTCAGCCAAGTCCCATAGATTTAGGAGGCCAACTTGGGCCCTCGTGATGTATAAATGATAAGGCTTCAGCCTTCGAAAAGGACTTTTGGAAAAACTGTTGCACATTCTGCACTGCGAGCTGCCAGCTCTATTTTTGCTCTTTTGTAGCCATCATTGGCATACCTATTGACTTATGATTATTATTTTTTTATGAGAAGCAGTCAGATTTGATCTCAGCTCTGAGTTTCTAAAGGAGGCATAGCTCTCGGGGTTGGGCCCAACATGAGAGCCTAGGGCCTCCTTCTTTGTATTGATATCTTTTCTTTCAACATTATGATTTTCTTTACATGCATTTGAAACGCAGTTTGTTGAGTTAGATTTCGTGGTGTGGTTAAGTAGGTCATTGTTAAAAGATAGAGTTGCTTCAGATGTCTAGAATAGAGTAGTGAGATAAGAATTGATAAGAAGTCATAAAAGGGTTGCCTGCACTCTCATTTTCACCTCTTTCTAGGGGCTGGAACTGCAGACAGTGCTACCCAACAAAAACACTAGTTTGCGTACTCATGCAATCTTTGGTGCAATGTTTTCATTTGTAAAAGTTATCCATGCGCACAGACCTCTTGGAATGTTTCTTTGCTTCAGTACCATACATGGTTCTCTTTAGAAATAACGTTGTTGTTCATTGGTTTCATTAACAGTTAGGATAGATTAGTTAATATTTTGATTATGTGCAGGACGTGGATGATTTGGTTCAGTTTACATTGTGCAGTGCATCTCCATCACTCTCTCGTCCATCTAAGCTTCATCCAGGCCAACTGCTCATCTCCAAATTAGATCCCTCATCTCACAACTACTCTTCTGCCCACGCCACCCTACCTTCTTGGCCTTCCATTTCCTCTACCCTTTTAAGACAAGCTAGCTTTCCACACCCTCTCATCACTTCATCTCTCCGTCACTAAGTCATTAAAAATCCTTATCCTACCTCCCTATCCATCCATGCATCCTCTTCCACTCATCCATCACCCAAAATCCAATCGTAGGACATCCTGTAGGAACTTCTGAACATTCTGTAGAAATTCTGAAACATCCTGTAGAACCCCTGCAGACTTCTTGTAGAAGGTCATAAACGCGGTTTCTTGGTATCCAAACTTTGTGAAACTCTCTGGAGGGATGTTAGGGACTCCTTAGACCCTCTCTGAACCTTCCCGACCTCTTCCAAGCATTTCTCCTCCGTGATCCGCCTCTGCACAGTAAAAATCCAGTTAAAAGAACATGCATGATAATTCTAAATAACTTATTCAAAAATATAAAAAGATGTTTTCTTCAGGTAGAAGTGGTATAGAAACATGCATCTTACCCTCACAGAAGTAATGGAATCTCTTTCAGTAGTTTGCATTCCCATCTTTTCATCAGTAGGACTAGCTGGTATAATTAGGGTTTGCTAGGGTTTGTGTTTCTTTTTGGCTTTCAGTTTCTTTCTGCAAGTAGATTAGCTTCCTTTGAGTTAGATTTCATCCATCAGTTAAAAAGCTTCTTCTAAGAGCTCATAGAAGTTGGCTTAAGCCCCTAGTGGACTTGTGCCCGCTGACCAAGTGACAGCTGCGGCAAGAGCTAGTACTTGTGCATACGACACCGTCGCTTCCAAGTTTGTTACGAACTACCGGGTTGATAAAATTAAAGAAGGAAGTTCCAGGAGTTGTAGCATTATTGCTACAATACTGGAGCCCACCACATACCATTTCTTCTCATATCTGCAGTCTACTCTCTTTTGCTGAAGATTGCATAGTTGTAGCATTCAATTTCACTTATGAATGGGGCAAAAGAATTTCCATATCTTCCAAAAATCTTGTCACAACCTCTACTTCTACCAACATGCCTTCTCCAAGACACTTTATGAATTCTTGGGTTACTTCTACTCAACATATATTATTTTCTTACATGCCATCTACAATCCATGGCTTTATGCCCAAAATTATTGCAAGAAAAATAATACCTGTAAAAGGGCTTTTGAGTACTGAAGAAACCTTTACCTTTAGGGATTTTTCCTTGAGAGGGAAAGGACCTTTATTGGTTCTTCATGTTCCCTGCATGGAAGATTGCACTACTACCTTGTGATATTTCTTGTTCCTGCTGAAGTTCAATAACTTATTTTCCTTTGTTATTGTTAGAAACTCGAACTTCCTTTACATAGGAAGTTGACCCTTCAGCCTTCACAGTATTGGAGCTTGGTTTTGCTTTGGAAACCAAACCAACTTTGGTGAGATGGGAACCTTACTTAACAAACATCTCATTCAAAGCCTTTGCTTCTCTCCTCAAGCTTCTGATATTGAGACAACTCTTTATTAGCACTTTCTAGGTCAAGTCTCAATGATACTACTTGATTTTGTAGTATCTCATAGTGAGCTTCTCTTTCACCTAGCTGAATGGTTAACCTCCCATGCAATATGCTTTCCTCTTGTTATTGAGAATTTAGATCGACTATTATTTTTCTCAAATTTTCATTCTCAAGCTCATAAATTTTCAATTTCTCCTCTTTCATAAGATTTACCTATGATAGATCCTCGACCTCCCTTAGAGAAGAGATCAATTTCTTTCTAAAGTAGATCCTTTCATTTAGATCCTTCTCTTCTCTATCAGAGGTGCTACCTAAGTTACCATAAAGATATAAATTCCTCTTTGTGTCCATGGAGTCTTCCACAGTCTGAGGTATATCCCTTCTTCATCACTACTAGGGGTACTCTTATTTTCACCTATGGATGAGCACGCTTGGGATTCCTCTTTTGTTATTGCTACTAAAATAAGTCTATCTTCATTGCTACTACTAGATGCATGGCTATATCTATCTTCAAGTAATTCACATGAACATATAGATAATGAATGACATTTATTTACAATTATCACAAATCAATATCTTATCTTCTAAGCAACATTGACTCTCATCCAGGTATTCTTCTTCACCATCCTTGGAGTGAAGATAAGAAGTTTTCTCACAGGAATAGATATCTTCAATGTTTTGAGCATATTTCCTTTGGGATGCCTTCTTCTTCTTCTTATTCTTCTTCTGTTTCTTCTTATCATTATTAGTAGCCTTCACAGATTCAGGTTCACTGCTTGAGAAATAAGGTTCTTTGACCTCATCTTGAGTTGTGTACCTTTCTCCTCCATATAGACATTGTGATCTGTCCAACATTTCCTTTGCTCACTCACAATGCCTCACCATTAGCGGAATTTTGAGGTGTAAAATGGGCCTTCTAAGAAAAATGTACAACCAGAATAAAATTTATAAGAACCAATAGGATTAGAGATGATGATGTCAAACATGGGCGATGATTCACCAGTTTTGGAGTAAAAAAGTAAAAATATTAAAAAATATTAAAATAATAAAACTACTTTTTCAACTCGTATTTTCAACTTATCTCCCTATTTTTTTACTCAAATTTTGAGCAGGAGTACTTATTGGATGCAAATTTTAATTCCCCATCCAAGGAGTGCCCGTGTTCCATACTTTTGATGGATCTTGCTTCATGAAAAATGAGAAATACATGAAAAAGCATGATCACAATAACGTTTTTCATGTATTTTCATTTTTTGTGTAGCAGGGTCCATCGAAAGTATGTGACATGGGTACTCCTTGGATAAGGAATCAAATTCTGCATCCAATGAGTGTTACCGCTCTAAATTTGAGAAAAACCATAGGCAGATAAGTTAAAAATACGAGTTGAAAAAATATTTTTTTCCTTTTTACCTCTAAAATTTGATGATGTAATCTTATTTTATCTTATTATTTCCACTATTATTTTATAATTTCCTTAGGAAGCCCATTTTAGACCTCAAAACTCCCTTAATGTTTATCAACATCTATCTTAGACAATGATTTCATGATAATCTCCTTGTCTTCTTCATTTTTTTCACTCTTTTCTCCATTCTTCATTGACTGCAAATCTTATGGTAGGGGTATCCACAAAGGAAGCATGTCTAGAAACATAAATCCTTATGAAATAAATAGAAAAAGGTACAAAAAAATTTCTCCATTATTCACGTTCAATGTAGATTGCTATAAATGTCACAACCTTGGACATGTTGTGCATAATTGCAGAAGCAACATGGTATGGACTCCTAAGCAAGCTAAAACATAAAATTTTCCTACTAGGAAATCAACAAAAGTATAGAAAAGCAAACAAGAGGACAAAATAACAAAAAATAAAAATAATATGATCTTGCTCTAAATTGTTAGACCATCCTTCAATATTGAGCACTCTAAGGAAAAATATAGTTTGGTTGTAAGAAGTATGAAGATAGTGGGAGTAACATGATAATGGGAGCTATCATTGATTTAGACAAAGGGAGCACTTGATGGGAACACATTGTTAAGAAAAGCACCCCATTTTCTGTTGACATTAAAGCTGAGGAGAAGGAAAACAATTCTTGTCTTTAATAAGAGTTATGCATTTATTTTACCATCAACGAAAAAGGGGATATTTATGGATAAGGTTACCATTGATCTCATTGATGTCAAGCTCTAGCATTATTGAAGCAATCCCTAGTTGAAGCATGCCCTAATATGCCGTAAATGAAGAAGTATATGTTGATGGTGATAAAACCCTAGATGCATGGAAGAAACCGTAAAAATGATAAATGAATCACTCAACACGTAGCCTAGATGATGTGCTGCAAAAAGACATTAAGTCCTCAATATTTAAATGAACTTATTTGAAGTAAGAAAACGAAGTTATTCGTTCCACCCAACATTATCTTATCTAAAAAAGGATTGATGTACATGGATATTTCTACTAATGTAGTTTAAAGATGGAGGTTTTCTCTAATTTTGAATACAAAAACACTCATCTACATGCATAAGGTTTTCCATCAGAGGTATGAACAAAATTTCAAGTAGTAGAGACTCAAATATACATGGAACTTAAGAGAGAAGTAACCTTAATTTATGAGTAACTCGTGGAAGGCTATCTATTATATTGAATTTTCAGTCACAAGCAGCTTGAACTTACCACTTACCACATATTTGAGTCCACTATAGAACATACTCTTTAAATACTTTTATTATGTTCACTACTTTCTATTAAGCATTGTTACAGATCCATTTGGAAACATCAAATCCCAAAATTCAGATCAATGATTTAGGACTCATCAAACCCTAAAATAAGTTGTTTCATGCCCTAAACAAGTTACCCCTTTGAATGCCTCCTTCCCACAAAGTTTCATGACCTAAGTCATCCAGAAATGGTCTCTAAAGGGACCAACGCAGGTAGATACACTGCTAGGGTGCTCTGTAGCGTAGGTAGATACATTGTCAGGGTGCTCTGCAGAGCACCTAAGCCCTCTTTAGGTTTCTCTGGGAAAATTTGAGCAAAATTCAATTGGGTTTTGGGGAATATTCTTATCTCCTGGATTCATCTAGAAGCTTCCATCAATTATCTGCTCCTATGGCTCGAAAATGGATGAGGAATGAGTCAAGGTGCATCCTATCCTCTCATCACTTCCTTCATGGAACTAAATCTAAGTATGGAAGACCATTCAATGTCACCAATTAATGACACAACCTCCTTCATATTCCTATAAATTGACCACTCATCTAAGTGATCAGGGGCTAGACTATGTTGAATTGTAAGGAGATAATGTTGCTATGAGATTTGGTTTTAAAGCAAGTGTTGTGATGCTACAAGTTTGTCATGCTTTTGGTGTGATTTGAATGGGATCCAAGCTGGAGGAATGGATTTGAATCAGACACCAATGGTTGTAATTCCTTCTTCTATCTAATAAAGTGTTTGAAACTTTTTCCCATATGTTTGTATTGTTTCATAATGCTTATATGTGTGAATTGTATCTGATTCCTTTCACTTATATTCAATAGATCATATGCTTTGATTGGTTTTTGTCCTCTGTTGTGTTTATAGGGTACTTCTCAAGTGGATTAAGTACAAGAAGGAGCAAAGGAATTGATACAAGGGAGACGAGAGGAAATCGGAACTATAGGTAGGTCTTCTATCTTCTCATATTATTTGTTATTTATAGAAAAAGTCTAAAACACTTTAAACTGTTGTTCTAGATACAACTACTTATCTAGGGAATTAGTATTTATCCGTAGATGCTAAATTCTCCAAAACAAATTGGTGACTCCACTGGGGAAACTATCACCTTTCCTAGTAGCTTATTCACCTCCTAAGACATTCTTGTAGACCCTACTTGTGTTCATTAACTATATTTCAGCGCTTTTGCATTGAATTTTGGTCAAAAATAGAGGTTAGATGACTCTTGAGTGGCCTCTCAGAAATCAACGCAAGCTTGGTCAGGGTACACTACTCTGCAGAGCACCCTTGAGTGAGAGACAATGCTCTGCAGTGTACTTAGGCCCTCCTTGACCTGTGCTGATCAACCTTAGGTCAAATTCCCACCTTTAGAAAGTTTTTTTGCCAACTTTTCTCTGTTTGTTTGCTTACTGATTGATCAATGAATTCCATGTCTCAGAGAACAAATTTTTATCTCCTTTGCCAGCCCTACTTTGATTTGATTGATTAATGTTTATTTAATGTTTTCTTTGTCATTATCAGTCTATAGTCAAAGTTAGAATATAGTTGATTAATCTTCATTCGAAAGAAAGTGTCGCAAATTCTTCTTTTCCTCCGAAACAAAACTGTTGTCAAAGTATTCATTCTTATTAAAGATTGATTAATTATATGTGCATATTTCCTTTTTGTTCATCATAACATTAAGGGATTCGAAAAGAAAAATTTTCATCGTTCATATTATAGTTTTTGAATGCTTGAAAGGAATAGCTAGGCAAATTGCATTCGATGTGCTCTTTGCTTTTTGTCAAAAATCTTATTTCTCTATCCCTACTAGCTAAGGATTTTCATTGTTAAATTGAATGGAAAGAATGCTTATCATATTAGTTGCATTTTAGGAATTGCAAACATACATCACGTGGTGAACCTTGCAAGGAAAATTCTAAGGAAGATCAACTTAAAATTTATCTGAATTTACCTAACGGAGCATTGTCGCATAATGAAAAACATTTAAATGTTTAGGCTAGAGACGTGTTCTGGTGTTGTAAAATAAATTAGTTGTCGCTAACTTGTCTACAATACATCCCGAGTGTGATACCTCATTCCACGTACGTGAGTATATCATAGCTCGTCCACGTACCTTCGGGTATATAGGGCGTGTTACAGTACGTAAAGTATATGGGAATGCTCTCACTGTGCGGTTTTGCATTAGACAATGCTTATATGGACTAGGCCTGCACGTACCTTAAAGTATATATGGGAGGAAAAATCTAGGTTGCTATCCAACCTTAGGTAACCGAGTCAGCCACCTTGTAAACTATGATACACTGAACACAACATTCGGGGATATTGCCTGCCAGTACTTCTTGGTTCGCTAGGAGGTATTCTGTAGTTCACAGTTGCTTGGTAAACCTTTTTCCTAGATTATCCCTCTTTTGTTTTTTTATGTTACTTTGATTAAAATAAAATTAATTGACCACAGATAACATCCTCCACACTCACTCCTTAGTTGATCGTAGGTTGAAACATATGGCAACAAATCCGGAGTCCACCGATCAAAGAATTCCTTTTGATGGGAATCCTAGTCCTTTTCCTTCTTTTGGAAATATTGGTGCTCCATATATGGCTACATTGTCCCTTCCGGGATTTACCATTGGCTTGCCAGTATGGTTGTTTTCAACCTCCTTGGTTCAAAATGTCATGATTTCTCCGCAATCGAGTACTCCTCCAACTGGACAAAATCAACCTCCAGCTAATCCTAAAGTTGACCCTTTACCTTCTTCCTTGGTTGTTTCTTCTGCCCCTTCTTCCTCTTTCCCTGGTGAAAGTATTGGTACTAGTAACTAGGTGGCTAATAAGAAGAAGAAAGGGAAGAAGAAGAAGAAGAAGCAAATTCAGTAGAGGGGCAACCAAGAAACCATTGCTTTGAATGCAACATCTGATGAGAAATTGTCCATCAAGCCTCACAAAGTTCGATATCCATGTAAACTTTGTGTGGGAGACCATCTTCTTTGAAATTGTCCTGATATTCGTCAGATCTTAGAAGAATGGTCTTCTTGTTCACATCATCCTATGTCATCAACTTCTAAAAATCATGCTGGGGACACACCATCAATAAGTGATAGTAAAATTTATGGAAAGAAGGGTAAAGTTAAGTTTCCCTATAGTTTATGTGAAGGGAATCACCCCATTCACCTTTGTCCCATTCTGGATGAAGCCAAAAAAGTGTTGGATAACCATCCTGCTTCACTGTAACGACTTCCATCTAGTTACATGAGACTTTCCCTTAATTATTCACTAGTTGATGAATTGACTGACCAAAATCAACCGACAGTCAAACCCACTTTCTGTGAAAGTGAATTCTATGAGTTTATACTTGACCCAAATCAACAAGTCGAGGTAACAGTTGACTTGATTTCACTTTCAGCTGACTTAGGTTATTTTAATTTCTTCGGATTCTAATGAGCTTGGGGGCAGTCCTCCTGTTCCATCAAGACAAGAGGAAAATCCTCTTTCTCTCATAACTCAAGGGGTTAATTCTCCTGTTTCTACGGCACCCACTCCAAGTAGTCTGGTCACTTCCTTTCATTGGAATCGACTGGCAGGATTTTGTCTTCCTTCTTATGTTCCTTTCCAGGTCATAGTATAAGTTTGTAATATGATTGTATCAAGCACTATTATAGATGAAGGTGCATCTGTGAGTATCCTTTCCTCGACTGCTTGGCAAGTGCTCGATTCACTGCCAATTATGCCAGTTACCTAGACTATGTTGTCTTTTAATAGAGGAACCATTCAACCATTAGGAATCCTTCCTCAGTTTCCTATTACTTTGGGAGGAAAAATCGTTTATCTGAATGTGATGGTAGTCCCAGGCCCTTTAGATTACAATTTACTTCTTGGGCGCGACTATGTTTATGGCATGGGAGCTATTGTTTCAACACTCTTTCGAGTGATTTGTTTCTCGCATGAAGGAAGAATAGTCACCATTGACCAGCTTTCATTTCTTGGTCCAAAGATGGATTCCAGTCAACCATATTCCCTAAATGGTCCTTTTGTACCAATGGTATCATCCCCACCATGGGTTAATTATGTAGAAACTAGTTCCATGCCTACATCAAATGACGATCAATTCAGTGATGTTGTACATCATGTACTGGGGCATCGGAACCAGATCTCTCCTTCATGACCTCTTATGAGTTGTGATCGAAGTATGAGGATAGTTCTTTTACTGTGTCAACCTCATTAAAAAATGAAATAGGCTCATGAGGATAGTTCCTTTTCTTGTGTCAACCTCGTTAAAAAATGAAACCAAGGATATGAGGATAGTTCCTTGTCTTGTGTCAACCTCGTTAAAAAATGAAACCAAGGATATGAGGATAGTTCTTAGTCTTGTGTCAACCTCGTTAGAAAATGAAACAAGGGTCTATGAGGATAGTTCTTTTACTGTGTCAACCTCATTAAAAAATGAAACAACTCCTATGAGGATGGTTCTTTTACTGTGTCAACCTCATTAACAAATGAAACAGCTTCTATGAGGATAGTTCCTTGTCTTGTGTCAACCTCGTTAAAAAATGAAACCAAGGATATGAGGATAGTTCTTGGTCTTGTGTCAACCTCAATAAAAAGTGAAACAAGGGTCTATGAGGATAGTTCTTTTACTGTGTCAACCTCATTAAAAAATGAAACATCTCCTATGAGGATAGTTCTTTTACTGTGTCAACCTCATTAACAAATGAAACAACTCCTACGAGGATAGTTCCTAGTCTTGTGTCAACCTCATTAAAAAATGAAACCAAGGATATGAGGATAGTTATTTTACTGTGTCAACCTCATTAAAAAATGAAACATGTCCACGAGGACAGTTCCTGGTCTTGTATCAACCTCGTTAAAAAATGAAACAAGGAGTATGAGGATAGTTCCTTGTTTTCTGTCGACCTCGTTAAAAATGAAACAAGGAGTATGAGCATAGTTCCTTGTCTTATGTCAAGCTCTTTAAAAAATGAAACAAGGTCCCAAGTTCCAATTCGAGTCTTTGATTAGATCTCGTAAAATCCCAGTCGAGTCTTTCACTTGATCTTGTACAGGAACCTTCATTCCATCCACCTCATAGCCACAAGTAGTCTACTTAGGTGAATGTAATGACGCTTGGGGGGCATGAACCTAATGATAAAGTTAAGTCTCCCTGGAGGTTATGTGAAGGGAATCACCCAATTCACCTTTGTCCCTATCTGGAAGAAGCCAAAAAGGTGTTGGAAAACCGTCCTGCATCACTGCAGCGACTTCCATCTAGTTACATGAGACTCTCCCTTTCATCATGTTAGGGGCATGTAAAACAATCTCAAGCATAGTTTTTCATTTCAAGCTTGTGTAAACATGAAACTGAATCCAAGCATAGTTTTTCATTTCAAGCTTGTGTAAACATGAAACTGAATCCAAGAACAATTCCCTATGGTTCAAGCTTGACTAAAAATGAACCCATTTCCATTTTAACCTTCTTGATTTCCATTCTACCAGCCTCTTTTGTCATATGAGCCTTGGTTGTTTTCATCCCATCTCCACCATCCCTTTGGCCGATCATACACTTTCACTTGGTTGTTTTACCTTTTTTGAGGAACAATTGCAATGAGTGGTCTTATTGGCCAACCTCTTCACATAAATCAACATGTCTTGAGAAGTTCCAACATCACTGGAACTAGTTGCTACCCTGGATACCACTCGTTCCTCAAAATGGAGTCCTCTTTAAGCTATTTTCAGACACTTTATATATGAAAATATTATTGAGCGCTTGTCCTTTCCAGCTCGTTAATGGATTGGAAAAGATACCTCTCTTGTATTATTTTATGCTTTTTCGGACTTGAGAGATTAATTTACGAAAAACAACTTGTGGAGTTTTCTTTTTGTACCTTTTCAAACTCTCTAAATATGAAAAGGACCAAGTTATCTTTGTAATTAAACTCGTTAAAAACATCAAATAGCAATAAACTTGTCCATCTAGACAAGACATAGTTTCACCTTTACTAGACTCGTTAAAACATAAAATAGTGATGGATTCACCTAAAGGGTGAAATTATACAACAAGCATATGTTATCCTCCTCAAGATTGATAAAAATAAATAGGTACTGGTCAACAATGACTGGGGAAAATGGAAAAAGGGGAAAACCACTTTATGGTAGCAGGTCGCTCTTGAACATGACACTTTCACTCCATCACCGTGACTATCTGGGTTGGGTTATTAGCTTGATGGTTATCACACCATTGGTCTATCATACCATCCATCACTTTGATTTGGGTTAATGCTACCAATTCACTTTAGTGTCGCCGACATGTTCAAGAGAAGTCATTCAGTCAAAATCCATTTTTTGCAATACCATAAACCTTCATTTTCATGACCGCCATTCCTAAACTTTGTGTCGTCAGTCAAATTCCATCTCTAAAATCAGTACACTCATTTTGTGTCATTGATGTGGGATACATCAAGGCCCTCTTGCGAAGAGTCGCTTCTTATCGACATCAACTCATTATCTAAGAAGTTGACCTAGAAACACCCATTTAGTACCTTGAGGCTTGCATGCATCAGTGGCAGGTTTCTCGCTTTTGGCGATAGGCATACATCAATGGCCTTTGACCAAAAGACTTTGTATGGTGTTCGACATCAAATCATCCATTCACACGATGCACTGCAGTACCTTGAGGATCGTTATCATTATTGATGATTTCTCTCACATCTGTTAATAGCTTACATCATCGGTTGGTAATCAGATGGTGTCTTCCCATGTTCGAATTCAGATCCAACTTCACATGGTTAGACTTGTACTTGAGCAAGCAGTTGAATGAGATTGAATACCCTAGATCTAGTTTCATCCATCTGGGCTGCGATATCAGGAGTATTAAATCACATGTAAAATGTCCTTACATTGATAGTCATTTCGATCATGGGTCTATATCTGTAGATGATTGTTTATGTACATGTAATGAAAGTTTATAAGCTGAGCATGGGTATGCCTTCCCTCAGCGATTCATGTAAAATCAAATATCATGATATATGTATTGTAATTGATGCAAGTCACCTTCCACTTCGATACCTCCTCATCACATCGTAAAAAATTTCATTTGGCATTGGCATTCTTCTAACTTCATGCTTTAGGGGGCAACTGTTACAGATCAATTTGGGCACATCAAATCCCAACATTCAGATCAGTGATTTAGGACTCATCAAACCCTAAAATAATTTTTTTCATGCCCTAAACAAGTCACCCCTTTGAATGCCTCCTTCCTAGAAAGTTTCATGACCTAAGACATCCAAAAATGGTATCTAAAGGGACTTGCATAGGTATATACACTGCTAGGGTGCTCTACAGTGCAGTTAGATACACTGTCAAGGTGCTCTGCAGAGCACCTAAGCCCTCTTTAGGCTATGTTGGGTGAATTTGAGTGAAATTCAATTGGGGTTTGGGGAATATTCTTATCTCTTGGAGTCATCTAGAAGCTTCCCTCAGTTATCTACTCCTATGAGCTCGAAAATGGATGAGGAATGAGTTAAGGTGCATCCTATCCTCTCATCCTTTCCTCCATGGAAATAATTCTAAGTATGGAAAGCCATTCAAAGTCACCATTAATGACAAAACTTCCTTCATCTTCCTATAAATTAACCACTCATCTAAGTGATCAACGGCTAGACTATGTTGAATTGTAAGGAGATATTGCTGCTATGATATTTGGATTTGAAGCAAGTGTTGTGAGGCTACAAGTTTGTCATGCATTTCATGTGATGTGGATGGGATCCATGTTGGAGGAATGGCTTTGAATCAGTCACCAATGGTTGTAATTCCTTCTTCTATCTAATAAATTTTTTGAGCCTTTTTCCCATATGTTTGCATTGTTTCATAATGCTTATATGTGTGAATTGTATCTGATTCCTTTCACTTATATACAATAGATTTTATGTTGTGATCGATTTTTGTCTTCTGTTGTGTTTACAGGGTACTTCTCAAGCATATTAAGTATGGGAAGGAGCAATGGAATTGATACAAGGGAGACGAGAGGAAAGTGGAACTATAGGTAGGTCTTCTATCTTATCATCTTATCTACTGTTTATAGGAAAAGTCTAAAACACTTTAAACTGTTGTTCTATATACAACTACTTATATAGGGAATTAGTATTTATCCGTAGATGATAAATTCTCTAAAACAAGCATTTTTTGGGATGAATGACAAATAGTGAAAATATCCAAAATACAACTCACATATGGTACATTTTTACTATGGTAATCAATCCTTGTGCTATATGTAATGTAGTGTTGCATCCATTAGATTTAAACTTTCTAAATTCAATAACTTCATTCCTAATTAGAGTTACCACTGACCGAATCAATATCAAAGAGAAAGACCTAGATTTGTTATTTATGAGGGTACCCTATACTACATCAAATATTCTAAAGATCTTAGATTATATTGTTATTGTTGTCAATTGTGTGCCTGAACATGAGTTTCTTTCTCTTTGTTGTGTGTTGCAACAATATCTTTAGAGCACAGTAGTAGGATAATGTTAAAAGAATCTCTTGACAGGTGGGCTACTATATAAACATTTTTTGAATCTAATTAATTGATAAGTCAACCCTAATGTTGACTCCTTCTAAAAGACATGACCATTCACAATAGGTTATAACCATTGTAAATATAAGTTCTTCTTCCCATTTTTGAGACAAGGAATTCATGTCTAAAGAAGTAATGTGATTGAAGAAAAAATGAGATTTTAATCTGATGTCGAAGTTATGAGGATATATACATTTTTCTATGTTTGGATCTCAGGATATACCTCTATGTGTGACATACTATTCAACCTTTCCTTCAGTCCTATTACATATAGATTTCAATCCACAAAAAAAAGATTCACTAAACTCTAATAATCTCATACTTGTGACATACCAGTCTAAAATAATATTAGACTTGTGATTCTCAGACCTGTGGCAGACCCGTTTTTACCTCGTGGACAAATCTCAAATTTGGATAAATAAGGAACTTCAGAGTTGTGGATAGAGAAGTATTCGACTTGTAAAGCACTGTGGCATGTAAATTCAAACCTATCGATAGAACAAATTCTAGAACTATTGATATATTGAAGCTTAGACCTGAGTCATATATCCTATGTGAAATATTAGCATCTCTAATCTATCACAATATCTTAGGCCTGCGCACAACAAAAACCTGTAATTGAGGAAAAAGTCTTTGATTGAGGATATCTTGATCTATGCTTGTCTTAGCATTTCAGACTTGTGTTTTGGCATCTCTTGTGAGTAACCTATTAGACATCATTTGGAGAAACATAGTGACAAATTTGAAGTCTTGAGGACAATATTTTGGCATCTCTTAAAGGCATACTATTGAACTACTTGTTGAAGGAAGTGTAACTAGGTTTGGTCTTCATAAATGTACTTTTGAGATTTGTACTTATTCAAGAAAATAAATTTTATTTTTATAATATATGACAGGGTTTCTTGCTCATTGAAGTAGGTCTAGCACATGTCAAAGTGCTATAGGTGAGTCAAATAGTTAAGAAAAAATATTGAAGGCCTTAAAGGCATGTTACACCATGTATAAATATATATTAAATTCAAAGGGAAAACCTCCAAGAAAATTCAAGTCTACTCCTATGCAATGACACCTTCAATAAGATCCTTCAAGCATACTACACCACCATGGAAACTGTCTGAAGTTTTCTCAACAAATTAGCCACCAAACTGCGCTCAATTTCAACCTCCAATTAAGAGTTCAAGTTGGCCTAAATGCAGGGACAATCCTCTATTTATAGAGGTTGTCCACTCCAAATACAACACGCTACTCAAGCTATGAAATCCACAAAGAAAAGAAGAGAAGGAGGAACAAAGGAATTTGAGGTAAAGAGTCTACAAGGTGCAACAAACAAAGAAGAAAGGACAACGAAGGTAAAGGACTATTTCTAGAGCTAGAAATAGTCACACATGCAAAGAAGAGGAGGAGAAATCTGCTAGTATGAAAGTAGGGAAAAATAGTCCATATTTTTGTGTTGTTTGGGTTTGACACTAGAATCACAAGGTCTCTCAAGACAAGTGAAGGAGCCCCTCTTTAGAAAAGGAAGAAAGACCCTAATACACTAACCGTACTCTCCACACGTGCGAGAAACTAGGGCAGCGGAATAGCAGAACAATCATACACTCAAGAAGGATATCGGTTGGTCAAAGATATACTTGAGTAAGGGATAGAAGAGTAACACTTCATTTAGAAGACTCATTCAAGGAAGGTCTAACTCTAGACAAGAATCATAGCAAGAAGAAGATGTGCCAGAAGAAGGAGGACGAATTGTTGGAGAACAAAGTGTCAGAAGAAGTGCTAGAAGAAGTGCCATAGAATAATGTGCAGGAAGAAGGAAGGACTTGACTTGTGCTTAGAGGATACCCTTGTCAGGGGCCTAGGGTTTGGCATTGATCAATAAGAAGCTTCAATAAGAGAAATTCACTAAAGGGTTTTCCTCTCAATAGAAGAGAGGTTTTGGCCTTGGTAGAGAACCAATATCTTGTGTTCTTGTTTTTATGTTTTGGTATCATTTTGATGAAGTACACACATATGCACTAATAATAAGAAGAAGAAGAATAAGCTAACAAAGAAAAGTAAAAATACTCCACAAACGGTTATCAAGTAAAGAAGAATCACTCTACACTACTTTGCCCAAGATTCTTCAACATGGTATAAGAGCTAAGGTGACACATCAAGGGAAGGGAAACTCAAGAACACTCATCAAGGAGAAGCACCTACAAAGTTGAAGCATCAAGCCTAGAATTCTCAATAACTTCAAGGACAATAAGGGTCTACAATCCATCATTCATCAAGGAGGTCTACATAGCAACAAGAATAGCCTTACATAAAGGCACCTACAAAGAAGAGCAGATTGAAGCATGACCTACATCAAGCTTCAAGTCATCAAGCAAATATCATCATCAAGAAAGTCCACTTGAATAAGGAAACTTGAAGTACATCAAGATCCTAGGAAGGCAAGCCATCAAGTCTTCAAGAAGGAAGAAAATCCATTACATCTCAAAATCTATCAAGTACATGTCCCCTTTTGAATATACATCAATGCCTTTTTGCAAGTAAACAATAAATTGGTAGGTACCAATAACTTTCTTGCATGGAAGAAAAGGATTGATCTACTTCTCAAGGAGAATGGACTCCTTCAACATGTCAAAGGGAATATCACTATCCCTGCTAAGGAACAAACTCAAGCCTTATCCAAGTACAATAAGGATGATACAAGAGCTCAAAGGATTCTAATAGGATCCATCAAAGATTCTCTCATTCCTTATGTATCCAAGTTTGAGACATCAAAAGAAATTTATGATAAGCTAGTAGAGTTATTCTCAGTATCCACAACTAGAGAAGTAATATCTTTGAGGAATGAATTATACAAGATGAAGATAACAAAGGAAGGAAAATCTCCCTACTTCATGAAAATATCTGAAATGAGAGATCAACTTCAATAGCTTGGGGAAGTCATGTCTGATAGAGAAATGACAATTGTAGTACTCAATGCTCTACCTGAGGAGTGGAGAAAATTCACATCAATCATATATGCCAAGAAGGAAGCAACCACTCTCAATGAAATGTGGTCTCTATGCAGGACAAAGGAAACTAGACTTAAGGCAAAAGAAGATGCGGGATCAAAGGAGCAAGCATTTTCTACCATGGCCAAAAGAAAGGGTAAATTTGGCAAGTTTGGTCCACGAAGAACAAACAACAAAGACATGTCAAAAATTCAATGTTTTGGATGTCAAGAATATGGACACTACAAAAATAATTGTCCTAAGCTTAAGGAGGACAATAACAACAAAAGTAAGAGGGAAGAAGCTCACATGATGCAAGAGATGAAAGAAGGAAAGAAGAAAAAGAAGGAAGATCCTCTGAATCTCTACTATGACTAGGTAAAACTCTTCACTTCTAGACTTATTTCAAAGCTTTAAGTAGGATAGGAGCATGTAGGAATAAATTAAAATTGCATGGCTAGAAACATCTTCTAGAATCTAGTGGGATGATGTACATAGAGTCCTAGATACTCATGAAGATGTAGCATTTATGATCAGGAAAAAAATACATGAGTAGAAATATCTTCTAGAATATAGGAGCATAATAGATATAGCTCAATATATTCATGAAGAAGAAGAATACCTAGTATAGGACCTCATCCATAATGAAAGAAAGTTGATCATGGTTAAGAATCTTATAATACCTCCATCATCAAAAGAAAGGAAACATTTGAAAGGAAAGGATGTTCAAGATCCTATGATGCGATCTTCAAAAGAAGGTTCAAGGACCAAAGCAGATGTCTCATTGGGAATCCCATTCATGGGATTCAAGAAAAGGATGATATGTATGCAAGCTAAGATGAATCAAGAAGGGCCACACCAAGGACAATCAAATGAAACTAAGATGATCAATGGAGAATCAAGATGAGGTATGTATGCAACAAAGTTTAGTCATGTTATCATTTGTATATTATTGAGTCATGGGATAATTCTATAACATGATCAAGCATGAAAGAATCTCTTTCACCAAGAACATGCTCGGAGGCATGTACCACAATACAATTAAGGTCAAAAAAATAATATGCTCACATAAGGAGCATAATATTGCTGACTAAGAAGCAAGAAGAAATGTTGACAAGTCCAGAAAGCCAGCAATGAAGGAATGCTCTCACACGATGCATTAGATGGTTAACCTATCCATCTGAGAAGAAGAAAATGAAGAAAGAGATCAAGCATGTGAAGAACACCATGATCACCAAGAATCAATATCTGACAAAATGCTTTGAAGATATCTCTTGAAGGAAGGCAGGACAAATCTCATAAAGGAAGAAAGGACCCTTGACACCTATGAAGGCCTTGGAGATATAAAAGGTGCAAATAACTAATTCTACTCTATAAACATGTCATCATGAATAAGCCATCCAACAAAAGAAGACGCAATATTAAGATGAAGTGATGATGGGCTACTAGTTTAGAGCATGTAAATAGGAAAGTACAATGAAGCATCCATGAAAAGAGTATTCTGAAGCATGGAAAAGATGACAAAGGAGTAGCCAAGATGATAAGAAAACCTAATATATGACATGAAAGCTAATTTCCTCGAAGGAAGAAATGACATGACAAACGAGGGAGGAAAGTGATCAATGTATGGTGCCCTATCTACAAGAAGTTCAAACAAAGAATTAATGACATCAAGAAAGGAAGGCTATCAAGCAGTTGAAGGACCCATGAAGAATAAGCTGATGATAAAGGAAAGAGTGACCAATTGAGAGGGAGCTTTGACAGGTCCCTAATCAAGAGGGAGTTTTTGGATCACCCCTGATTACAAAGGAGTGACAATTTTGCTTTCCATTTCATGGGTCATGCACTAGACTAGGACTAGCAACCATAAGTCTAGATGAAGGCCATGAATGGAAATGTAGACACAAGATAGACACAACATTCTTGTCTTCACTTGGGAAGAAACAATGGGAGGATTGGCTAATCATATGGCATCTGATACTACTTAAGGATGTGTAAGGCATCCAATACAAGATTTGGCAAGAGGACCAATATCATTTGAAGGCTAGGAACCAAAGATAAGAATATTCCTAGAAGGTCATACTCAGAGAACACTCGGGTGGGTATGTACCTTGAGAGATAATGATGAAGGTGTCTATAGATCATTGGTCTCACCAACATTGTAGCTCATGTTATCATAAAGAGAAGGAGATGTTAGTCAAGGCTTTGCACTATGACAATGATGATGGATATGATGCTATAACAGATGGATTGCTAATCCAGTTTCTCGTATGTGAATTCTTCAAGATTGATAATAGGAAAACACCTTGAAACGTTATATGAATACCTCCCTAGTTAAGAGTTAGTGTTGAAGGAAGTGTAACTAGGTTCGGTCTTCATAAATGTACTTTTGATATTTGTACTTATTCAAGAAAAGAAATATTATTTTTATAATATATGACAATGAGTTTCTTGCTCATTGAAGTAGGTCTAGCACATGTCAAAGTGCTATAGGTGAGTCAAATAGTCAAGAAAAAAAATTGAAGGCCCTAAGGCATGTTACACCATGTATAAATATATATTAAAGTCAAAGAGAAAAACCTCCAAGAAAATTCAAGTCTACACCACCATGGAAATTATTTGATTTTTTCTCAACAAATCAACCACCAAACTGCCCTCAAAGTCGAACTACAATTAAGAGATCAAGTTGGCCTAAAAGGAGGGACATTCCTCTATTTATAGAGTTTTTCCACTCCAAATACAACTCACTACTCAAGCTCTGAAATCCGCAAAGAAAAGAAGAGAAGAAAGAACAACAGAAGCTGAGATAAAGGGTCTACAAGGTGCAGCAAAGAAAAAAGAAGGGACAATGAATGTAAAGAACTATTTATAGGGCTAGAAATAGTCACACGTGAGAGGAAGAAGAGGAGAAATCTGTGGGTATGATAGTAGGGACAAGCCATCCATATTTTTGTGTTGTTTTGGTTTGACACTAAACTCACAAGGTCTCTCAATATAAGTGAAGGAGCCCGTTTCTCTAGCGAAGGAAGAAAGACCCTAATACACTAAGGGTATTCTCCACACGTGTGAGAAACTAAGGAAGAAGAATAAAAAAACAATCATACACTGAAGAAGGATCTCAGCTGGTCAAAGTTATACTTGAGCAAGGGATATAAGAGTAACACTTCATTTTGAAGACTCATTCAAGGAAGGTCTAACTCTAGACAAGAATCATACCAATAAGAAGAAGTGTCGGAAGAAGGAGGAAGAAGTGTTGGAAAACAAAGTTCTGGAATAAGTACCATAGAATAAGGTGTAGGAAGAAGAAAGGACTTGACTTGTTCATGGAGGATACTCTTGTTAGGGGTCTAGGATTTGGCATTGATCAATAAGAATCTTCAATAAGAGAAATTCACTAAAGCAATTTCCTCTCAAGAGAAGAGAGGTTTTGGCCCTGGCAGAAATCCAATATCTTGTGTTCTTGTTTTTATGTTTTGGTAGCAGTTTGATGAAGTACACACATATGTACTAATAATAATAAGAAGAAGAATAAGTTAACAAATAAAAGTAAAAATACTCTACAAACTGTTATCAAGTAATGAAGAAACACTCTACATTACTTTTCCCTAGATTCTTCAACACTACTTTGTGGCACATTTGGAGAAAAGTATAACAAAATAAAAGAGTAGTTGGAGAAAACTTTGATGAGTATCTTGGAGCACACTTGAAGATACCTTGAACACTAGTTGAAGAATACTTGTTGGAGAATATTTATTAGCTCTTTTTGAAGTAGTCATCTATGAAGAAGTAGCATTGTTAAATCCCTAATGAAGTAGATTTAAAGAAGATTGTGTGTGCTGACATGAGGAGTCTTAGAGAAACATACTAGGATTTTTAGAGTTTGATCTTGATGAACTAACCTTGGAATTATTTTGAAGACCAATTAAGGTATTTGTTGAAGAAGATATTGAATTTATTTTCAAGAATTATTAAATAAGATATTGGAAGTCTTGAAGAAACACTAAAACCATCTTGAAGAAATGAAGAAGGTTAAGAGGGTTGGATCCCTAGAGGACTGGAGTCCTCATAAAAGGTTGGACCTTGTGAAATACCAAGTCAGATAATGAATTATTGGACAATATTGGATTCCTCAAGTAGACCAAGTTGGAGCTTGGTGTAGTACAAGTTGGACCTATCTTGAAATTGAACATTAGAGTATTTTTCTAGGGTTGGATCTGTGAATTATTATTATACTTGATTTTTTTAAAAAGAGAATTGGAGTCGTCATCATTCTCATTAATAAAATTATTATTTTGCTATACATATTTTGTTTTGTTTCAACTAGGTGATACTAACTGTTGTAAAATGATCTTTTTAAAAGAAATATTGATTCACCTTCCTCTCATTACTTCCAAAAAACAAACCTCTACCTTTGAATCAACATACCTCGGCCTTTTAGAGTAGAAGACCTCAATTTTTGAAGGAATATCAAACCATATGCTAATTGAACATAGTTAGACCCATTCTAAACAAAAGTAGGCATAATATATTAGAACAAACCTCAATTTATCAAGAACAGAATTTGGCCTCCATCCTATAAAATATTTTGGTCATCATCAAAGTATACATTTGGCCCATCTTGAAGTAGACTTACTTGGCCTCTTGGAATATACTTACCTTAGGCTTTTGTGCATTTTTAATAGACCGTATCGACATTATTGAAATATACTTTTAAATAATTTTATTGAAGAAAACTTTGACCACTCTTATCAATGTTTGAAGACACCCTGAAGACAACTTGAAGCACTATTGAAGGAATTCTTGAAATCATTAAGGGATTCAATCTTGGAAGCAACTTAGATTAGTATTATAGACTATTTTGTAAACACCGTTGAAGGTTATTTTGGAAAACCCATTGAAGGCACTCTCGAAACATTGAATATTGTTGAAGAAATAGTCATACTTGGAGAATATTTAAGGATCCATACTTGAATACATCTTTTATTGGAGTGGCCATAGAAGTATTATTAAAGAAGACCTAAATTTTCTATAAAGGAAGATTACAGAGATTTTTTTTGACGTATATTAGAAACATTTGTAGAAGTAATTGAAGTATTTGATGGAGTACTGAAGTAGCATTAAAGTCACCTTGAAAATTGAAGCAAGTAGAGAGGGTTGGAGCCCTAGAGGATTAGTCTCCTCGTACAAGGTTGGAGCGTTGTAGGAAACTAAGTTGGAGTCTGAATTATCTTTGAGGATTGGAGTCCTCATAAGAGATTGGAGACTCATTGAGACTCGGTTGGACGCTTGGTTTTTAGGATTCGGGCCTTGAAGGAGTTAAATATTTTTTTGTAGATGTTGGAGCTTGAGTTTTGTATAATAGGATCAGAGTCCTCATTGTTTTCCATAAAATAATTAATTTTCTTATTCTATGTCATGTATTTTGTAACTAAGTGATCTTAACTAGTTAATATAACAATTGTAAAATAAATATTGATTCACCCCCTTCTTAATATTTCTAACAATTGGTATTAGAGTTAGTAACTTCAAGCATAGCCTAAAAAATGTATGGTAGATCCTATGAAAACAAATGGAAAATTCAACAAGGAAAGGCTCCAAACACACTGAAAATATATCCTACCTAGTCACAAAAATAGATGTAAATCAAGTTAGTAAACACCCATTGTTCAATGGAATGAATTATGTAATATGGAGAAAAATAATGGGGTTCTACTTGACGGCCCTAGGATATGAGGTATGGGAGTCAATTTTTAATGGAGACAAAACTACCAAGAAGTCAGAAGAATACAATACAAAAGTGATGAAAGAAGTCTTTTGTAGTTTACCAGATTGTGTAAAAAGCAAGGCGGGTCAATGCTCTTCAACTAAAATAATTTTGGAAAAAATGTGGAAAATTGATGAAGAATATCGGTATGTTCTTGCTAAACCTTAACAAGATCACAATAATGATCATGAATAAGAAGAAATAGACAAAGACACCAAAAAAACAAAAGACAATGAAGATGAAAAAGACTTTGAAGAAAAGGCTAGGGTAAACCTTGAAGTAGAACAAAGGATTGCTCCAGAAGAAATAAATAGATTGAGAAAATAAAATAAAGAGGTTGAAGAGAAAAACCAAGACCTTGACCATACAAAGGAATAAGTGATTCTCTTAAGGTTCCAAGTAGAAGATATATCTAGGGACTTTAGCAAGATAGAATAAAAATTGCATCAACAAGAAAGGAGACACGAAGAAGAACTTAACACTGTAAAATTTAAACTAGAAGAAGAGAAAAGAGAAGAAGAAGTTATAAAGATACATATAATAAAGAAAGGAGAATATTGTGAGAGGTTTGAAGAAGAGATCACTTCATTGATAAATGAAGTTGAAAAGCTCAATAAGAAATTAAAATGTTCTCAAATATTAGATAAAATCCTCAATTGCCAAAGGTCACCCTTTAACAGATCAGGTCTTGGATATAGAAGTTAGAATTCATGCAAAAATGATGAAAGCCATAAATCACCTAAAATATCTAAGAGCCATATACTTGAAAGCTCCAGTACTAGTGAAAGAAAGAAAATAAATCAAGATGAATTTGGAAGAACAACTTCACCATGAAGTTGTGCATATGAATCCTATTAGATTCCTATAATAGGAATCAATGGTATTAGCCTCTCATTATTCATTTTGGTCAATTTATCCTATTAATCACTATGTATCATAGCCTAAAGGTTTCTTGTCCAAGGATTCATTTAGTCCCTTAGGTCCTATGGTTAAGATCATAATGGATGTTTGGGAGATGTTTTGCATATGAAGTCTAGTTCAGATCATGTTGCAGGTTCCCTCATGGGGATGAGATTTTCATTATATTTTAAATGAGCTATATATTTCTTCAAATGGGTTCCAGTATTTAAAGTTATGGCAGAAAGAAGATCCTTCTTCAAATGACTTGAAAACAAAGGAAAATTTCTTAAGTGGGGATCCCAAATCTCGCATATCGGAGAATTTGATAGAAAACAATGGAGATTAGAGCAAAAATTAGTGATTATCTATCACTGATATCATATATTGATGATCAAAGGTTCTAAAATCACACATCCCACAGTTCAAAGGTGTATCGACATATTGGTGGGGTTCTAGTGATATTAGAGCATAGAGGTGTAGGGCCCATCACATATCGGCAGTTGGGGGTTTGCAATGGATGGCAGGGTCACTATGTTTCAGAATAGTCTATATGTGAGTTTTGATAAAACTATTAGTACTACACCTTAAAATATATGGCTAGTTATAAACCAACGGGAAGCACAGAAACAGGTTAACAAAGGAATTTCTCGCCAAAACAAAGAAGGTTGGGCCTTTTCTCTCTCCTCCAAATTGATACATGGCAAAAATAATTGGGTTTGATAAGGGATGCATGGTAGTAAGTGATTGGTTCTGATATGCCACGTGGCATAGGACATTAGTAATGATGTGGCGGTACAGTGGACATGTGGCATGCGAATTCATCATTTTTAGGGTCCTAAGGAAGCATTTCAATGTGATATGTGCCACCACTCATGGGGTGACACGTGGCAGAGGATGACGTGAGCAATCAATGATTGCAAGGTTGAGGCAAATCCCAACATAAGTGAAATTTCTAATTGAAAACCTCCAATTAAGGGGCTCCGATATGGGGGCTAGCCTACAGTCACGTGAAGAGCACAACATTGAGCACTAAGTACAAAATGTGATCGATGTGTGCTGCATACCAAGTTCAAACCTTAGATTGGAAACTTCTAGGAATGGGGGATCCAATACGAGGTCTGGCTTATGGTCACATGAGGAACCAATGGACCAGGCACTAAATAGAAAAGGTTATTGGTGTTTGCAATCAACAAAAATGAAATGTCTGCATTAAGTTAGACCGCCGATTGGAAATTTCAAGGAGAGGAGCTCTGATATGGGAGCTAGCCTAGGGTCATAGATTTCAAAGGGGCCAAGGTTTATTGGGACAAGGCGAGCAGTGGCAAGGTGGGTAATATGTGGTTTTTGTGTTAACGTCATGAAATTGGGCAGAAAGGTTAATACAAATTTTTAGATGAAAAAAAAGGTGTGACCCCTCCCTCTGTTGAAAATAGCAACAAGAAATTGTAAAAATAGAAGTGCTAAAAATAGCACTGCTATACATAGCAGTTTGGGTACCAGTGCTAGGTTGAGCAATAGGGAGTGAAAAATGGAAGTGCTAAAAATAGCATTCTATTTTTAGCTGTTTAGGATGGATTCCTATTTTAGTTAGTCCTTGGACTAAACATAGGAAGTAAAATTCGAATTTGAACTCAACAGATGTTTGAAAATAAATTAATTAATTCACCATGAGTTAATTAGTTGTGAAAAATCATACATGAAGTATATATGAGGACATGCAATAGTTTCTCCATTGATTGAGGGATTTATCCATTAGTTAAAGAGATAAGGATGAGTTCTAATTTGAGTTGTAATTAGTTGGCTCAGTTAACTGAGTCAAGTCTAGTTAGATTGATTTAAACAATTTGTTTAAATTAATGTGAGTTTAGTTAATTAATGCATGCTTGCATATAACTGTTGCACTTTAGATAATTGAATATTCTCTCATGAATAAATCATGAATGTTAGTTCAGACAGAGACCCAGTTGAGATCAGAGGAGGGACAGTGTACTATCAGTTGGATGGACTTTTCCTATAAAGGAAGCTCATCCATGGAGAAGGATTAATCTCCTTAAGGATTGCACAGTTGGATCAGAGGTTAGTGAGTGTGTGAAGAGGCCAATTCACACAAGTGACAACACTGGACCCCAAGGAAAATTGCTCAAATAAATATGAGGCTTGGAGGGCAGAGGAGAAGGTTTGAGAGAGGCCTTTGACTATCTATGAGCAGCAGAGGGATTGTAGAGAGAGAAGGATAGCTTGTAAGCTAATTCTTTTTGTAATCCAGACTATATTTCCACTTGTATGATAATACAGAGTTGGGGTTTTAGGTTGAGGCTTTCCCCGGGTTATTTCTTCAATGTTATGTGTGATTGATTCCTTCTTATCAGTTATATGTGTTCAATTGATCTTGCTCAACTCGATTAAGCTTCCGCATAATTTGTTGTAGAAGTAGATCAAGTATTTTGCTTTAGTATATTGCATTATCAGAGCAAAGGTGATCAAGGAAGAACAATATACAAGAAGGGAGAAGTTTAAATTTTGTGATTCCTAAACATAGAAATCGAGTTCTTATCACATCTCTATTTCACTTATGGCGTTCAATGGTTTAAGAATCTAATATGTTGTTGATGACAGTTCGAATTATATAGCATGGAAGGATCGCATGGAAGCAGTACTAGAGGATAACAGTCTAAAGGACTTCATTGATCAAGAAGTCCCCAAGCCGACTGTTGCTGCTGAATTGGCTGAATGAAAGAAATGTGTGGCTAGAGCAAGGAGAATCCTTCTGGAGGGAGTTCGAGATCACATAGTCTTGAGTCCCCATGGGAAGGAGACATTTTTTTCAGTGTCGAAAACATGGAAAGATCTATATTAGAATAACAGTGATCAAAGGAAGCTGGTGCTGAAAGATAAACTTCGGAAGATCAAGTGTGAAAAGGGCGACACGATCTCTACATATCTGAACAATCTCACCACATGAACGGATGAGCTTGGAAGTGTAGGGATCGCGACATCTAATGATGACATGGTGAGTCTTGCACTCCTCAGTCTTCCTAAGAGCTGGCATAGCTACCAGGACTCAGTTAATGGAAGAGAGAAACTGCCAGATTGGGAATGACTTTGGTCGGATTTGATACAGGAGGAGATAAGAAGAAGCACCAGAGATGGTTCTTCATCCATGGAGGATGAAGAAAACTGTGCCTTAGTGAGTAAGGCGAAGAAGGGGAAGGAGAAGGATTTTCTTTCCCAATCTAGTTCTTCCCATGGTGGTGTTAGCACCTAAATCTACCTTAGGCTGAAGGAAGGCAAAAATTAGGGTAACCACAAACCACACTCAGTCTGGTAGCTAGCCCTACCAGAGCAGGAGAGGGCTCTCTCTGAGTCACACTCAGTGAATGGATAGGAAAAATGGTCTGAGATGACTTACAATGCAATGTTTACCTTAGGCTAGTAAGTGAAAGAGGATTTTGGAAAAGATTTTTGAAAGTGGCCAAGCTTCTGGGATGTATATGGAACTGGCGCTTAGCAAAGAACAGAGACTTGAGAATGAAGGCACAGATTATTCCGTGAGGCAAGGTAGACGGGAAGCGCAACAATTTAAACTTAAGGTGATGCGGAATGGAAATATTGCCGAAGATAGTGAAAAGGGCATGGTCGCATGAATCCTTTTCAACAGAAGAATAACACTGCACATGAAATTTTCCCACATGCAGAGCAATATAAATTGAATTCTACCTAATCTCACTTAGAAAATTTCACTGAAATGAAACATGAAATGAATTATGAAACATAACAAGATACATATGGAACATAAGAACACATTTGCTACACTCACAACCACAAGAATCTCCTGAAACAGAGCCGTTGCCTTTCATTAACTCTCTGTAAAAAATACACAGTGCAGAAACAGAGTTTCTTTACCACAGTCTCCCAGAAGTTACAAGCCAGCCAACCCTTTGCAAATAACTTGCTTACAATATATAGAAAGTTTAGAGAAGAGATGGAACACCCAAGGGTTGGGAAGTTACTCAAATCATTTATAAAAGTATATGGAGAGCCAACCATCAGCTACAGGTGTAGCGCTCTCAAGCATGACATTTGGCTGGGGTGACCCTTTGCATTCTTTTGCCACTTGGATAGATGCCCACTTGGAGAGAACACTCTTTAAAAGATGCCTTTGGTTACCAAAAACCGAAGAGTAGATGATCGGGCCCACTTGGAGAAGTCGCGACCTGAAATTTCGTGAAATGGAAGCAATTTGGCAGTTTTTTCCCCTGTGCGTCGCGCCAAATTCTCTGTGCAACGCGCCAATTTGGAGCATATTTTGGGGCACTTGCAGGTGTCCAAAATGTGCCAAGTGGGCTTGTTGGAAAGCCTGCCTTGTCTACTTTCCAACCTAATTGAAATTTCTAAATTTGAAGCTCATTTTCCCATCCAAAACTTCATTCTCCCAAGACTGCTTTCTGTGTGTCCAAAAAGTGGCAGAGAGGCCATTTTTGGGTGTTTTTTGACCTTTAGGAGGCCAAAAACTTGTCAAATTTTCTTTCTTGGACACCAGTAGACATATTTTTCGAAGCTGAATCCAAATATGCAAGCAGTTCCTCAATTGGAGTGCTAGAGGGAGAAATTTCCTGTTTTGTTTTAAAAAATTTTGCTTGTGACCAAAATTTGCCCAAATTTTTTGGACTTTGGGCTGGAGGTTCCCTATGAAGTGCTTTGTTGTGCCAAGTAAGTCTCAGCCAAGATTCAAAGCTGATCTTGCTCCTTTACCTCCTTTGCGTCTTTTGCCTCTTTTATCGCTTCGCTTAATTTTACCTTTAGGCTCCTGATTCTTGCCTTGGAACTCATGTTGCGGGCCTGGTAGTGATAAGTCATGCACCTCAGCATGTCTTTCTCCCCATTTTCTTTTTCCAACAGTCTCTCCAAATGCATGTTGACCCCCTCAAGGTTGGACTCCTGGTCTTCATTGATTTCTTGCTCCCAAGAGGTGAGCGGAACCCTTCTTCTTTGAGTAGCTTGGAATTGCTCACGGATGTTCTGCAGCTCCACGATCATCTGTTGGTCCTCAAGCTGTTTGTTTCTCCACTCCAGGTAGTTCATGTTCCACTTGGCCCTTTCTTGATCAATGGTCAAGTCTTCAATCTCTGATTGGTGCTCCTTGATGATCTCTATAGGCTCCTCATTGGTGGGTTCTGCATCGGTCTCATCATCCTGGAGGAGAACAAAATCGGTCTCTTTCTCACCTGATGGCCCCTCCTCCTACACTGGCTCCTTACCCTTACCCTGCTCCTATGATGCTGATGGCAGAAGTGAGGCCCCTTCCACCCCGGGTGGAGATAACACTCACTTTTCTACTACAAACAACGGTCTGGTGCCTTTCGGATAGCCTCTCTGATATGTGATGAAAATTGGCATGGTGGCAGTCTCATGACTCTCAAACTGATGTGAAGGACTTCCCATCTCAGGCTCAAACTGATATGAAGGACCTCCCAGCTCATGCTCAGCCTGATGTGAAGGACCTCCCACCTCATGTTCTGCCTCTGATATCACCGGTGGAGCGCTGAAGAAATCACGGGAAATGAAGTCCTCCCAAGCAATACCCTGCAATCCCAACTGATGGTCCACTAAAATCCGGATGAGAGAAAAATGATAGACACTGTTTAGCTGCTATCGTGGGGTCTTGCACTGCATGAAGTTTTTCATCTTCTCAATGTTGTTGCAGATGAAAAATGGGAGGCTCATCATCTTCACCCTGGTGAAGTGCATGAGCAAGCGGATGTGATAGGCATAAAGGCGAGAAAACCTCCCCTCACAACTGAAATACTTCATGATCAATCTCATGAGTGGGGCATACTCATCCCTCAAAAATATGAATGGAAAAACCCTGGTGAGTTGGCTCAAGCAGTTGTTCTTGATGTAAGGCTCATAGTGATGCCTCTCCACCTTCTTTTTCTTATGCCACTGCTCCCCAATGTTAGGTATCCCTGTTGCCACTGATATAGCCTCCAGTGTCAAGGTGAAAGTGACCCCAGCCAGGATAGATTGGCCTCCCTGTAGATGAAGTGCAAAAAGGTGGGTCAACTCATGATGTACTCTGACATTTGCCACCCTTTGGAAAAATTCATAACATGCCAAGTGCTGGAAACAAGACATGGCAAGTGGGCATGCCTGTAGCTTTGTGAGGGTGTTGGGCTCGTCTCTGAGATGTCTGCCACTCCGGTGATGTCTCCTATGGGCCCTCTCTCCTGAAGATGTGTCACTGTGTGTATCCCCCTCATAATCTGATGAATTTTCTGATGCCATCACTGCTGCTTGTACCCTGAGTTTAGTGCTGCCCTCTGAATCCAATGAAACTGATGAATGCTCTGAAAATCTGTCACCAAGGGGACAATAAAACAGGGGAGTGTTAGGAGGGGAATGATGAAAAGGGGAATAGGGGTTTAAAGGAGAAATTTATTAGGGATTTTGGAGTGCTTGGAGTATGGTATTGATGGGGTAGGGTTTGGGATATTTTGATCTATAAGAATAAAGGGGGCAAAAATGGATATGATTACAATGTAGCTAAGGTAACTATTAGGAAAAATTGCTCCAGGAGAATTTAGCTGATAGAGATAGGGTAGGAGAATATTTAGCTATCATGTTACTGTAGCAAAACCCTAGCTCTTTTCCCTTCTTTGTGTCATTTTTGTGTTTGCTTAATAAAAATTTGCCTTTGATTTCATAGTCACCAAAACATATTTTTCTTTGAGTTTAAGGATCAATGTTGAAAGGATCTATGGCCACCTCTACAAATTTTAGAGCCATTTATGAAAATTTGGGAGATTCGGTGCTTTTTTAGGCTCACAGGCTTGTGCGCCGCACCAGTGTAGTGTTAACACTGTGGCCGGGCTCCCAGTGCGCCGCGCTACCTTGTGTGTGCGCCACGCGCTGTCAAATGACATTCCTTTGCTTGTAAAAGTAGGGGAGAGGGCTTTAGGGCATTTTTGGGTGTTTTCTTTAGGAGACAAGTTGGAATATAGGTGACTATGATGAGGAGTGAGGGGACAAGGGGGAGGGGAAACAAAACCTTGGTGGTGTCTTCAAATTTGCAACCCTGTTTATCATTCTCTTTGATGAGTATTTTCATGGATGGCCAAGCGTGCTTCGGATACCCTTCAACATATTAGGAACACCAACCATTGACCAAATTTATAGAGAAGGGGTTTCATTAGAGCCTACCTCTTGCTTGCTAGCCTTCAACTGGGATATAGAATAGATTTGAAAGTGTTTTTGAGCTCCCTGGCCCTGTGCATCCCGCGCCAAGCCCAGTGCGTCGCGTGCCCTCAGTGCATCGCACCTTTCTCAATTTTTCATTGTGGGTTGGCTACGGTGTGTCGCGCCCTCCGTGTGCGTCGTGCGCCCTGGTGTATGCGCCGCGCCACCTAGAAATCTGCCCTCCTTACTCGAATTCCTCCTCCTTAGCTCTATTTTCTTCAAAAATGCCTCTCTCAAGCTTTTCCTTATCACAATGACTTAGTTTTGGGTCAAATATATATATATATATATATATATATATATATATATATATATATATATATATATATATATAGGCTTCGAGAGAGTTGGGTTCAATTTTTTCTTCTTTGAAAACCCACTTTATAATGTTTAAGTTTTCACTTTTTATTGACTTAAAAACACTCTGCTTTTTCCCTTTTTCTTTGAAATTTTGGCTCTCATGATAAAATTTTCGGAATTTCTTTGCGGGGACTATGTGACTGGGCCTCTGGCTTTGAAATCCATGACTGCATCTGAAAATGTCAATAGTTGATTTTTGGAAAATTTTGTCATAGTTGACCTTGTTTGACTTTTCTTCAAAATAGAGTTTTGAAGAAGAGTCGATGTGTCTTCAGGTGATGATGATGCTTTTTGAACTGTAGCTATATAAGGTCTCCTTCTGGCCTGCATGGCTCATTCTATACATGTCTTTCAAAGACCACGTTGATGATTTCCTAAACCCAACATTAAAAATGCCTTTGTCCTATAATATGGCCAGACCTTGACTATCATGAAATTTCAGTGGTTATGTACAAAGACCTTAACCAGCAGGGGCCAAAGATGAGGGAAAATGACCAGCATTACTATCTCCGTTAGATCACGGCATGTCCCTAGCGAAATACAGCTGAGTGGATGGAGTGGGACACCTAAAATTAAAATGCACAAAGAGCTTTGATCTCTAACGGAGGGCTGACCAGACCGACTCTAACATTGGCTCCAATGGGGGATGGTAGCTCCTTGGAGGTGCCAAGAACAGCAGATCTCTGGAGGAGCTAGACAGTGCCTTTTTGCCTATTGGGCTATGGAATCATCATTTTGATAAATAACACAAGACTCTAACTTATTTATAAAACTGGAATAACCAAGAAATTGACTCAAACTTGACAATTGGAATAACTCAAAAACTGACTTTACATAGTGAAACCAAACTGAAATAAAAATGATATTTACAATGATAGTGGAAGCAACATTAATATATCAACAATGATACTGCTTGAGTAGCCGACCATTGAACGGTCGTCCAGGACAGTCTTCCCCATTCATTTCTTTCAGAAGAAAGGCATTTTGACCTCTATATGCTGCGATTTTGAAAGGACCTTTCCACAGATTTTCGAACTTTCCGTGCTTGCCTTTCTCTTCATTCCTTGCATCCCACTTCAGCACGACACCATCCAACTGAAATTTATCTGCTTTTGCTTTCTTGTCATATATTTTCTTTATCTTCTCCTGTAACTTGGATGTGTTTTTGAAAACTTCCTCTCTTGTTTGTTGCAAGTGGATCATTTGATTCAACCTTCTCTGCATGGGATCTTCCTCACTGCCAGCCTCCTGAAGAAGTTTGACCACTGGGGCAGCAAGGGAAGTAGGAAATACTGTGTCCACACCATAAACCAGCTCAAACGGTGACATACCAATAGACTTTTTCTGACTAATCCCGTCTGCCAAAAGTGCATGGACCAGCCTCTTGTTCCATCTCTTCTTATTTATTTCCAGCAGCTTCTTGATGATGTTGACCAAAGATTTATTTGAAGATTCCGCCAATCCATTGCCTTGCGGATGATAGGCAGTTGAATGACCCAAAATTATGTGATATCTGTGACAAAATTCTACCATCTTTTTCGATTTAAAGGCTGCTGCATTATCAGTGATTATTTTGTTTGGACAACCAAAGCGAGACAAGATGTTATTTTCGAGAAATTAGATGATTACTGTGTCTGTCACTTGTTTGGTAGGTGCTGCCTCAATCCATTTTGTGAAGTAGTCAATCGTTGTAAGGATCCACCTATGCTGTCCAGAAGAGGTGGGATGAATTTCCCCAATGAAATCCAACCCCCACTGCTGGAATGGAGCGATCACTTCGATAGGCTTGGGTGGCAAAGGCTGTAGTTTCTGTTTTCCTTCAAAAATTTGACACTTATGACAGTGCTTTACCATCTTATGCACATCAGCAAACAAAGTAGGCCAGTAGTACCCCACTCTCAAGATTTTGTTCACTGTTGATTTCCAAAAAAGATGTCCACCACACTCTCCTCCATGGAAGTCCTTCATGACTTTCTTTGCCTCCTCTTCCACTAGACAATTTAAGAAAATGCCACCGGGATCTTTCCAATACAGTGCAAAATTCAAGATACAAAACTTGGTAGCCTTCAATTTAAGTGTTCTCGCTTTATTTCTAGCCATGCCGGGCGGTGGTGATAGATTTTGTAGCACATATATTATATCAGAATACCATGGGGACAAAGAAAAAATTTTGGATACCTGAATTGAAGTTCCTCCATCATTCTCATCGGACATGGCAGCGATCCGATTTATGTCCAATGCATGCAAATTTGACTCAGCCATTAGCTTCGCCAATCCCTGTCCTTTGACCAGCTTTGTAGGATTTATCTCCACATCGTATTCTAGCAAAGCTGCAATCCATTTGCCTCTTCTCCCTTCCGGATCGGTCTGCACTAAAAGATATTTCACAGCTGTGTTACGAACATAGGCCAGAATGTGAGAATGTAAGATATACACCCGGAAATCCTTTAGTGCCTTCACCAATGCCAAGGCTTGCTTCTCAATGATGTTGTACTTCAAAGCTGCATCCCTTATAGCCCTGTTGAAGAATGCAATGGGTCTTTCATGATCATCCCTTTTTTGCAACAATACCGCTGCCATAGTGTGCTCAGAAGCAAATGAAAACAATATGAAATCTTGAGTGTAATCTGGACTGACTAGAACTGGAGCTGAAGAGAGGGCCAATTTGACCAAGTTGAAATATTTTATATCCTCATCCGTCCATTTTACCCGGCTGTCCTTTTGTTGAGGGCCCCGAAGTCAGGTCGACAACAAGGGGGATACCCACCCGGTCCGGAACCTGGTTGGCGGCTCATTGCCCGTTTGGAGTAGCGGGTCCGACTGGGGGTAATGGGACCAGTTTCCCAATGTGAAGGGTGTGCGTGTGTGTGTAGAGTTTTATGGTATTAATCTAAAGGTTTCTCTAAACTAGTCTTAATCTTAACTGCTAAACTAACTCTATGCTAATGTAATCTAATGAAGAGAAACAGTACATCTAGTCTACGCTAACCCGAGGTGTTTTCTTTTGTTATGCGATCTAGAAAGATTTCAAACAAAAACTGGTAATAAAGATCATTCAACTGTTATCAGAATATAAATCGATAAAGATAAACCATTCTGCATAAGAAGTTAGGCAGAGTAGTTGTGAACAACATATCGCATAATCAGTTTTCTATATGTCAAGCATAAATAAATGACCACATCGTACAGAAGTGCCAAATGGTAATACAGACATTCATACAGTAACATATAAAGAACTCAACTGTGTATTACTTTAGGGATACTAGCAGAATTTAGTCAAGAGATAAAAGTACCATTTATGACTGATTTCACTAATAAACTTCAAGCAATAATGATTTATTCGTACTTGTTCTAATATCTGCTAAGAGTACAGAAGTGCAACATCAGTAACAGACATTAAAATGCAAACATAAATAAATCTCCATCCATCCATTCATCAAAAACCTCCTCTGAGGGTGCAGAAGTGCATGTTCTGAGGACAAGTTTTTTGACAGATTTCCGGACTCTTCTCCAAATGCCATGAGAAGGGTTAAATACTACTAACTAATTAATCTTAATTACACGAAATTAGGGAATCGGCTTCAAATGACCGCCCTTTACTAAAAGCAAATTTATTTCTAAAACTTTAAATCTAATTTCTGACCGTTTCTGTATATTCTCTTTAGTGCTGTCAACAGCGCAACGTTTTCTTGGGAACAGTCGGCTGGCCGCCTTCTTCTTTCGCTCGGGAGATAAAAGTGGAAATAACAAGAGCTGGCACTTCCTTCTGACAGACCAGAAGATATTTTCGAAAACCTTTCTCTAGCTGGGTGTATTCGCCGCATGTATACTTAGCACAACCCAGGTTCTTCTCGAACTGATTTTGCTATTGCTATTCCGGTTTTCGGTCGTGCGAATGACTGAGTGGGTTAGGAGTCGCGCTGTATGGACAATCCCCTGTTTCAAGAATTGTTTCTGCTCTTTGTTCCAGGCTTTTCTGGAGCGTCTTCCTTCTCATGCGCTTCTTCCTCTGCTTTACCAAGTCTGAGCTTCAGGATCTTTTGTGAACACGCTGCTTTTGTGTGCCTTTGACTCTGAGTCCTGGATAGTCTAATTTCATCAGTGCCGGTTGGCTATAGTCTAGAATCCGCGGTCCTGCTGCATGCGGCATCCATTTGTGGAGGCATCTTCTCTCTGCTGTCTGATTGGCGCTTTCCCTTTTCCTTTAGATATTTCCTGCATATAGATTTATATTGGTTGCGTGTCTTGCAGTCTACGCAAAGAAGAAGGGAAATGAAAAGATTGACATGAAAGCATTAAACTCTAATGAATGCATAATCCTAACATTCATCATGACTTGACTCTTCGAAAAATGTGATGCAATCATTCCTTGATACTCAAGCATGCGGTCATTAATTTCCTTTAAGGCGCGCGCTTAATCTTGGGCCTATCGGGTATGTCGGAGAATCCGTGCGATGAGTCTTTTCATATTGCAGATCGCAGATCGCGGTTCGCCGATATCGCAAATCGCAGATCGCGGTTCGCCGATATCGCAGATCGCTGTCATCGCAGATCGCTGATCGTAGATTTTATTCAATGGTTTATGCCGCCTAGTGCGACGTTTGCGATGTGCGATGTCGCATATCGACGATCGGCATTCTTTGAAGGTCTTCTTTTTAGAGAGTGCTTGGGATGCATGAGATGCGATGAATTTCGCATCGCTCTTTCGCAGTTTTGTTTTCCGCGCTTGGGTAATGCTTCAACCTTCCCTTGCGATGCGATTTAAGCCTTAGGGAGAAAAATACAAAAATTTAAAAAATATTTTTGGGATTTTTCTTTCAGGGTCCCCCCCTTTGCTCGATGTTATTGCTAATATCGAGCAAAGAGGGGGGGGTCGTTGGTGACCACAACAATGGCGATTCACTGTGAAGAACCAGTTATCTATGCTTGTTCTATTGCATTTTCACTTCCAAAACAGAAAAAAAAAATTCTTATGCCTAAATTTTGTTATGGACAGATAGAGTATTACCCCTTATCCCGTCAATGATGTTTCGTCACAACTTTTATTTCATTCTGATTGTTTGCTCCCTCTGGGTTATTTCTTGTATTCACACCTAGACATTACTCAATGCTTTTCAAAGACAAAATAAGGTCTTCTCTGCGTACTGGCTTTGTAAAATATGCTCATTTGTCGTAGATAGATCCTCTGCTGCCCGCAAGCATCCATAGCCTCGACAGGGTTACCATGTTATCCAACAATGATCCTTTTTCCTGTTTAAGGTTATTTACAACATACCAGAGAAAAATCCTTTTGACACTTTTTCTTTCTTTTTTGGTTTTTTATTCTCTAAAGAACAGTCTCTTGGTTTGGTGGCCAAATTATGACACAGTCATTCACTTGATTTACACTTTTTCTGAACAAGCTGGCTCGTGATGAGACCCCTTGTCTTTTGATTGCAACAATCTTGAGTCGTTGCCCTGTTTTGGTAGACAGTAGTGGCAAAGTCAGCAAGTTATAATATCTGTGATCATGATAAGCCGGCTCGTGATGAGACCTCTCATTCTTTGAGATATATTATTTTCTTGGATTGTTTCTCTCGATGCTGCGATTTCCTTAACAAGGAGGAAGTCATTGTTTTTCCTTAAGAAAGCTCTCGACGACAATAATAGAGTTTAAGAACAGCAGTTTTGTAGAGAATAATTATTTTGCTATTGATGATACTTTTCATTGCGTTGGCATAAAACAATTTTTTGCCAAAAGTTACTTTCATCCCAGATTTCTTTGTGAAGTTGAAACTAACATCATATTCAGGCTAAAGTTAACTCTATCTTGTAATAATAAAAGTCAGATTTTTTTTGAAAAGTTTTACTATTTATACAAGTGAAATCAAAATCTGATAGAGAAATGGTATGTTTCTTCATGAATATAATTTATGATCATTCACAACCAACCTTATTTATAAGAAATAAAAACTAAAAAAAAAAAAAAAAAACTAAAATTATCCTACAAAAATAGAAGGATGACCTTCTATGGAAAATACATTTTGAGGATTTGTCCATTCACAGGCAGAGAATCTCTCCTGCCTGTCAAGTCCTGCAACACAAAAGTCGACGGGCCTATGACCTCTACGATCTGAAAAGGACCAAGCCATAGCTTCTGGAATTTCGTATGTTTGCCCTTTTCTTCGTGAGCCTTATCCCATTTCAAAACTAAATCTCCTATCTGAAAGTTTTTTCTGGTCATTATGTTCGAATAAAAAGAGGATTTTATCAGCGCTTGGTGGTGAGCATGGGTTTTCTTGGCCTGTTCTCGTTGTTCTTCTAGCTTGATTATTTCCATTTGCCTTAGTTGTAAGGGAGAAGTAGATACTTCATCAATGTATTGTACTAAGTACAAGGAGGGAATGACTAAGTGAGTAGGAAGAACTGCTTCTCTCCTGTAAACTAAATTAAAGGGAGAAGTGCCGATAGAGGCTTTCTTTGTAATTCTGTCTGCCCATAAGGCGTTTACCAGCGCTTTATGCCAATTCTTTTGGTTTTGGTCGACTGTCTTTTTGATAATCCTGATTAGGTTCTTGTTCGTTGATTCAGCCAGTCGATTACCTTGCGGATAGTAGTTGGCAGAATACTTCAGTTTGAACCCTCTTTTGAGCGCGAACTCAGTCATGGTATTTCCAGAAAAATATGAAGCATTATCAAATATTAAGGCCATTGGCAATCCAAACCTAGTAATGATAAACTGATCTATGAATTCAATAATGTTTTCAGAATTAGCTGTCTTGAGAGGAACTGCCTCTACCCATTTAGTAAAATAGTCAGTTGCCGTGAGGATATACCTATGCTGTTTAGAGGAGAGAGGAACGATCTCACCTATTATGTCCAGGCCCCATTGGCTGAACGGATGTTCGATGTTAACCGGCTGTAGTGGCATGGATGACTTCTTTTGTTTTCCTGCAGCAGTTTGGCAGACTTGGCATTTCCTTACGTGATGGTACGAGTCTTTGAACAACGTGGGCCAGTAGTATCCTGCACGTAATATTTTGTGTGCGGTGGCTTCTCCAGCATAGTGTCCACCTGCTGGTCCATCGTGGAGTTCTTGCAAAACCTTTTCGGCTTCAGTTTTCTCAAGACATCTAAGGAGCACAGAATCATAATTACTTTTAAACAGGGCATCATTTACGAGCTGGTATTGTTTAGCTTTTAATCTCAGGGCTCTCTTCTTAATGTGATCTAGGTGAAATGGAGCATGCCCGTTTTTCAGGAAATAAATGATGTCAGCATATAATGATTGTGCGTCGTTTAGGCTTACCTCATACGCGTGTACCTCTTCAGATGATTTTTCGGGGATTTTCGATGCTCCAGCTAACATCTTGCAGAAGCCTTGGCCTCTTACGATGTGTGCCGGCTTGATCTCCAGGTCGTATTCTTGCAAGGCGCTGATCCAATTCGCTCTCTTTTCGCCCACATCTTTCTGTATTAGGAGGTTTCTTACCGCTGGGAATGGTACTATGACCTTGGTATGGGCCTTTAGCAAGAAAGGTTTGAAATATTTAATTGCTTTGAAAATGGCGTATGCCTGTTTCTCTATGTCCGAATATTTCAGCTCAGCACCTTGTAAGTTTGAGCTAAAGAATGCGATCGAAGCTTCTACCTTTTCTTGATTCGCTTGAGTCAAGATCACAGCATAAGAATTCTCTGAGGCAAACGTGTACAAGACAAAGGGCTCTGAAAAATTTGGGGTTGCTAGAGATGGAGCATTGATGATGGCTTGTTTGATTAAGTTAAATGCTTCGTGCTCGTCTAGACCCCATTTAAAGTTTGAATTCTTTTTTATCATTTTTTGTAAAGGAGAAATAATACGTGAAAAATATGGGACAAATCTTTTCACAAAATTGATCTGTCCTAGGAAAGATTGCATGGTCTTTTTGTTATGAGGCATGGATATCTCAGAAATTTCTTTGATTCTGTCAGGTTCAATGTGAATGCCAGATTTGGACACTATGAATCCTAGCAATTTTCCTTCACTCAACGCAAAAAAAGATTTCTTCGGGTTAAGAGAGGTCCCATACCTTAAACATCTTTGAAAGATTTGCTTCAAATCTTTGAGGTGGTTGTTTCGGTTCTTGGAGTATACAGTTATATCATCCAGGTAGATCACTACCGATTTATTGACTAAACCTTTAAACGCAATGTCCATGGCTCTCTGAAAAGTGGCGCCGGCGTTGATCAGACCGAACGACATTTTCCGATACGCGTAGGTACCCCATTTAGTTCGGAAGGTGGTTTTTAACTGATCATCTGGGTGTACCAACACTTGATTATATCCTGAAAATCCATCCAGGAAAGACATTAACTCTGAGCCTGCGACTGCCTGTAATATTTGCTCCATAGGTGGGAGGGGAAAATTGTCTTTCTGACAGGCTTTGTTGAGATTCCGGAAGTCGATGCAGATTCTAATATCTCCGTTTTTCTTCCTAACAGGTACCATGTTGGATACCCATTTGGAATGTCTGACCGGGAAGATTATTCTGGCTCTCAACAATTTATTCAGCTCAGTTTTTATCTGATTTTCCATGTTGGGGTGGATTTTTCTGAGCTTCTGTTGGACAGGTTTCTCGTTGTCAATCATAGGGATAGTGTGTTGAATGATAGAAGTGTTGTAAGTCTTCAGCTCATCGTAATTCCAGGCAAAGACGTTTTTGTACTATGGTAGAAGACGGATATATGCTGATTTTTCTTCAGGAGCTAAGCCTTGACCTAGATTAACGTTTTGCGGCTTCTCATCGGTTCCTAGGTTCACTGATTCGTAGTTCAGGTTTGAACTATAGAGTTTGGCGTTAGCTGACCTTTTGAACCGACTTTTCAAGTCGTATAAGTCTTCTAGTTTGACCACCGATTTGGGTATAGCATTATCAGTGCTATTTTGTTGTATCTCGTGATCATGATAGTCTTCGTCGATTATCTGGTTTGAGTAGGATCCTTCGGAGGTGAGGAAACTTACGATGTCTGGGTCGTCGTTGAATACTCTCCATTTGGTGATGTTGTCAGGGATAGATGGTTTAAAAATCAATTCTATCGAAAACCTATCTGGACTAAAGTCTTCGGAGGGGATGATTCTAGAGGCTACGTTAGCTAACAGGTCTGCGTTTGCATTGTGAAGTCTCGGGATTGACGAAATATTGAACGCTGTAAAATGTGCAGTGAGATATTGTACTAAAGATTGATAGTGCTTTAAATGATTAGACAGGCAGTGTATGGTGTTACGTACCTGTTTGACGACGATCTCAGAATCTCCAAAAACTTGAAGATATTTGACGTTGCAGCCGATTGCTTTGTATAGGCCTTGCACCAAGGCTTCGTATTCTGCTGTGTTGTTCGTGCAATCGAACTCCAGTCTGCATGTGAGCATGGTCTTATTTCCATCCGGGCTGATCAAAACGCATCCTGCTCCCGCTCCCTCGTTGGATTTAAAGCCATCAAAATATAATTTCCAAAATAAAGAAGTATTTACAGGGTTATCTAAGAAACTAACACATTTTGAATCATCAGTCTGGGAAAAGTTTTCAACTTGGGACAAAACTGAATTTTCTAAATATGGTGATATGTGAGCATTGAAATTTCCGAGGAAAGAGTCTACCGAGTAGTTGCCTATGATGCTGTTGTTGTATGCTATGGCTTCGTTCTCTCCTTCCAAATCCGTCACTATGTATTTTTTGTGCAATTCTCGTTCAATCTTTATTTGATTTGGTTTCCCGTTGAAGGGTAACCACATGTGCAACCAGTCGGTTGAAAAGTATCCATGGAGTTTCTCGGACCAGTCCCTACTAAGAATCAGACCATAAAATTCACGGATGTCAGCCACTAGAATGTCGATAACCTGACATACCTTGGAGTTAGACGACAGTCTTATGGTCACTTGATTAAGTTCGCCTATCACTTCGACTTGCGATCGATCATGTTGAACTATGCGCACTGCGGATTTTTGCGGTTGAACATTAAGTTTGGCACATATTGACTTGGGTAGAATATTGGTTGAAGCACCAGAATCGACCAAGCAGTTGTGCACGTTTCTGTTAAAGATTTCATAAGTGAGGAGGAAAGGACGAGTATGAGATCTAGATATCCCTCCAATCAGAGCGATGTCATTTGGATCGATTTTATTGATCGTGTTGATTTGAGGTCTTCCTATATTATGGGAAGCTACAACTGTAGGTAAAGGTGTAGTAGGTACGGCATGTAACTCTTTCATCATGATTTTCTGTTGGTGTTTCAATTTGCTCAACTCGTACAGAGTGATATTAGCCCTAGTCTTTTTCATGTCATCGATGATGTTATACTCCATTTCATCCGACAGTATTAGTGTCTTTGATGGAGGTGATTGCTCTGATTGGACTGGGCTAAATGAGGTCGTTTTAGCAATTGTTTTCTTTGGTGCAACTTTTTCTTTTGCTGTAGGGCTTGCGCCCTTCTGTTTTGGGGTATTCTGGGGAGGATCAAGCTGATTTTTGCTTCGTGTGCTAACCGGAAGTGCTTCTTGATCTTCCTCTTGTGGGAGGATGAAATCCCACATTCCTTGCAGTTCCACCACTTCTTCATCGTCGGTCTGCGTTTCGATGGTGCTCTCCTCTTCTTCTTCTTCAGATTCCACATTTGAGACCACGTTGGGTGGCTTCGTCTCCATGGGAGGGTTTCTTTTGAAATTCCTAAAAGGATTTCTTGGGGACGATTCTGCCACTTGTTTTCTTATGTCAATCATCTCATTAGACATGGCCTTTAATACCTTTTGTAGTCCTTCCATGTCGAAAGGATCTTTCGTTTGCTTCTTCTTGGTGTCTTCTTTGAAAGAGATTTTCTTATATTTACGCTCTTCGATTGTAGATCTCTTTTCTAGGGCTACTACGCGTCTTTCAACTGCTAACACCTCAGCCAAATTTTCGACTAAGGTTGTATTGCTCGCCCTATCTACGAAGATGGCCAAGTTTGAAGGTAAGGCCGTGATGTACCACTCACATCTTACTTCCTCATTGGGTTGAGAAGCAGCGGGGATTTTGTTGAGGATCTTGTTGAATCGTAAGTTAAAATCCTTAATGGGTTCCCTATCCTCAGCTTTAAGATTGGATAAATCATTGATCAGTGTCGCTGTTGATCTATCATCGCCAAATTTGGTGAGAAATTGATTTTGAAAAATGTCCCAGCTGGTGATAGATCCGGAGGGCAGCGAAAAGTACCATGACCCGTCTGTTCCTTGCATTGTATAGGGGAAAATTCGGACCACGACATCTTCGTTGGTAACTCCGTTGAGATTAACAGAAAGCATGAAATTATTGATATGTTCTTCAGCTAGCATTCCTGTTTCTGGATTGAACTTTGGTAGCCATTTCTCGAGATGGGCAGGTATTGGACTTAGGGGTGGAGGCATTAAAACCGCCCCAGGATTATTCCATGGAGATTGGGCCATCGCTGAGTTGCTAGTCAACAAAAGTGTAGGAGATGGTCTTTGATGTTGAGAAGATGGAGATGTTATGATCTTCGATTATTGTGGAGGAAGGGTTATGGAAGATGGATGAGTGACTTGAGGTGGAGATGTGGGTGGTTGACTTCGCGGAGAGGGAGTTGAAATGGACGAAGTGGATGGAAGAGTCTCTCTGTCAGACTCTGGGAGTGCTTTCCTTGCTCTTTTCCTAGCGGGGAGAGGGATTTCAGTTGGCTGGACACCAAACTTTTCACTCTTCAATCAGGTCAGGGGATGAGCAGGATTATACTGCGAAGTCAGGCTGCCTATAGATTTATCAAACTTCTGGGTAAAAATAGAGAATCCCTGGAGTTTACGGATCAAAGTTTGAACTTCAGGGGGATCGATAATAAGTTGGTCTGATGTATCAGTATGTATAGCAGCGGTGGATGTCCGAGCGACTTCTAGTTCCGAGATTAGTTGTACCGGGGAAGTCGGGGAAGTTGGTGAGGGTGATTTGCTCTCAGAATGGTATTTGTATTTTGAATTATGTGCCATTCATAGCTCGGCCCTCCTTCTAGCGCCAGAAATGTTGAGGTCCCCGAAGTCGGGTCGACAACAAGGGGGATACCCACCCGGTCCGGAACCTGGTTGGCGGCTCCTGGCCCGTTTGGAGTAGCGGGTCCGACTGGGGGTAATGGGACCAGTTTGCCAATGTGAAGGGTGTGCGTGTGTGTGTAGAGTTTGATGGTATTAATCTAAAGGTTTCTCTAAACTAGTCTTAATCTTAATTGCTAAACTAACTCTATGCTAATGTAATCTAATAAAGAGAAACAGTACATCTAGTCTACACTAACCCGGGGTGTTTTCTTTTGTTATGCGATCTAGAAAGATTTCAAACAACAGCTGGTAATAAAGATCATTCAACTGTTATCAGAATATAAATCGATAAAGATAAACCATTCTGCATAAGAAGTTAGGCAGAGTAGTTGTGAACAGCATACCGCATAATCAGTTTTCTATATGTCAAGCATAAATAAATGACCCCACCGTACAGAAGTGCCAAATGGTAATACAGACATTCATACAGTAACATATAAAGAACTCAGCTGTGTATTACTTTAGGGATACTAGCAGAATTTAGTGAAGAGATAAAAGTACCATTTATGACTGATTTCACTAATAAACTTCAAGCAATAATGATTTATTCGTACTTATTCTAATATCTGCTAAGAGTACAGAAGTGCAACATCAGTAACAGACATTAAAATGCAAACATAAATAAATCTCGATCCATCCATTCATCAAAAACCTCCTCTGAGGGTGCAGAAGTGCATGTTCTGAGGACAAGTTTTTTGACAGATTTCCGGACCCTACTCCAAATGCCATGAGAAGGGTTAAATACTACTAAATAATTAATATTAATTACATGAAATTAGGGAATCGGCTTCAAATGACCGCCCTTTACTAAAAGCAAATTTATTTCTAAAACTTTAAATCTAATTTCTGATCGTTTCTGTATATTCTCTTTAGTGCTGTCAACAGCGCAACGTTTTCCTGGGAACAGTCGGCTGGCCGCCTTCTTCTTTCGCTCGGGAGATAAAAGTGGAAATAACAAGAGCTGGCACTTCCTTCTGACAGACCAGAAGATATTTTCGAAAACCTTTCTCTAGATGGGTGTATTCGCCACGTGTATACTTAGCACAACCCAGGTTCTTCTCGAACTGATTTTGCTGTTGCTATTCCGGTTTCCGGTCATGCGAATGACTGAGTGGGTTAGGAGTCGCGCTGTATGGACAATCCCCTGTTTCGAGAATTGTTTCCGCTCTTTGTTCCAGGATTTTCTGGAGCGTCTTCCTTCTCATGCGCTTCTTCCTCTGCTTTACCGAGTCTGAGCTTCAGGATGTTTTGTGAACACGCTGCTTTTGTGCGCCTTTGACTCGGAGTCCTGGATAGTCTAATTTCATCAGTGCCGGTTGGCTTATAGTCTGGAATCCGCGGTCCTACTACATGCGGTATCCATTTGTGGAGGCATCTTCTCTCTGCTGTCTGATTGGCGCTTTCCCTTTTCCTTTAGATATTTCCTGCATATAGATTTATATTAGTTGCGTGTCTTGCAGTCTATGCAAAGAAGAAGGGAAATGAAAAGATTGACATGAAAGCATTAAACTCTAATGAATGCATAATCCTGACATTCATCATGACTTGACTCTTCGAAAAACGTGATGCAATCATTCCTTGATACTCAAGCATGCGGTCATTAATTTCCTTTAAGGCGCGCGCTTAATCTTGGGTCTATCGGGTATGTCGGAGAATTCGTGCGATGAGTCTTTTCATATCGCAGATCACAAATCGTAGATCGCGGTTCGCCGATATCGCAAATCGCAGATCACAGATCGCAGATCGCGGTTCGCCGATATCGCAAATCGCAGATCGCTGTCATCGCAGATCGCTGATCGCTGATTTTATTCAATGGTTTATGCCGCCTAGTGCGACATTTGCGATGTGCGATGTCGCATATCGGCGATCGGCATTCTTTGAAGGTCTTGTTTTTAGAGAGTGCTTGAGATGCATGCGATGCGATGAATTTCGCATCGCTCTTTCGCAGTTTTGTTTTCCGCACTTGGGTAATGCTTCAGCCTTCCCTTGCGATGCGATTTAAGCCTTAGGGAGAAAAATACAAAAATTTAAAAAATATTTTTGGGATTTTTCTTTCAGGGTCCCCCCCTTTGCTCGATGTTATTGCTAATATCGAGCAAAGAGGGGGGGGGTTGTTGGTGACCACAACACCTTCTTAAGCATGTTGGTCATTTCTTTCAAATGTTCCACAAGATTAGGCACAAAGTGACGCAGAAAATTCATCTTACCATTGAATGACTGTATCTCCTTTTTGTTCCTAGGCAGATCGATTTGTTGAATTGCTTGGACACATGTTGGGTCTATGCAGATGCCATCTTTTGAAATGATATGCCCAAGTAATTTTCCTTCCTCCATGGCGAACAAGCTCTTCTTAGGATTCAGCGATAAACCATATTTCCTGCATTTTTAAAAGAAATTTTTTAGGTGATGCATGTGCTCTTCATCAGATTTTGAAAACACCATCAAGTCATCCAAGTACACCACCAAAACCGCATCCTTCTCATTTGCAAATGCCAAGTCCATTGCACGCTGAAATGTGGCACCTACATTCTTTAAATCGAATGGCATTTTGGCATAGTGAAATGTTCCCCATGGAGTTGTGAATGCTATCGTATCCCTATCATCTTCATGGACTGAAATTTGGTTATATCTGGAATAACCATCAAGCAGGGACATACGAGATGCCCCCACTACTCGCTAAAGTATATGGTCCATCTTGGGCAGCGGATAGTTGTCCTTCAATGAGACCTTGTTTAGATTTCTGAAATCGATGCATAGGCGGATCTCACCGGTCTTCTTTCGTACATGCACTAAGTTAGATATCCAATCTGAAAATCCGATAGGCACAATGATACCTAACTTGCACAACCTATTTACCTCTTTTTCGATGGATGGCAGCAACTTTGGATTGATCCTTCTCAGCTTTTGTCTAAATGGTTTCTGATTGGGCTTGATAGGTATGGTGTGCTGAATGATGTTCGTATCATAGGTCTTTAAATCAGAATAATCCCAAGAAAATACATCTGCAAATGAAGCCATCAGACTGATATATTTGTCCTTGATATTTGGCGGTAGTGTCTTGGACAATTTTACCAATTTCGGATTTGTTGTTGTACCGATGTTGACTTCTTCTACACCTTTCTTCGTGGGCTGCAAAGTTGGCTTAAGGGCTACATCATTCAGATCGAAAATTTCTTGTAGGGGTATCTAGCCTTTAGGAATGATGTTGTTCTTCAGCTGCAATACATCCATTTGATTGATTTGTACTTCTTATGTACCATTCCCTTTGTTCTCATCATTTTCCACATCAATTAAGGTTTCTTTGAACTTACCTTTCTTGAGCAGAAAATCCTTAATCTTCTCATCATCTTGGAACACTTTCCAATGTCGCTGATTGTCTGGAATGGTTGGATGGTGCTTGACATGGATTTCAAATTTATGGTTGGAGTTCATGGGGATCTTCAAGCTACTCGCTACCTTGGCAAGAGCATCAGCAATATTATTTTGTATTCGTGGCACACATCTCTAGGTGTATTCGGAAAATAGCTTCAAGATGTCCAAAACTGCATTATGATAGGCCCACATCCTAGGATGTTTTGCTTGATACTCACCTCTGACCTATTTTATCACCAACTTGGAATCGCCATATACTGAAATCCTCTTTGCATTCAGCTTTCTAAGAATCTTCAGGCCTGTAATCAGAGCTTCATATTCAACTTCATTATTGGAACATTCGAAGGCTAGCTTGTAGGAGCAAAATCTCACGCTGCTAGGCACTTTGTTTGGGGTGGAGAAAGGACTGCATACCCAAATACCAATACCAGCTCCATCATTCCCTACTGCTCCATCAAAATCCATGGTCCATAAGCCTTCTTCTTCCTCTTGCAAGTGCTGAAAATCTTTTTTTTGTCCATTGTTTGTTTGTTGTCCATCATTTTCAACTGATTGCCCAATCTTTTGTTGCTTTTCTTGTCTTTGTTTCTCCAAAATCTCTCTAAAATTTTCTGTTATCTCTGGAATGTCATCTGCTTCTACTATCTGACTATCTATTTCATTTAAACTATCTGAAAACTAAACAAAAGACTTTAAATCTGTATGTACATAGTTTATATGATGATTTATCGGTTTCTCCTTGCTTGTGATCATATACTTCATCTTTTGTTCCCAATATAATTTCCTCATTTGTCCAAACACCGGGATTGTTGCATAGGAGAAATCTAACTGTAGTGTCCCCTTCAATTTCGCTACCCAAGATTTGGAAAGAAGCATGCCAAACCTTGGAGGAATGTCCGCTACCACTACGTCCATCAGAACTTTTTTCATAGGAAGTTGATCCAAACTCACAACTAAGTCTTTGATGGGACCTATGCACCTTACTCTGCTGGAGTCGAATGAATAGAGATCATGATATTGGCGCGTGATGTCCAGACCAAGCTTATCCATGATAGCCTTGGGCATGAGATTGTGAGAGGCTCTGGAATCGAACATGGCATTGTGTAGCACAAATTCATGCAATCGTAAACTGATATAGAAGGGTTGCACCTCGCTCTTAGGAGACTCACCGTTTGTTGTTGGCCCAAAAATCATTTCAGGCTGATCATCTTCCACGTTTACCATGTCGGACATTGGGTCCAAGTTTAACATCTTAGAAATCTGTCCTCTGTAACCGTTGTTCTTCATGATTTCAGTCAAAGGGATGGATACCTTTAGCTTAGAAATCTCATTCTCTAGGCTGAAAGCAGGAGTTATTTCTACCTCTTTGACTGGGATCTCTTTCCTTTCCTTCTCTTTTGAGGTGGCTAGTTGCTGTGATTGTTATACTCGCTTTGATTTGCTACTCTCTCGAACAACCGCTTCCTTTCCCTTTCTTTGCGTAGCTGATGGATCATTCTTTGTTGTTTCATCCTCCTTCTTTTTCTGATTTGGTTTGGCTGATACATCTCTGTTTCTAAGGGAATATCACTTCCGTTGTGTGGACAAAGCATTCATATGCCCCCTTTGATATTCTTCTGACTCTTCTTCCAACACGGTTTTGTTAGCTAGAATAAAATCGGTGTCTTGGTGTGTAGCTGAATTCACTGCACATTCTTCTTCTTTGGTGATGTAAGTAGGCAGCTCATCTGGAGTAAAAAGATGGTTTTCCTCGCCCATTACATTCCCGTCCTCATCTGATTCCAGTCCATGCACAAAATTCTACTGCAAAGGTGTTTGTACCGGCTGTTGTGTTGCTTGCTCTTGAGTCCGCTGATCTCTTTGTCTTATCCTATATTGTGGCTGTTTTTGGCCACAAAAGTTAGGATTCCTAAATTGTGGCTCTGGCTTGTCAAGTTTTACTCTCTCAAGCATCTATTCTACCTTTTTGAGCAGTGGATCCATTGAAGAAGATTCTCCTTTCACCATGGTTTTCTTCTCTGCTTTCGCTCTTGCTATTTTGGACAGCAGATTTGCCTCAACGCTGACCGCAATTTTCTACATGTCTTCCATTGTAGCCGGTTCTCTCTCTCTCAATTGGTACGCCATGTCAGCATCAAAACCATTCAGAAACTTCATCATTTCTAGTCCCACAGGTGGATTTAGATGGTCTGGAATTTCGTTGTAGATTGCATTAAATCTAACACAATAATCTTGGACCGACTCACTGACATTCCGCTTGATTTGTTCATACTCGGCCAGAATTTGAAGGGGATTCTTTTTGACTTCCCACCTGTTCAAAAATTTCCTTTGTAGCTCAGCCAAGGTGGTGATGCTTGCAGTCGTCAAACCTCTGAACCATTTCCTCACATCGCCTGCAAATGTTTGTACAAAGAGCCTCATTGCCACGTTTTCCGCATCGATCTCATGAAGTTCATAGAAATCTGCCATTTTATCCACATGTTGTTGAGCTGTAATACTGTTAGGAGTGCCATCAAAAAATGGGATTTTACTTTGATAATCATTTGGCATGTCATCTAGGACTTGGGGAAGAACAAGGGGTGTGAAACAGGCAGCCATCGCTCTTGGTGGATTTGGTCTTGGAGGCATAGGGGGAGTGTGCACAGTTTACAAAGGGCTTGCACTTGTAGTTTGGGGCTGTGTGGCAATGTAGTTATCGATTAATCTATTAGCTCTTTCTGTCTCAAGGTCTACAAGAAATTGCGGATCAAGGATGGTGTAATCAACAACCTTTTTGGATTTAGACTCAAACAGTGATATCTCAATTCGTTCGTCAAACTCAAGCTCTTCAAGATACTCAAAAATGTCAGGACACGAATGGGATTTAAACACGGGGGTTATGGTGCTTTCTTGACGAAGGAGTCTTGGGATCAAATTGGGATTTTCGTAAATATGAGGAGGGTCCGGGTCTGGATTCGCTCTGGTATATCGTCTCGAAACCAGCGTGCTATTGGGATAGATCACAGGACACAACCAACTTACTCAGCCTTTCCAATCCTAAGCTCATCATCCGGAAGCCAAGAATTCTTGTGAAACAAGGGGATTTGATTTTCAACTTCTTCCCCAGCTAAGTCGCCACTATGTTAGCACCTAAATCTGCCTTAGGCTGAAGGAAGGAAAAAATTAGGGTAACCATAAACCACACTCAGTCTGGTAGCTAGCCCTACCAGAGCAGGAGAGGGCTCTCTCCGAGTCACACTCAGCAAATGTATAGGAAAAATGGTCTAAGATGACTTACAATGAAATGTTTACCTTAGGCTAGTAAGTAAAATAGGATTTTGGAAAAGATTTTTGAAAGTGGCCAAGCTTCTGGGATGTATATGGGACTGGCGCTTAGCAAAGAACAGAGAATTGAGAATGAAGGCACAGATTATTCCATGAGGCAAGGTAGGCAGGAAGAGCAGCAATTTTAACTTAAGGTGACGTGGAATGGAAAGATTTTCAAAGATAGTGAAAAGGGCATGGTCACATGAATCCTTTTCAACAGAAGAATAACACTGCACATGAAATTTTCCCACAGGCAGAGCAATATAAATTGAATTCTACCTAATCTCACTTAGAAAAGTTCACTGAAATGAAACATGAAATGAATTATGAAACATAACAAGATACATATGGAACATAAGAACACATTTTCTACACTCACAACCACAAGAATCTCATGAAACAGAGCCGCTGCATTTCATTAACTCTTTGTAAAAAATACACAGTGCAGAAACAAAGTTTCTTTCCCATAGTCTCCCAGAAGTTACAAGCCAGCCAACCCTTTGCAAATAACTTGCTTACAATATATAGAAAGTGTAGAGAAGAGATGGAATGCCCAGGGTTTGGGAAGTTACTCAAATCATTTTGAAAAGGAGATGGAGAGCCAAGCATCAGCTACAGGTGCAGTGCTCTCAAGCATGACATTTGGCTGGGGTGACCCTTTGCATTCTTTTGCCACTTGGATAGATGCCCACCTGGAGAGAAAACTCTTTAAAAGCTGCCTTTGGTGCCAAAAAACCGAAGAGTAGATGATCGGGCCCACTTGGAGAAGTCGCGACCCGAAATTTCGCAAAACGGGAGCAATTTGGTAGTTTTTTCCCCTGTACATCATGCCAAATTCCCTGTGCATTGCACCACTTTGGAGCCTGTTTTGGGGCACTTTCAGGTGTCCAAAATGTGCCCAAGTGGGCTTGCTGGAAAGCATGTCCTATCTACTTTCAAACCCAGCTAGAATTTCTGAATTTGAAGCTCATTTGCCCCTCCAAAACTTCATTCTCCCAAGACTTCTTTCTCTGTGTCCAAAAAGTGGCAGAGAGGCCGTTTTTTGGTGTTTTTTGACCTTTAGGAGACCCAAAACTTGTCAAATTTTCTTGCTTGGACACCAGTAGATGTATTTTTCGATGCTGAATCCAAATATGCAAGCGGTTCCTTGATTGGAGTGCTAGAATTTTAGCGTCGTGCCAATGGTGCGGCGCACAGGGAGAAATTTCCTGTTTTGTGCTCAAAAATTTTGCCTGTGACCAAAATTTACCCAATTTTTTTGGAATTTGGATTCGAGGTTCCCTATGAAGTGCTTTGCTATGCCAAGGAAGCCTCAGCCAAGATTTGAAGCTGATCTTTCTCCTTTGCCTCCTTTGCCTCTTTTGCCTCTTTTCTCGCTTTGCTTAATTTTGCCTTTAGGCTCCTGATTCTTGCCTTGGAACTCATGTTGCGGGCCTGGTAGTGATAAGTCATGCGCCTCAGCATGTATTTCTCCCTGTTTTCTTTGTCCAACAGCCTCTCCAAGTGCATGTTGACCCTCTCAAGGTTGGACTCCCAGTCTTCATTGTTTTCTTGCTCCAAAGAGGTGAGCAGAACCCTTCTTCTTTGAGCAGCTTGGTGTTGCTCACGGATGTTCTGCAGCTCCATGATCATCTGTTGATCCTCAAGCTATTTGTCTCTCTACTATAGGTAGTTCATGTTCCACTTGGCCCTTTCTAGATCAATGGTCAAGTCTTCAATCTATTATTGTTGCTCCTTGATGATCTCTATAAACTCCTCATTGGTGGGTTCTGCATCGGTCTCATCATCCTAGAGGAGAAAAAGCTCGGTCTCTTGCTCACCTAATGGCCCCTCCTCCTGCACTGGATCCTTGCCCTTGCCATGCTCCTATGACGCTGATGGTGGAAGCGAGGCCCCTTCCACCCCGGGTGGAGATAACACTCGCTTTGCTGTTGCAAACAGCGGTCTAGTGCCTTTTGAATAGCCTCTCTGATATGTGATGAAAACTGGCATGGTGGCAGTCTCATGAATCTCAAACTGATGTGAAGGACTTCCCATCTCAGGCTCAAACTGATATGAAGGACCTCCCAGCCCATGCTCAGCCTGATGTGAAGGACCTCCCACCTCATGTTTTGCCTCTGATATCACCGGTGGAGTGCTGAAGAAATCACGGGAAATGAAGTCCTCCCAAGCAACACCCTGCAATCCCAACTGATGGTGCACTAAAATCTAGATGAGAGAAAAATGATAGACATTGTTTAGCTGCTGTCATGGGGTCTTGTGTTGCATGAAGTTTTTCATCTTCTCAATGTTGTTGTAGATGAAAAATGGGAGGCTCGTCATCTTCACCCTGGTGAAGTGCATGAGCAAGCGGATGTGATATGCATAAAGGCGAGAAAACCTCCCCTCGCAATTGAAATAATTCATGATCAATCTCATGAGTGGGGCATACTCATCCCTCAAAAATCTGAATGGAAAATCCCTGGTGAGCTAACTCAAGCAGTTGTTCTTGGTGTAAGGCTCATAGTGATGCCTCTCCACCTTATTTTTCTTATGCCACTGCTCACCAACTGTTGAGTCTTGAAAATGTCATTCATTTCCATTACACTTTCACTATTATGTCCATTATATCACCTCCATTTCACCTCCATTTCACTACTATGTCACCACATTCATCCCACTTTCATTATCATTGGGCCACCTTTATGTTTTTCCAATCTTTATTATTTCTAAGCCTTTTAAGTGAATTTGTGGTTAAACATTAGAAAATAATGTGCATATGCTTATACCTAACAAATGGGTTGAGATTGTTGACATGTGTAGGTTGAAAGGAGGCTTCTAGAAGACTCTTATGTGGCACTCTAAGGCCAAAATTGGAATTTGAGTGGAAGGAATCATGGGATCATGAGGATATGTGGCACATCTCCTAATTGTATTGTAACTCTAAGAAGACATGTGTCTTATCAATTCCTATTTTGATTAGGACTCTAGAGGTAGAGGGAGAGATTCATGGATTCTCATTAATGAGATGGCTCTCATCTTTTTGTATAAATAGGAGATCTCTCTCCTTCATTAGTTAGTCCGCTTTAGCTTAGAGTTTGGAGTTCTTAAGTCTTTTTAGCTTGTGAGTTTGTAGTTCTTCCTTGATTGCTTTTGAAAGCTTTGGAGAGCTTTGTTGTACTTTGTAATTTTGAAGAATTTGAATAAAGCTTTGATGTTCTCAACATGGAAGGAGATGTGAAGTAGATGTCATGGAGCACATTAGAATGTAAGGTAGAGTAGATTTCATTTTGTAATTTTGCTTTGATTTCATTATGTCATTTGATTTCTTTCAAGTTGGTACATTAGATTTTTCATTCATGCAATTTTAATTCATGCAAGTGTGTTCAACCGGTTGATTGTAGGTTAGTAATGCACATAGCTTTTAATGAATAATGACATGACGGAATCATCTTGTCCTTCTGCTGATTTATTTTTTTTGAGTTCTAATTCCAGCATTGTTATTTCAATCAGTTTTGTTTTGCTCATTTACTTTCCTGCAATTTAGATATCATATTGCTTAACTTGTTCATGATTGCTTCCCATAAGGTAGATTGAGCTGAAGGGTAAAGGATCAGAAGAGTTGAAGTAGTGTGATTAGTTTCCTTTATGCAATTTAATTTCTTGCAATTTAGATATCATATTGCTTAACTTGTTCATGATTGCTTCCCATAAGGTAGATTGAGCTGAAGGGTAAAGGATCAGAAGAGTTGAAGTAGTGTGATTAGTTTCCTTTATGCAATTTAATTTCTTGCAATATAGATATCATATTGCTTAACTTGTTCATGATTGCTTCCCATAAGGTAGATTGAGCTAAAGGGTAAAGGATTAGAAGAGTTGAAGTAGTGTGATTAGTTTCCTTTATGCAATTTAATTTCTTGCAATTTAGATATCATATTTCTTAATTTATTCATGATTGCTTCCCATAAGGTCGATTGAGCTGAAGGGGAAAGGATCAGAAGAGTTGAAGTAGTGTGATGAATTAGTTGCTTTGCTTTCAGTCTTTGAGTTGCTTTAAGTTCAGTTTTTACTTTCTTTTTATACAGCAGCAAGGATACTGGGTCTCATAGTCACTTGCTCATTGATTGGTTATTGCATTTTATTTTGATTGAAGTAGCTGCATATTTACACTTTTGTTTAAGTACTAATTCCATCAATAACATGTTTTAAGATCTTTTGAAGTGCTAAGTTTTGGAAGTTACCATTAGGGACATAGGCCTTGTCTTGAAATCTCTATCCATACTTGTCCTTTAAAAGTATTCTTAAGACCTTAGAATATGATTTCCATTTGCATTAGACACTTTAGGAAACCAACAAAAACAAAACCCCAAAACAAAATAAAATCTATAAAACAACGAAGTAAGAAAAAGGTTAACTAAGCACATATGGTGCACCACACTTCATTAGTTTACGATACCCGGATTGATAATTTATGTAGAGCAATTTAAGACGTTAAATTGACTAGACACCAACGTTAGGTATCCCTATTGCCACTGATATAGCCTCCGGTGTCAAGGTGAAAGTGACCCCAACTAGGACAGATTGGCCTCCCTGTAGATGAAGAGCAAAAAGGTGGGCCAACTCATGATGTACTCTGACATTTTCCACCCTTTGGAAAAATTCATAACATGCCAAGTGCTGGAAACAAGACATGGCAAGTGGGCATGCTTGTAGCTCTGTGAGGTTGTTGGGCTTGTCTCTAAGATGTCTGCCACTCCGGTGATGTCTCCTATGGGCCCTCTCTCCTGAAGATGTGTCACTATGTGTATCCCCCTCATAATCTGATGAATTTTCTGATGCCATCACTGTTGCTTGTACCCTGAGTTTAGTGCTTCCCTCTTAATCCAATGAAACTGATGAATGCTCTGAAAATATGTCACCAAGGGGACAATAAAACAGGGGAGTGTTAGGAGGGGAATGATGAAAAGGGGAATAGAGGTTTAAAGGAGAAATTTATTAGGAATTTGGGAGTGCTTGGGGTATGGTTTTGACAGGGTAGGGTTTGGGATATTTTGATCTATAAGAATAAAGGGGGCGAAAATGGATATGATTACAATGTAGCTAGGGTAACTATTAGGAAAACTTGCTCCAGGAGAATTTAGCTGATAGAGATAGGATAGGAGCATATTTAGCAATCATGTTACTGTAGCAAAACCCTAGCTCTTTGCCCTTCTTTGTGTCATTTTTGTGTTTTCTTAATAAAAATTTGCCTTTGATTTCATAGTCATTAAAACATATTTTTCTTTGAGTTTAAGGATCAATGTTGAAAGGATCTATGGCCACCTCTGCAAATTTGAGAGCCATTTATGAAAATTTGGGAGATTCGGTGCCTTTTTAGGCTCACAGGCCTGTGTGCCACGCACTTTTCCCAGTGCGCCACGCGTCGGGTATGCGTCGCGCCAGTGTAGTGTTAACACTATGGTCGGGCTCCCAGTGCGCCGTGCCACCTTGTGTGTGTGCCGCGCACTGTCAAATGACATTCCTTTGCTTGGAAAAACAGGGGAGAGGGCTTTAGGGTGTTTTTGGGTGTTTTCTTTAGGAGGCAAGGTGGAATAGAGGTGACTATGACGAGGAGTGAGGGTACAAGGGGGAGGGGAAACAAAACCTTGGTGGTGTCTTCGAACCAAACCCGTTTATCATTGGCTTTGATGAGTATTTTCATGGATGACGAAGCGTGCTTCAGATACCCTTCAACATCTTAGGAAAACCAACCATTAACCAATTTTACAGAGAAGGGGTTTCGTTAGAGCCTACTTCTTGCTTGCTAGCCTTCAACCGGGATATAGAATAGATTTGCAAGTGTTTTTGAGCTCCCTGGCCCTGTGTGTCACGCGCCAAGCCCACTGCGCCGTGTGCCCTGAGTGTGTCGCGCCTTTGTCAATTTTTCACTGTGGGTTGGCTGCCAGTGCGTCGCGCCCTCCGTGTGCGTCGCGCGCCCTGGTGTATGCGTCGCGGCACCTAGAAATCTGCCCTCCTTACTCGAATTCCTCCTCCTTATCTCTATTTTCTTCAAAAATGCCTCTCTCAAGCTTTTCCTTATCACAATGACTTAGTTTTGGGTCAAAACAAATATATATAGGCTTTGAGAGAGTTGGGTTCAATTTTTTCTTCTTTGAAAACCCACTTTATAATGTTTAAGTTTTGCACTTTTTATTGACTTTAAAACACTCTGTTTTTTCCATTTTTCTTTGAAATTTTGGCTCTCATGATAAAATTTTCGGCATTTCTTTGTGGGGACTGTGTGACTGGGCCTCTGGCTTTGAAATCCATGACTGCATCTAAAAATGTCAACTATCGATTTTTGGAAAATTTTGTCATAGTTGACCTTGTTTGACTTTTCTTCAAAACAGAGTTTTGAAGAAGAGTTGATGTCTCTTCAGGTGATGATGAAGCTTTCTGAACTGTAGCTGTATAAGGTCTCCTTTTGGCCTGCATGGCTCATTTTGGACATGTTTTTCAAAGACCACATTGATGATTTCCTAGACCCAACAATAAAAATGACTCTGTCCTGTAATATGGCCAGACCTTGACTATCATGAAATTTCAGTGATTATGTACAAAGACCTGAACCAGCAGGGCCCAGAGATGAGGGAAAATGACCAGCATGACTATCTCCGTCAGATCACGGCATGTCCCTAGTGAAATGCAGCTGAGTGGATGGAGCGGGACACCTAAAATTGAAATGCACAAAGAGCTTTGATCTCTGACGGAGGGCTGACCAGACCGACTCTAACAGGTGGGAAGAATTTTGACAAATTGAAAGTGCGATGCTTTCATTGTCATGAGGTGGGCCATTTTGCTACAAATTGTCCACTGAGGAAATCCACGAAGGGATCCCTGGAAGGATCAGAAGATGAGGCACTAGCCTCATAGTTCGAGTTGAATTTCACACTGTTTGCATGCATGGTTTCATCCATGGTGGGAAGTGGTTGGTTTCTTGAAAGTGGAGCTTCTTTCCACATGACCAACGATAAGAGTTTGTTTAGTACTTTGGAGGAGAAAGATCTGCAGATACTCATAGCGATGGGTAATGATGAAAAGTATAGTGTCTTAGGTGTAGGCATGGTTGTTTTTCAGAGGGAGCATGGAGCTCGCATTATGTTGACCAATGTCAAGTATGTACCAGGACTGAAGAGAAATTTGGTGTCGATCGCGATGCTGGAAGACAAAGGCTATGATGTAGTCTTTAGTAAGGGAAAGGTTTTCCTTTGACATATCACCACTAGACAGGTGAAGCAGATCGGCTCACAGGTCAAGAACTTGTATTCTCTTGAGGTTCAAGATGCATGCAAAGCCTTGAGGAGCAAGGCAACTAATGGGGACTTGGTGTTTGACAGGGAGAGTACATTACCTCTCAACCTGTAGCACCAGAAGAAGTCTCAGACAATTGTGGAGGAGCCATGATTGGTGAAGCAGCTTTAGGAGGTTGTGGAGCAGCCAAAACTAGAGAAGTTGAGAGGAAATCGAGTAGACACATCTACTCATGCAGAGACCTTCAGTAGGGGAAAATTTTGAGCCAGGTGGGCAGAAGGATCACATGCATCCATACCTCCAGGTAGTAGGTGGGGTGATGTGGAGTGATCATCCCAAGAAGGCTAGAATAGGGGTAGGATCCTTGAGGTACCCAACCTCTTTGTTTCGACTTTTCTACAGGAGCCCTGACGAGGAGTAGTAAGACTGGCTGAGTGGGTAGAGATAGATGCGGATGGAGTGGCAGAGAGTTCTACAGTGCAGGATTCCCAGGACTGTGTAGAGCTAGCAGGTTGCAACAATGCAAGAGGCACAGGAGTGTTGCACTAATGCAGGATGGCACAGAGAGGTGTACAACGGTGCAAGATGCATGGAGTGTTGTAGCAGCTCAGAGGTTAAAGAGGGAGCACTTTTCAATAGTAGGTAGAGCTTCAACATCAGATTGTGTTTCTAGCCCAACAGAGAGGTTAGTTGGGAGTTTTTTTTCCTAGAGTTGCTGGAGCAACCACACTTGGGAGAAGTGCTGCATGTAGAAAATTCCAAAGGTAGAGGATCGGGTTCGAGTTGAATGCCTTTCTTGTTGAGAGGGAGTGTTGAAAATTCCAATAAGAAATGCTAAAAATAGAAGTACTAAAAATAGCACTGCTATAAATAGCAGTTTGGGTTTTAGTGTTGGATTGAGCAACAGAATGAAGAAAGGAAGTGTTAAAAATAACATTCTATTTTTAGCAATTCAGGATGGATTCCTATTTTATTCAGTCCCTGGACTAAACATAGGAAGTAAAATTCGAATTTGAACTTAATAGTTGTTTAAGAATGAGTTAACTAATTCACCATGAGTTAATTAGTTGTGAAAAATCAAACATGAACTCTATGTGAGGACATGCAACAGTTTCTCCATTGATTAAGGGATTTATCCATCAGTTAAAGAGATAAATATGAGTTCTAATTTGAGTTGTAATTAGTTGGCTCAGTTAACTGAGTCAATTCTAGCTAGATTGATTTAAACAGTTTGTTTAAAGTAATGTGAGTTCAGTTAGTTAATGCGTGCTTGCATGCAACTGCTGCACTTCAGATAACTGAATATTCTCTCATGAATAACTCATGCATGTCAGTTCAGATAGAGACCCAGTTGAGATCAGAGGAGGGACAATGTACTATCAGTTTGATGGATTTTTCCTATAAAGGAAGCTCATCCATGGAGAAGGATTAATCTCCTTAGGGATTGCGCAGTTGGATCAGAGGTTAGTGAGTGTGTGAAGAGGCCAATTCACACAAGTGACAGCACTGGACCCCAAGGAAAATTGCACAAAGAAATATGACGCTTGGAGGGCAGAGGAGAAGGTTTGAGAGAGGCCTTTAACTATCTATGAGCAGCAGAGGGATTGCAGAGAGAGAAGTATAGTTTGTGAGCTGATTCTTTTTGTAATCCGGACTATATTTCCACTTGTATGATAATACAGAGTTGGGGTTTTAGGCTAACTCTTTCCCTGGGTTATTTCTTTTGTGTTATGTGTGATTGATTCCTTCTTATCAATTATATGTGTTCACTTGATCTTGCTCAATTCGATTAAGCTTGCGCATAATTGGTTGTAGAAGTAGATCAAGTATTTTGCTTTAGTATATTGCATTATCAGGTCATCTACCAGTGGGAATTTCTACACCCTCATCCCTTCTCCACATGGATTGGGCCACGTCATGGATCAGAGATCGCAAGTTTCAAAATGTGCAACCAAATGTAACATTTCAAAATCGTCGAACACCAAAGTTTCGATATTCAAAGGGGCCCAGGTCCATAGTTATGTGGTTTTATGGTCCTATATGTGCCTAATGTGTTCACACAAAGAATCAGACCCCCTCCCAACCAAAGGGTTTAACCCCTAAAAGGGCTTGGCCTTAAGCTCTCAAGCTCTTACCATAAAGGATTCTGCCTAAGCCCTTGGGGTTAGGAATATCACAAAAAACTCCATCCTTGCATAGCCCATAAGCATTAAGCTTCAATCTATTAAAGTTTCGATATATTGGACCTGATTTACCCTTTGGTCGTAGAAAAGAAGAAATGTACCAAAACTATTTAGAAGAATTACCACACAGTTTCAACGTAAAACAAAGCAATCATTATTTCCTTTTTTTCATCATGATGACAAAGGGACCTGATAAACTCAATCAGAGGGACCTGATAATTTTGAAGAGCTAACAAAGAAAGAAATCAATGAAGCAAGGCATCTAGATATTTTATGCTATTTCTAACAAGCTTTTTAGCATGATAGCAGACTATTGTATTTTTTTCCACATGCACCATTTTGAATTGTTGTGTCTAATTTTTTATGTAAACACTAGGTTTTGTTGTCTTGAGTTTCCATCTATTCTAAATGGATAACTCATTCATTGAATATGGTCAGAATATTTCACATTGTAAGCCTATTTAATATAATGAAAGGAAATGTAGAAAGGTTGGGTTGATTATTGATTTATTAGTGTTGGAAGAGAGATTGTTTTGTATTTTCAAGTGAATAGAAGAAGGTCGAGGCTATTTTTCTAGGGATTCTTGTGTCATATTTCTATTGGTATGTGTGTTATCCCTGTCATTATTATTCTTACTTCTGTTTCTATGGTACTAAGATAGTTCTTCATGCTTAGATAAGAGAATTTTCAGAATTCACCTTGTGCTCTACTTTGTATTTGTTGAACATTTATGTATCTCTTGTTCTTCTAAAGGAAATTTGAATTCATCCCAGTTTGATGCTCATCTTGTCACCTTTGATTTTATATTCATCCATTACTACAATGAAATTTGTTAATTACCAACAAAGATGCCTACCTTGCCCCTAATCAAGATAGCATCATCATCCCTTATTCATTTAAATCATTACAAAAGATGAACCTATTCAAAGTGGGTTTTCCTTCCTTCACTTACCTTCAAGACACCACTTAAATTCATCCTTTGGTCATCATAACTAGCCTGAAATCCAAACTACTCATCCAATTTATTAACTGAAATCATATAGAGAGAGCCCTCTCTAAAGCTAGAAGGGCTAGATTCTAGCTTGCAAGTGGTTTGTGGTTATCTATGGGTTTCTTTCCTTCAGCCTAAGGAAATTACAGAGTGATAAAATTCGGGCGCTGTTTTCGGGAATCGAACAAAATTTTTAATCTTGCCTAGGAAATATTATCAAAGTTGTAGATCTGGTTGTTGAAGGTGAACAACAAACAGACACAGGAAAGGTTGAATCATTCACCTAGCGACTCAAAAATTCAAAGGATCCATAAGATCAAACGTTCACAGTGACTCCACTAATTGAAGGACATTAATTTTTATCGATTGTTTGTAATATGGGTTCTGAAAGAATAAATTCCAGATATGCACCTATGGATAGATCTGGTATCCCTGTTTTTCTGAATCCTATGCCTCGTGTTGATTGGTTGACCTATCTCCCATTATTTAAAGATAAAAAAGGAGACGATGCTACTTTACATCTGTTCAGGTTTCATTTGCATGTACATAAGCTTGGGGTTAAGTTTCCTAAGGAGTGTTTAATGAAAATGTTCATGGCAACCTTAGAAGACAAAGTTAGATTCTGGTATGAAGGTTTTCCCCCTGCTATTCTGTGTTCTCTTAAATATTTTCACACAATATTTTATGAGAATTTTAAAGAATTTTGTCCACACTTGCCTCCTATTGAAAAATATTGTGTATATTTTGAAGACTTATTCCAATATTTGGAGAATATTTATGGGGATGAAGAATGTATGGCTGATGAAATTAAATAAGCCCTTTGAGAATTTTCTTCCCAATGTCAAGAATAGAAAATAGAAGATGTACGTTGCCAAAATATTTATGAACATTCCTAGCAGGCAATGATTTTTGGAGTTGAAGATGAAACTGATCAGATAGAGGTCGATGAAGAAATGAAACAGGTTTGTCTTCTTGAACCCAAGGAAGAAATCCAACAGACTGGGCTAGATCAAGAAGAGGAGAGAAGTGAAAGAGAAGGGGTTATTTTAGAACCTATTACACATGAAGATCAGCCTCCAACTACAGTAAATGAAGTGTCTACTAAAGAATAGTAAATTGTCCTAGATATTCACATCATGGTTATGGATAAGGTCATTTCCTCAATTGAAGAGGACAAGAATAATAAACTGGATGTTCCCTTTCCTCCAGAACATAGTCCTCTTACTGATCATCAAGTGAAGGTAATCAATTATGTTTTTGAAGATTCTTTTGTTGGCCTCTTACAACCATCAAAAGAAGAGGTTTGTCTTCTCAAGGCTAGTTTGTTGTAGGATTTGTGGGAAGTTGTGCTATTTATGGATTTTGGTTTTTAGGATCAGTTGAGTTTTGAGTTGGCACTCTCTTTTTCCTTCTGCTTGCTCATGGGAACTGTGAACAAAACTCAGTCAAGTAGCCATTTGCTTGACTAGTTAAATTGGAGGGAAGAGATCACCTAGTGGATATATTTTCATCAACAACAGACAACTATTATCATGGTTTGAATACTGAAGAGAAGGCCCTAAGACTTTGGTGATGTGCTCTAAAGTTTTTTACTTCCTTTAAAATTTTCAGTTTTGAGTCAATCAATTATTTTTTTAGCTTTTATGTTGACTCCATTGCACAATGGTTAGGCCACTAGTATTCTTTTTGTTCTTGGCACCTCACAGGGAGGCTTCCATCCCCATTGGAGCCAATGTTAGAGTCTTATAATAGGAATATGTGGTATTAGCCTCTCACTATTCATTTTGGTCAATTTAGTCTATGAATCACTATGTGTCATATCCCAAAGGTTTCTTGTCCAAGGAGTCATTTAACCCTTGAGGTCCCGTGGTTAAGATCAGTCTGGCTGTTTGGGAGATGTTTTGCATATGAAGTCTAGTTCAGATCATGTTGTAGGTGTCTTCATGGGGATGACATTTGCATTAGATTTTAAACAAACTATAGATGTCTTCAAATGGGTTCCAGTATCGAAAGTTATGGCAGAAAGAAGACCCTTCTTCAAAGGGCTTGAAAACAAAGGAAAAATTCTTAAGTGGTGATCCTGGATCCTGCATATCAGAGAATTTGATAGAAAACAGTGGAGATCGGAGAAACAGTTAGCAATTAGAAATTGCCGATATCTCATATTGGCAATCGAAGGTTCTAAAATTTTGCATCCCACAGTTCGGAGGTGTATCAGCATATCATTGGGGTTCTAGCGATATTGAAGCATAGAGGTCGAGGGCCCATCGCAAATCGATAGTCGAAGGTTTACAAAGGATTGCAAGCTGACTATGTTTCGAAATTGCTGATATGAGAGTTGCGATAAAACTGTTGGGACTACGACTTAAAATATATGGCTAGTGAAAAACTATTGAGAAGCACAGATATAGAGAAGGTCAGGCCTTTTCTCTCTCCTCTAAAGTGATACATGGCGAAAAATGATTGGTCTGATAAGTGATGCGTGGCAGTAAGTGATTGGTTCTGATATACCACATGGCATATGACGTTAGCAATGATGTGGTAGTATGGTAGACATGTGGCGTGCAGATTCAACATTTTTAGGGTTCTAAGGAAGAATTTTAGTGTGACACGTGTCACCACTCATAAGGTGACATGTGGTAGAGGATGACATCAACAATTGGTGATTGCAAGGTTGAGGCACTTTGTAGCATAAGTGAAATCGCTGATTGAAAACATTTGATTAAGGGGATTTGATATGGGGGTTGACCTACAGTCACGTGAAGAGCACATGACCAGGTGCTAAGTACAAAAGGTGATCAACGTTCGGTGATTGGCGGATGTGTGTTATGTACTAAGTTGAAACCTATGATTGGAAATCACTAGGAAAGGGGGCTCCGATATAAGGTTTGGCTTATGGTCACGTGAGGAACCAAAGCACTAGGTGCTAAATATAAAAGGTGATCAACATTCGCAATCGATGAAAATGAAATGTGTGCACCAAGTTAGACCACGGATTGGAAATTTCTAGGAGAGGAGCTCCAACATGGGAGTTGACCTATAGTCATAGCTTTCAAAGGGACAAGGTCTATTGGCATAAGGCGAGTAGTGGCAAGAAGGTGTGTTATATGTGGTTTTTGTGTTAAAGTAATGAAATTGAGCAAAAAGGTTAATACCAATTTTTGTATGAAAACAAAGGTGTAGACCCTCCCTCGTCCCTTCTCCACATGGATTGGGCCACGCCATGGATTAGAGATCACAAGTTTCAAAATGTGCAACAAAATGCAACATTTCAAAATCACCGAATGTTGAATTTCCGATATTCAAAGGGGCTTAGGTGCATAGTTATGTGGTTCTATTGTCTTATATGCACCTAATGTGATATCAAAAAGAATAAACCCCCATCCCAACCAAAGGGTTTAGCCCCTAAAAGGGCTTTGCCCTAAGCTCTCAAGCTCTTATCATAAAGGATTCCGCTTAAGCCCCGGGGGTTAGGCAGATCACAAAAATCTCCATCCTTGCATAGTCCACAAGCAAGAATCTCCAATCTGTTAAAGTGTTGATACATTGGACCTGATTTTCCTTTTGGTCACATAAAAGAATAAATGTACCAAAACATGTCAAGAAGAATTACCACATAGTTGTAGTGCAGAAAAGAGGAGTTGTTGTTTCCTTTTTCTCATCCTGATGACAGAGGGACCTGATAAACTCAATCAAAGGGACCTAATAAGTTTGAAGAGATGACAAAGAAGGAAAGAAATGAACCAAGGAATTTGGAGATTTTATGATGTTTCTAACAAGACTTTTAGGGTGATGGTGGACTGTTGCAGTTTTTTCCATAGGAACCATTTTGAATTGTTGCGTCTAATTTTTTATGTAAACATTAAGTTTTATTGTCTTGAGTTTCCATCTATTCTAAATGGATAACTCATTCATTGAATATGGTCATAGAATATTTCACATTGTAAGCCTATTTAATATCATGAAAGGCAATGTAGAAAGGTTGGGTTTATTATTGATTGATTAGTGCTAGAAGAGAGACTGTTTTGTACTTTCAAGTATTTTCATCTAAATAGAAGAAGGCCGAGGCTATTTTTCCAGGGATTATTGTGTCATATTTCTATTGGTATGTGTGTTATCTCTGTCATTATTATTATTACTTATGTTTCTATCGTACTATTCTTCATGCTCAGATAAGAGAATTTTAAAAGTTCACCTTGTGCTTTGCTTTGTATCCGTTGAACATTTATGTATCTCTTGTTCCTATAAAGGTAATTTGAGTTCATCCTACTTTTATGCTCATCTTGTGACCTCTAATTTTATATTCATCCATTACTACAACAAAATTAGTTAATTACCAATAGAGCTACCTACCTCTCCCTTGCTCAAGATATCATCATCATCCCTCATTCATTTAAATCATTAAAAATAGATGAACTTGGTCTAAGTGGGTTTTCCTTCCTTCACTTACCTTCAAGCCACCACTTAAATTCAACATTTGGTCATCATAACTAGCTTGAAATCCAAACTACTCAACCAATTTATTGACTGAAACCATATAGAGAGAGCCCTCTCTAAAGCTAGAAGGGTTAGGTTCTAACTTGCAAGTGGTTTATGGTTACCTTTAGGTTTCTTTCCTACAACCTAAGGAAATTACATAGTGCTAACAAATCCAAGGGATTCATACACAAGGCAAGCAACAATAAGAATCATGAAAGGGTTATGCCTCTACCAAGAAAGATAAAATTCGAAAGGTCATCAAGAGAATGTTATTCATCTAGGTACATAAGGTTTTTCTCTATTTATTACTATTCTTGCACTAATTTTCATCATAAATATAGACATTGTAGAGCATACTGTCAAATTTATCAAAACCCTAGAAGTAAACTTGCAAGCAAAGAAGATAGAGCTCCAAATAGATATTACAATTCAATTTCCCCATCATTCAAGTTAAATGTAGAATGTTATCAATGCCACAATGTTGAATATATGGAATGGGACTGCAGAAGGCGTGAAATGGGCTCCTAAGAAAGTCAAAGAACATAAATTATCTAGAAATCCCACCAAGGTTTGGATAACAAGGCAAGAAAATACTAAGGTAAAAGAATACGATTTACTGAATGCTCCATAGGATTGAAATAATACAGCTTGAAGAGCCCTCGATAATGGAAATAAGGAGGGCACAATATACACAAGGTTTTACCCGAACATATTTGTTTTGAAGAGAATTTTCTCCTTGTAGAAAGAAAGTGGGAAAACATTTACATCTAATATTCTATCTAGGATATAATTTGTGTAAGAGAAAGGAGGTCCCTCTCTTGATGTAGAGAAATTTAAGATAACACCTTGCCACTATGAACAATCTAAAGATCTTCTATAAGTTGTCTCTAACAGAGGCTAAGAACTTGATCAAATTATTTTGAAACATTAGCAAAATGAAGGAGGTTCAAGAAACTTGTAGTTAAGTTAAGAAAAATATGCATTTCCAAAAAAAAGGACCATTTACGAAGGGAAAATTATTTGGAGTTGTAGATAAAAGGATCACTGGTTTAGAATACCTTCATTCTACATGACCATGAAAGGCCTTGCTTAGGGTTACAAAAGATATTTTTTATGGTGGTATGGAACATAAAAGGCAATGTTGTGGTTGAACATGAGAATTTTTAAAAATAAAAAACTTGTTACTTGCAATAAAGTACTTATACTAGAAATGAACAAGGAAAAATATTGAATGGTTTATGAATTATTTATATCCTCCAAGAGCTTTTGAAGCTCATACATTGGTAGGAATTATGTTGATTAGTTTTTAATAGTTGGATTTTTTCTAGGGCATTTATCACACATGATCCAGCTATATATGGCTCTAAGGACCCGTTTCTAGCATGTTTACAGAACCTATTGTGGGATATTATAGTAATATATGTGAAAAGTTCATGCGGTAGGAAAAGTCCTTTCAAAGGTAAGGGTAAAATGTAGCAGCATGGGAGAGGTAAGGATCAACACACCAAGGATGGGTAAATAACAGAGCTTGAGAAATTTTTTGATCTTAACCTGAATTTGAAAAAGCCATAAACCATTTTTTAGATCTCTATTTGATTCTGGACTCCAAACAAATATGGATCAAAAGGAGAAAATATGACAATTGGAGTAGCATGATGATAGGGGGAGCACCCCATTTTCCATTGATGTCAAAGGGGAAGAGAATATCGAAAATGATAAATGGTGAGAGTATTGTCACCAATGAAAATGGGGAAGATTGTTGAGATTTCATCATTGTTGTCATTGATGGCCCAATAAAAAGGAAATAAGTATCTTCCTATGAGAAGTATTGTTGAGCTACTTGATTGGTCATCCTACTAGTATCCCTATAAGTCAACATGTTTAGTCTATTTTTTTGGTTTACTTGGCATCCATCGTCTATGTCAAAATGGATATTTTTTCTCTCAACTAAAGAAAGAAAGGGAACATGAGCACTAATAATATTTTTGCAAAGTATGATGAGCCATGCATGGAGAAAGGAGGCTTCACATAATAGAGAAGAACATGACAGGTAACAACATAGTAATAAATTATTTTCCATAGAAGGTAAGAATCTAGAATATGAAAGAAGAAATCACCAAAGGTCCCAATAGACATAATGAAAAATATAAAATGACCAACCTCTGACAAAATTATGAATATAAAGAATTTAATCACACCATCCAGTTTCTTTAATAATATATAGTTAATGTGTGCAATTTCAAAGGTGAATTTATGGAATATAAGTCTAGTTCTAATTTAGAATTGATCTCATAAATACAGGGTGTTGTACCCATGTCCAAAATGATGAAGGAAATTGTCTATTGTGGTAATAGATAATGAGCCAAAAATATGACAATCCTACTAAAAAAATGAATGATTTGCAAAATAATGTGTGATCATGCCTGAAACAAAATTTTCAAGTGGAAAAATTAATGGTGTTCTTATTTGTTTTATACACCATAGTTTGGCTTCAAAAGCCACAAGTCACCCCCATTTCCAAGAGACATGACAATTCATGAAAGGTTTAATTAGTATAAACATGTCATTGTTCAACCTCATTTGAGGAACCAAGTCGATCAAGCACAAAAAAATAAACCCAGACCTGATGTAGATAAAAGAGAAGTTTCAAAACTCGTGACCCAAGGAGCAAGGAACAAAAGACATATTTTGGTGGTTATATTCCATATTCATTTTTTGGTTATTCCATCTGGGTGGGAGAATCTTCATCCTTTGTTGAGAAACACATATTTACCTTTGAAGCAACAAACCTCAACCTTTTAGAGTAGTAGACATTGGTGGAGTAGTATACCATGTGCTAATTTAACATACTTCATCATACTCTAAAAACACCTAGGACTAATCTATTGGATCAAGCCTCATGTTGTCACAAACAAACTTTGACATCCATCTTAGAACATATTTAGGGCGTCGTATGAGTAGACATTCTGGGATATTGAAGTAGGCTTACTCGACCTCTTGGAACAAAATTACCTCGACCTATTACGCATATTAAATAAATATTCTCAACTTTATTTAAATATACTTTTAAAGAATTATTTCAATGCACACTTTGGTCATTATGATCAATTCCTGAAGGCATCTTGAAGACAACTTGAAGCACTGTTGAAGGAAACCATGAAATAATTATGGGAGACAATCTTGGAAGATACTTGGAGTAGTATTAAAGATTATTTTGTAACCACTAATGAAGGTTATTTTGAGTTAAGTTTCGAAGAACCCACAATAATAACCATATTTTGTCAACGTTTCAAATCGCAAGGATCCATCATCAGGACAATTTCTGAATGATGATAGTAGAAGAGCTAAATGAGAGGATAAATAGTTATGAGATGATATGTTTTAAGGATGAGATGAAGGTCGGCTAAAAATAAGAACATAGGATTTTTATTTAAAATAATAATTATTATTATCCACAATATTTAATGTTTTTATTGTAATTTTTAATAATTTTTGAATAGGTTAATAATAATTAAGAAATTAATTAATTAATTAAAAATATTATAATAATTAAAAGCTATTTATTATTAAATCTTATCCCTAAAAGAAATAATTAGTTGATTAATAGATCTTCATAATTAAATATCAATTCTTAATATAAATAATTAATAATTATAATACTTAATAATGATAATTAATAATAATATGGCTCTTTAGGGCATAAAGTATTCAGGAAGTAAACTCACACAGAAAGCTACCTCCACGCTGATTCCCACCATCACCCGTCCCCGAATTTTGGTGTTCTTAACACTCTAGCTATTAAAACCCTTCGAATTTCTCACTCTGAGCATCTTGACAAAGAGAAGAAACATTTAGTTTCATTATTTAAGGGTATAGGCTATGAAGAAAAAGAAATTAAAAAAGCTACAGAGAGGGTTGAAAGAAGGGTGTTATCTTAGGAGCCTAAGGCTCAAGACCAACCCCAGTGTAGTAGGGTATTCCTACCTTATATTCAAGGGGTGACAGATAAGATTGCTAAAATCCTGAGAATGAAAGACATAGTCACACATTTCTCAGCACCTGGAACAATTAAACAAGGCATGAGGTCTGTCAAAGATAATATCGATAGACATCAACTAAAGGGAGTTTATAAAGTTTATTGTTCTTGTGGCAGAAGCTACAGTGGTGAAACAGGTCGTTCTTTGTAGAAGATACTGAAAGAACATGGAGTTGATATTAAGAATGGAAGGTCTTGTACTTCGGCCCTAGTAGAGAATTCCTAAAAAACTAAGCACCATATATGTTTGGAAAGAGCCTCAATTGTTGCAAAAGAGGAACAACTTCATAGGCGAAAGATTAGGGAGGCTCTTGAGATTACAAAACATCCATAGAATCTCAACAGGGACAATGTTATCGAGATCAGTGGAAGTTGACTTCCCTTAATTAGAGAAATTAAGACCACCAATACATCCTAGGTATAGCACCTTAGGTAACTGTCTTCCTCTCCTATCTTTCTAATCTTATTTTATAAATAAACATAAAAATTAGTATTATTATTTTTATTCTTAATAATAATTATCAGTATTATTAAGTATTTATAACAATAATTAGTATTTAATTATAATAATTATTTATAATAATAATAAGTATTATTATTATTATTAATTCTTTATAATAATAACCAGTACTTAATAATTATAAGATCTATTAATCAATTAATTAAACTAACTAATTAAGTACTTATAATAATAATTAGTATTTAGTTATAATTATTATTTATAATAATGATTATTATTATTAATTATTTTTATTAAGTGTTATAATTATTAATTATTTATACTAAGAATTAGTATTTAATTATGAAGACGTATTAATCAACTAATTATTTCTTTTAGGGATAAGATTTAATAATAAATAGTTTTTTTTTTTTTTTTATCGGTAAATAACTAAATCTATTAAGAGAAAATATAGTACAACCAGAACTTACATCCAAGAGAAGCAAGAGCCTAGGCAGCCGGAAAGGATGTGCTATCCACGTCGGCTCCTAGAGGAAGAGACAAGAGTGATGAACAGAGCAAGAGGAAACTAGAGAACAGAGTGGCAGAAGCGAGCCGACAACCGGAAATGATAGGACTATCAACCTCGGTTCCGGGAAAAGAGAGAAGCAAGCAGGGAGCTACAACTGGACACTAAAGCTTAAGCAGCATAATGGGCTACCCTAAAAGAGTAGGGGTCTCGACACGATGCTTTTTCCCTTTCCTTTTTTTAACTTCAACCCAGCCACTTTGGGGTGGATGGGCAATTACAACTTGCAGATTGGGGTCCTCCCGCGTGGAGCCCTCCTTTTCTGAGTCCGAGGAAGAGGACAAATGGACACGTTTCTGGGCAATGGCTGAATCAGAGGAAGGCGCCAGGCCCTCGGTGGAGGGGGCAACAGAATGAGGGGCCTGTTTCAATTCTTCATCGCTATATTCATCTTCAGAACTGGAGGAATCTGAATCCTCGACTGGAGGAGGAGAGCAAGGAGCCCATCGTTTAGACTTGGGCTTGGAGTCTTCAGCCTTGTTCTTTTTTACCGGGCGAGAAGGACAAGTGTTCTGCAGATGCCCAGGTTGTTGGCAATGACGGCATCGAAAAGCAGTGTTCTCGTAATCCAGCGTCTGGGTCCAGACGAAGTCATTTATCTTGAGATTGATTTGCTCTGGAAGGCCCTTGCTCAGATCTAACTCCACACACACTCTTGCATATGAGTAGAGGCCTTTGGATGCCCTCCAGAAATCTCCATGGATGAAGCTGCCCAGTGTGTCTCCTATAGCTCTGAAGACACGAGTATTCCATAGATGGGCAGGGAAGTTTGGAAGTCGAATCCATACCGGTGTCTTGGTAATGACTGCAGAGGCTGGATCAAAATCTGGAAACCAGGGGGTCAAAAAAAGCCCTGCCGTACCCATGAACCAAGGTCCTTCTTCGATGGCCTTTTCATAATGCTTAATGTTATCAAAGAGAACAATGAAATAACCTTTCGAGCAAAAGAAGATCTTACAGTGATGTGTCCAGTTTGCATGGATCCATGCATAGAGATCCTGAGATCGAGGCCACAGTCCATTAAATCTGCAAATGATGGCTCTTTCTGCAAATACTTGATGCTGGGAAGCCAGCTCTTCATGCATGAGTTCAACCGAAGGGACTTCATCATTTTTTTCAACCAAGAAGGCCTTAGATTTAAGGGCTTCCGGGGGTTTGGGGTTCTCCGAGTGAACTGCGTCCTTGTATGAGAAAGGCCGGGTTGAGGAAGCTTGCCCTGCTGCACCACCTCTCAAACGGAATGTCGCCACCACCAAGCTATTTCTGGAAATGCTGTAAGCAGAGAGGGGTTGAGGATTTTCAAGTTGTTTACCTTGAAAGAGAAGTCGCAGCAGGCTGGATGGGATCCCCATTCTGCGCTCTAGCTTCAGAATGAGGTCCTGTACCGAGTCTGATGGGCGAACCCACTGCATGATGGTTCTGCCTGCTGGTTGAGCAATCTGGACCTGAAATGAGTCAGATGAAGGTTTTGACCCTGTGCAGATCTCTGTATCTGGCCAGTACATGGGTTTTTCTACCTTCTGGATGATCAGATCTGGCAGATCTTTGTTCGATCTAAATCTGGAACTGAGATATGTATGGTCGGTGATTGCCTCAGATCCATGCAGAAACCCTGCGAATGAATCATTTTCCGGCTTACTTTTGCCCCATTCCAAGGACTGCACGGAGGGTAGCAAAGCCAGAGCCTTGGCCTTTAGTTCTTTATGCTTCAGCTGCTTTGGGTGCAGCGATCGAATCCAACGGAGGTAGCGTTTTCGAGCCAGCGCAGTAGAGGCCCAGTCATCGATGGCGGGGGCGAGGAATGCCTTCCCTTTGACTCCTCGCAAGCTCCAGTCGGTCTCAGAGTATGCCTGGGGTGCCTCCACGGCTGCAACGAATGTGCCAGACCTCACTCTTAATGTTCTCCAAGGCGCTCTGATCTCCCTTACGCAGCTCCTCCTGTGCCGTTTTCTTTTGCTGCTGGGACGAGTTTCTTTGAGGGCCCGGGTGTCGAGCACGAGACCACCAAACCCTCCTCTCGCTCTTCGAACTCTCTTCGCAGCTATCCTATGTTCTCCAGGAAAGTTAACCGCGCGATCTTCCTTGTTTGCGGCAGCATCAATCCTGAAATGAGCCTCCTGATCTTCTGCGTTGAGGGCAAAATCCTTTGATCTGAGCCTGCGAGTCTCGATTCCATCCGCAGCCGGGGTGATCCGAGTGCTGATGGCGGCCGAGGGCAAGGCAGCGGCGGTAGCAGAGCTAGGGTTCTCCATCTCGCTTCCTTAATAATAAATAGTTTTTAATTATTATAATATTCTTAATTAATTAATTAATTTCTTAATTATTATTAATCTATTAAAAAATTATTAAAAAATTACAACAAAAACTTTAAATATTGTGGATAATAATAATAATTATTTTAAATAAAAATCCTAGGTTCTTATTTTTACTCAACCTTCATCTCATCCTTAAAACAAATCATCTAATAACTATTTATCCTCTCATTTAGCTCTTTTACTATCATCATTCAGAAATTGTCCTGATGATGGATTCCTGATGAGATTCATTGACAAAATATGGTTATTACTGTGGGTTCTCTAGAACTTATCTCAAAAGAAATGAACCACAGATGTCTAAAATCTAGAATGAAGGTTATTGTCGAAGACACATTGAAGGTACTCTTGAAACATTGAAGATTGTTAAACAACAATCATGCTCGGAGAATATTTGAAGACTAGCACTTGAAGGAATATTTTGTTGGAGCAACCATAGAAGTTTTCCTGAAGAAGACCTAATTTTTTTGTAAAGGTAGATTCTTTTGGAAACCTAATCCTCTATGGGTTGGTGTGGAATGTGAACAACCACCAAAGTCCAAGAGACATTGGAAGATGAATCCAACAGTCATGTACAATGTACTATAAATGTATATCATGTCAATAATACATGCAATTCAATGTTCTATCATTTATGACTGTTTACATTCCATGTGATTTTAACATGGTATCAGAGCGAGCGATCTCCTGCTATGCTCATATTTGAGCCACTTGTTTTGTGGCCTCTCTGTGCATGTCAGTTCTGCCATCAGTTCTACATTTAATGAATGTCCCATCAGCTAAATTCTAGCTGCATTCTCTATCATTTCTGTCACAATAAATTCTCTATTCTTTGTTTATGCTTAAGGCTTCCAGGCCCCAACCTGGGCTCTTCCAACACTTGTGACCTTCCCTCTCTCTACTCGGCTTGATTCCACCAAAACTGTCTTTTGCACACCCATTATGCCTTCAACAAAATCTTGTTTTTAAAGTTATTAACCAATACTAGAGACTCTTATATACAACAGGTGGTATACATTTATTTTCCCACGACTGTTTTCCTTTTCTAATGCTCATATGGAAAAAAACCAGTGTGAGAAACTAGGTATTTGAATCAGTTTTTATTTCATAAATACTCTTTGTGCCTTTCATAAATGCCAACACTGACATTTCTATTACCCTTGCTAGACCTGCACTCTGTGCATTCTCCCATGCAAATAACACTCATATTCAACATTTTCTAGATGTTGTCCTCTTAGTTTTTTAATGAACATAATGGTGCTCTGTGGAAAAAAACAAAATTGAATTGAAGTTGGGAACAACTGTAGCGATATAACCTTTCTGGAGATAGTTTCATTTGAAGAGAGAATGTGTGCTTTTGGTATGTTGTTTCCTTCAAGCGGTTCATTTCAGTTATAGTGCATTGGAATGATAAACACTATTGTATATATGGTCATTGATCTCTTCATAGTCTTCATGTGAAAATCAATTAATTTTACAATGAAATCCCAAGGAGGTGGCGATTCAAGTGTAGTATCTTCTCATGCCTATGTGAGGAGGTGAGAAGTATGGCTCACAGTTTTTTAAAACTGTGTGAATGAATTCTCTGGGAAGGAGTCTATGAAATCATAGTTGTTGAAATAAAGTATCGTTAACATCGTCTTGGTGGTATCGTGTTGTTGGACTAACATATATGTTGGTGAGTTTCGAATCAAGATTGAGAACAAATTGACAGAAGATCGAAGCGTTATATTTACTCAGGGATGAGAGTTCATTTCCTTTGGTAATCAAGCGTGTTTGATTAGGGATCGAGTTCGTATATTCATTAAGGATGAAATTATTTTATTGAAGGTTGAATGCTTTGAGGTAGTCTAAATTCATAAATTCCTTGGAAATTAAACCAAACTACTATGGAAGCCAAGTTTATACATATTTCTAGAGATCGAGATTGATCTCTAACGCAAGTTGAATATTCCCACATTGAAGGTTGAATCTCTTTGGAGCTCGCTTGAATTATTCAACTGAACTCCTTTATCTTCCTTGTGATTCCATTCTACAACCATATGCACAAACCAAGGGGAAAGGTATGTATGAAATTTCGTGAATTGGGGTCACAATTTGGAATTTGGTGAATTATCCAAGCAACCCAAATTTTTGTGACACTCCATGGTATTGTAATTTGGTGATATTTACATGCTTTAAGAGCGGAGCCAAGATGGTGAGTTGGGGCTACCCATTTGTTGTAAAGTTAACTTTTATAAAAGAATTGAAGGATGGAACTTTTCAATTCTAGGTGTAACCAATCAATTGTCGAGAGCCTTCTTATTTTAAGGACTAAGATCTGTCATCATTAGAAGGAGTTCTATATTTTATTGTTATCATTATCTTATAGCCATCCTTTTGGAGGAAGAACAAGATATTGTCTTGGGAAGACAATATCAATATCATTGAAGGACAAAACTCTCCTTATCTTAGGTCATGAAGCATCAACAATTGAAGCAGGAGGACAAACTGTTATAACATAGGTTCTGGAATTCGAAGAACACGATGTGATCTCTCTTGTGAATTGATATCAGGAACCTGGTAGGCCCTGCAGTCAAATACATTGGTAATACTAGCAGTCTCTATATATAAGTATAAAAATTCCAACTTTTCATCCTTGGTGGTCATTTTTTGGTGAAGGCATTGATCACTATAATTTATTCATTCTTGGGTGCAGTGTTTGTGAGATTCACATGATATGTTCAATGAAAATGGCCAGAATTAATATAGTATTAGAGTTCTTAAAAACTCTGATAGATTCCTCTGATCATGACACAGTCGAAACCAACAAAAATACTCTTGTTAACATTCGAACATGTCTACAACATACATAGGAAAAGGTACAAGTTTTGGAGCTTGAATCTCAGCTTCAGCAAGAAGAATTACAACACTGGAGTGATAATTTCTGAACATGTTTTTGTTTAGAACATTGAGATAGACTCTTGTCAGCAATAAGAATATAAAGTTGAGGTTGATTCACATTCAATGCTTAGTTCAAGAGCATATTTGCGTGTTGAGGCAGAAGTTCAGTTTGCACTTCCCAAGCTGATCATTAGACCTTGGGAAGAGCTTGTCCATAACAAGCACAAAACTAATCTTGGATATGACAATGATTTGTCCTTTCATTTTCCATATTAGTCAAAGGCCATCCAGTTTCATAGTGTTGGTTCCTTCATGAGAGTTCACCTTCACCTGTTCCATATTTTGCTCCTCTTCCACAACGACAAAAAACCAAATTTAAATGGCAACATTGTGATAGAGTTGGCCATATAAAAGATCACTTTTTTTATTTTCATCCATGTGAGCACTATCATAAAAGCACTCATTCTTCAAACAGATGCTTCAAAAACAAGCCTCCTGTAAGAACAAAGATTTATCTTGGATGGTTTTCTTCTTGGTAATGGGCTTCAACAACCAAGAAGATATTTCAATCATATGTTAGAACTTGTTCTAGAGTATTGAACAATATTGCAGTTGATTTTTCTCCATCATCTCACCTTGTATTTGACATGGGGAAAGGTAATGGTCATCTACAAGATTCAAAACCACATCAATCAAGCCTGAGCCACAACTTTCCATACTAGATTCAAAGTTGTAGCTAGAGAGAAAGATACCCCTGAGAATGCCTTCAGTTGGTGATGCCTTTTCATAGAATTGGGGACACTTCGTCTAGCAGAATATTTCATCTTTTTACCAGTTTTGGAAAAGTTCCAAGAATTGCATTAAGCATTCCAGAGTTGTTTCTCATCCTTAAACCATCAGATGTTGAGACCTCTCTTTTTAGGTTGAGGTTCTCCCTTTTTATGCGGGGTGAGACCTCCCTTTCAAGGTTGAAGGTTTCCCTCTTCAAAACATGAGGAGCACTTCCTCTAGCAGAAGATCTCAGCTTCATGCTAGATTTGGAAGAGTTTCGGGAACTGCACTAAGCGTTCCAATGTTAGTGGTCATCCTTAAACCACCCCCTTATACCAAACATTTCAGAGAGAACATCCAACCTAGTATTTCCATGCATTTTTGCACATTTTGTATTACAACTCTCTTCTTGGACTCATACATACCCCTTCGGATTAAGGAGGGGAATGTTGGACACCTAATCCTCTATGGGTTGGTGTGGAATGTGAATAGCCACCAGAGTCCAAGAGACGTTGGAAGATGAATCCAACAGTGATGTACAATGTACTATAAATGTATATCATGTCAATAATACATGCAATTCAATGTTCTATCATTTATGGTTGTTTACATTCCATGTAAGTTTAACAAATTTGAGAGAATTTTGTAGACATATCTTAGAAACATTTTACAAAAGTATTTGAAGTCTTTGATGAAGTCCTGAAATAGCACTAAAGTCACCTTGAAAATTGAAGCAAGTAGAGTGGGTTGGAAACCTAGAATATTGGAGCGCTCATACAAGGTTGGATCCTTGTAGGAAACTAGGTTGCAGCCTCATTGATACCAGGTTTGAGTTTGGGTCATCAGGGTTGGATCCTTGAAGGAGTGAAATTTTTTGTTGTACAAGTAGGAGCTTGAGTTTTGTACATAAGGATTAGAGTCCTCATTGTTTTCCATTAATACAATTATTTTTCTTGTTTCACATCATGTTTTCTATTTTTCTTGTTCCACAATTCAGCCCTTGCTCAATATTTCTAGCACTTGAATCAATGCATCAATTTTAGTGAAATACAAAAATATTCATGGCTTTCTAATCCAATGTTTCCAATGTTTTGTAAAAGCATTTATTCCTTCTTATAAATGTTTAATAATGTTCAATATTATGCAATATTATATAATTTATATATTTGTCTATTTGTATATCTTTCTCATTCCCTTTCTCTCCCCCCACCATATATATATATATATATATATATATATATATATATATATATATATATATATATATATATATATATATATATATATATATATCTATATATATATATATCCCTCAATTTATATTTCTTTTCCTCTCTCTTATTTCCTCATTGTCCCCTCCATCTATATTTCTATATACTTTTGTATCTCCTTCTTCGTCTCTCTATCTCACCCCCAAAAAATATACAATCTCTCTCCCTCCCTGATCCTCTCTCTCCCACTTCCCCTTCTCTCCTTCTCTCTTCCCTCCCTCTCTCCTCTCTTTCTCGCTCTCTCTCCATTTCTCTCTCTCTATCTCTTTCTTCTTCCCTCTCTCTCCCTCTCCCTCTATCTCTCCTTCTATCTGTCAAGTCCTCTCTCTCTTCCCATCTCTGTATCTCCCTCTCTCTCTTAGTCTCCTTTATTTTTCTCTCTTCCCTCCTTCTCTCCTTTCTTCATCACTCTCTCTTTATCTCTCCCCTATCATTCCCTCTCTCTCTCTCCATATTGACTGAGTTGGAGAGAGAAATAGATGGGGGTGGGAGAGAAGGGACAGAAGGGAGAGAGAGGAAATAAGAGAGAGAGGACTTGATAGAGACGAAAAGAGAAGGGAGAGGGAGAAATTGAAATACAAAAGAAGAGAAGGAGGGACAAAGATGAAGGAAAAGAGAGAGGACTTGATGGAGAGAATAAGAGGAGGGAGATAGAGATGACGTTAGAGGGGAAAAGAGAGGGAAGGAAGAAGGAAGACATAGAGATATAAAGGTGGAGAGAGAGGGGGGGAATGAAAAGGGAGATATGGAGGGAGAGTGGGGGATAGAGGAGAGCAGGGGTAAGAGAGAGAGAAGGAGAGACAAAGGAAGTGAATGGAAAGAGAGAGAGAGAGATAAGGGGAAGAGAGAGAGGGAGAGGGAGAGGAAGGGAAAGAGAGTTTGTAGCTTTGGGGGTGAGATAAAGAGACAAAGAAGGAATATGAAGGGATATAGAGATATATATGAAGGGGAGGAGAAATAAGAAGAGAGAGACAAAGGGAGGGAGGGAGGAAGGGAGATATAGTGTGTGTATATTTTGGAGTGGTGAGATATAGAGATGAAGAAGGAGACGTGGAGGGATACATACATACATACATACATACATACATACATACATATATATATATATATATGGTGGAGGAAGAAATAGGGAAGAAGAGAGGGACACAAAGAGGGGGAGAGAGAGAGAGAGAGAGAGAGAGATATATGGGGGGAGAGAGAAGGAGGGAGGGAGGGAGATATACACATAGGTGGAGTGGAAAGTGAGGCAAGAAAAAGGAGATACATAGAGACAAATACATATATTATATAGTATTATATAATATTTACCTTTATTAACTATATGAAGAGGAATTAAATCTTTTGCGACATGTACAAGAAGTTAGATTTAGAAATCCATGAATATTTTAGTTTTTCAGTAAAATAAATGTCTTAATTTAAGTGTAGATGTTGATTTATAATATTATCTATTTGATTACACTCAATGCATTGATTTCAATGTAGTTTTTGATTTCTAATCCTGTTTGATTACTCGCACTAGACATGTTAATTTCAGTCTAGGTGTTGATTTCTTATTTGATGTAACTAGATGTATATTAATTTCAAAGTAATTAGATTAATAGTTATTGCTGATTTTAATGCAAGAGAAAAAAGATATTGGATACATGCAATGATTTATGTGTTACAGTAATTCAACAATAAATAAAATACTTGAATTTTCATGGAAAATAAAATGTTTGCTTACCTAAAATGTTTTCTTCTTGAAAATGTAAATGGTTTGTAATTGAATTTATTATTATTATTCCCATTTTCCATCATTCAATATTATTAGTCTCTTTTCATTTAGACAAGGTAATAGGAAAAAAATACTATTGACACTTGGGATTTAACTCTCCATAAGTCATAGAGGTTGACATTGGAGCAAGAGAGACCAGTATGACATTGGATACAATAGATGGAGTTAAAGATTCGAAAGGCATACAATTTTAATTTCCTTTCTCATATGATCAATATGATGAGATGGAAAAACTAACAGACGTTACAATACAAATAATAGAAGAAAACAGTTTTAGAATGATCACAATGAAGATTATTTTTAATCGATTACATTCTTATTATTCACATTTTCTATCATTCAAGACTATTACATTTCCATTTTGCATCCAAATTTGTATTTCATCATTTTTCCCCATTCATTCAAGTTATTAACAATGTTTTCCATCTCAACAAACCAAGGTAACCAAGTAAATTTAAAATTAAAATGACTAGATTAATCTTATACACATTTAGCATATTTAAAATGATTAGATTAATTAGATGTTCAACAAATTTTGTGTGATCACATGTGATTGAAACCAACCTATATCCATCTTAACTTCAGATCTATCATGTGCCGAGAGGTAATCTCTCAAGGAGAAAATATTTCCGCATGTTTTACACTCAAAAAAGAGGTTTGAAACTCGAGAGATTTGATCCCTCTTGACACTTAGATTTGAGGTTAAGATGGATCTAGGATGGTTTAATTGAAAGGACATATAAGTTTTAAATGTTAAATTTTTATAAACATTTACACCACTATGTCAGCCCCCCATACTGGATAATAGAGCTTCTCGACATAATTACATTCAACCTTTTTTTTCTTAATTAAGCCGACATGTAAATGTTAAATGTTTACAAACATTTTACCACTACAACATCCCCCCTATATTAGGTTGTAGAAATGCTTGTAAACATTTAAAACTTAACATTCATATGTCATCTAAATTAAAACAAAATAAAAGGTTAAAAGCAATATAGAGATGAGATTTTATAGTGTTGGTAAATGAGTGTAAACATTCAAATGTTACTCAATTAATAATAAAAAGTTAAAAGTAATAAAAATAATAATTCAATTTGTTATATTGTAATCCTATTTTCCAAGACAATGTAGTTCCTCCAAATCAAGTTAGAAATTATTCTTTGGGAACAATTGCATAAATACATATAATGTACATTGGCTAATGCTAAATTAATAATTGAAAATAACAAAATCATCCTATAGTATTACTTCTAAAGGAATTAATAAATTGATATATGAAATGGATAAGTAAATTGCTGAAATTGCATAAATTTTGTTGGGTAGTAGCCACTAGTAAATCTACACATTTACAAATTTACTCCTCATAAGTTTTGAGGAAAACATAAATAATAGTGGGATGTAACTCCTATATATATTTATTTACATCTTATTCTTATTCATTTATTAATAAAATTATTTGATCTTTTTCTTTTTTCCTTTTAATTTTTCAAAAAATATATATGGAATTTTGTATCTAATCATGAAAAATTTGTCCCCTTATTATAAATGTCTTTTTTTTCCTTTTTAAAATTAAATCTTGTAAAATTTATATTTTTTAAACATATTTATACATTTAAAAAATAATACTATTTATATATTTTTCTTTTTGAATTTTTGTTATATATATATGAAAAACAAAAGTGCAGATATATTTTTATTGTCTTATGGAGGGATAATAGTACTTTATGGAAATGATATTTGTTTTATTGAATTTACATGTGAATATATTTCATTTTTTTTCGACCTATTATTTGAATTTATATAAAGCTTTTGTATCGTAGATACGCCAGATGTCACTTTTAGTCATATATTTTGTAGATATTTTTCTTAATGTAATGTAGTCTTCATGGTGTAAGTTAAGATGATCTCTTATAAGTATATTAATTTGAATCGCATGATCTTCAACCAAATCTTATTTTATCAAAATTTCTATGTATTTTTTAAGATGTTCAATAATGTAGTCTTCATGGTGTAAGTTAAGATGATCTCTTATAAGTATATTAATTTGAATCGTATGATCTTCAACTAAATCTTATTTTATCAAAAAAAATTCTATGTATTTTTTAAGATGTTCCATATTTATAGTGATCTAAATTTTTAATAAATATAATAACGGAGTAGTTTAACCAAAAGGGGTAAGGAGTAGTGTAACTAATAGGGATAAGGAGTAGTGAGACTAATGATTTTTCTTGTGAGAATTCAATAATTCAATTTTGAGCAAGATCGTAATTTCTTGTTATTTAAAAAACACTTTTAAATATAAAGAAACAAAACATCCATAAAAAATCTAACTTTACACATTAAACAACTAATATTTATAATTCTTAAAAAAAAATCATCAAAAAAATATATGTGAAAAAAAAATCATTTCATCATTTAATTAAATTACATATAAAAAAACTTAAAATTTTATATGAGTTAATATTTACAATTCAATAAATAAATATATATATATTCCCTACTCAAATTAAGAATAGTTATCTATTTTAATATGAATTTGTAATAATTATTTGCCATTATATATTATTGTTAACTTTACGTTCAAATAAGATAATAAAAATAATGAAACCTACTTGGTTAACGACCATGTTAACTACATTTATTGGAATATTATGTTATAAAATGCAGTGTAAATTATATATATTTATATATAAATAGATTTATTTCAAAGTATTTTTGAAATAGTAGATCACACAATTTTATTAATAAAGTTAATCATAAATATTAATTTTGAATTTAGTACTAATTATATTTTTAATTTTTAAATATTGAAAATATATTTAATAACTTGTAAATTTTAATTTATTTATTATTTTAATATCATTATAATTTTATATTTAAACTTTATAATCATAATTATTATAAAAATATTTATAGAATTATTATAAAAATATTGATATTCTTGAAATGACCAATAAATTTGTGTATTATAGAATTACATAAATGTTATATATTCCATGGTAACAGAGCTATATTATTAACTTCTAATTTAAATTATATAGATGTATAATATAATATTTTTATTTAAGTAATCTAATTTTTAAAATGTATTATTAGTTTAAAATCATCTATAAATATTATAAAAATATAGAAATATTATTTTTATTAAAATTATAAAAAGAAATTATAAAAAATTTAGTTTAAAATATTTTTAATAAATATTAATTGTATAAGGTAAAATAACAAAAACAAAATATATGATTTTTATATTTAAGTTTCTGTGATCCATAATGAATTAAGCTCAAGTTTTTTTGGTAGAAATCACATAAAAGAATTTTTTGGCCCACCTTTTGAACAAAAAGTGTGGGTCATTATCTGGTCTGATAATGAACCACACTTGTTAGTTTGAAAAGCGTCAGCGAAAAAATTTTCTTATATAATTTCTATCCAAAGACTTTATTTATTATAAATCACTTAAATATAATAATTTTATTGTTTTAATATTAAATGAATGGTTAATAAATTTTAGCATATTTATAATAGGAAAGTTTCTATTTTATTTTGATTAATGACTTTTTACGATATGTAAAACTAAAATTTATAATTTGGACGTCAACATGAAATAAATGTTTAATGAACTCGAAGAAATGTGAAGTCTGCCACATCGGGGAACAACGGCACTCCGACCTTGAAAACGGCTATCAGCCAGGTCAGTAGGAGAAAGCATTTAAAACACAAATTTATGCGAGTAAAAGATCGTGGAGGTATCGATTCCAGGTGCATAAAACCGCTATGATGTGTTTTGGAAAAGGAGTTGTCTATAATGCGACTTTTTGAGATTCCGGTGACGGAATCCGGCGGAAGAAATTGAGATGAAATCATGATTTGTTGCAGTTAAAATGGTTTTTTAACTGCATATTCGGATTCAGCACCCTGAAAAACCCCTGGGACGCTTTCATTGTGCAGAAAATAGTTATCAAACTTCGATTTCAATAAATTACTGCCGGATTTTCACCGGAAAAAATCGCCGGAAAAGCTTTCAAAAAATCGCGTTAAAGACTACGGCTTTTGGAAAATAGTGAATTGAAAAAGACATAGCCGTTGAGGTGGATAAAACGGCTATGATGTGTTCTGGAAAATAGTGAATTGAAAAAGGCATAGCCGTTGAGGACACGAGGAAATAAATGAGGATAGAATACATCATGTTTTCCATCAAATCAATAAGGATTGAAGTTATCATGTTTTTCATCTGTCGAGAGAGCTCCAAGAAAGGCTTTCTGGTGCACATCTGCGTGGGAGCTGATGCTTAACTCAGAGGGAGAATGCACACCCATACATAGAATCATCATCATCCTCTGAACGTTCAAGGCATGTCCAAGGGATAAAAAAGGTGAACTTATAATCCCATGGGAATTTCAATTTCTGTAAATTGCAGGATGCAAAGCAGGATCACATTCTGTGTGGGAGTGGGAGCATGGTATGGGAATAGGTGCAGAACCTAACCAGGTACTCAGTCGTCGTCGATACTCTGCAAAACGAAGCGAATTGACATTGTGCACGCTAGGGCAATTTGACCCGATCAACTCCGGAGGGCGTGGGGTACGTCCAATATTCTAACCCTCGTGGCTTCCACCGAATGTTAATGGGGCTTGACCGACTCTACATATGTGCTGGAGTGAAGCATATCGGGAGGAACCATCGTTTGAAGAACCAGCGAGAGGACGTGGTGGTGATCGAGGACATGTGATGGGATTTCTGAAAAGGAGGCCATCAGATTCTGAAAAGGAGTCAGAGCATCTTGGGTAGTGGGTCGATTTAGCATTGCACCTGGTTGATTTGTCGTTTTCATTTTGCTTTTTCTTTCTTTTGTGGATGCTTTAGCAATGGCCATCGTTATTTCCCTCTTCTTTGCTTGTAGTCTTTTCGTGGGTTTTGGGTTTTAGGTTTTTGGGTCTTGGGTTTTAGTTTAGATATTGGTATTTTTTTGGGTTTTGGGTTTTAGTTTAGATATTGGGTTTTAGATATTGTTTCTTTGTGGGAGATGAGAAGATATGTTGGCTTGGTTACACCTTATAGCTGTGGTTGATGTACTTCCCACATGTTGTGCAAAGGTTAAAAAGAGGTATGCATTGTTTTTTTTAGATTTTTTTGGGTGCGTGTGTGGAGATGTAGGAACATTGCGGAGGAGCTCGTCGGAATATGGTGTGAACATTCAACTTTGGAAAATAATCATTGGAGGTATTTTTCATATACTTTATGTTTAGATATGCTTTATATTTGGTTCTACGTTAGTTGTTAAAGAATTTATGTTGTATTTGTTTTCTTTGGTAAAGAATTTATGTTGTATTTCGTAAGAAAAGAAAGATTACAATAACTAAATGAAATAAATAGAGTAAAGAATTTATCTTGTATTTTTTTTGGTTGGTAAAGAATTTATGTTGTATATTGTAAGAAAAAAAATAGATTATAATAGCTGAATAAAATAAATAGTAAAGAATTTATCTTGTATTTTTTTGATTGGTAAAGAATTTATGTTGTATATTGTAAGAAAAAAATAGATTATAATAGCTGAATGAAATAAATAGAATAAAACCATTTTGCTTAAATGGATTCTTCTTCGGAAGGTCAATAGTTATTTATACGTGTTTTTTTATTTAAAAATCAAGAAAATGCTCTTAAGATAGATCTATTACTATCTTCAAAGTTCAATAGTTATTTATAAGTATTTTTTTATTTAAAAATCAAGAAAGTGCTCTTAGGAAAGTGCTTTTTATAAGTATTTATTTATTTTTTTTAATTTAAAAATCAAGAAAGTGCTCTTAGGAAAGTGCTTTTTTTACTAGAGGAAGAAAATACTTTGCTTCACGGTATTTATTTTTATTTGTTATTTGTTTATTCAACATCACACATGGAGATGAGATTTTATGGTGACATCTTACTCATTTCAAGTAAATGTTAATTAAGATTTCTATTGATTATTTCTATTATATTTTTTTTCTCATAATTAAATAATTTTGTTTGTTTAATGTAATGTTATTTAATTTAATTTTAAGTAATATTTATTTATTACTATATTTAAATGATATTTTACTTTTTAAAGGAGAAACAATATTGCAAAGATATTTCATTGTATTGTTTTGAATATAGAATATATGTATTTTGGTTTTTAAAATTTAAAGGGAGAAAGATAGAGAGAGGGGGGAGTGAGAGGGAGAAAGGTAGAGAGAGAGAGTGGAGATATAGGAAGAGAGAGAGTGAGAGAGAGTGATAAAGAAGAGAGTAAGGGAAGGAGGGAGGGAGGGAGTGGGAGAGGGAGTGGTAAAGAAGAAAGTGAGGGAGGGAGAGGAGAGAGAAAGGGGGTAGAGAAGGGGAGGGGGAGAGAGAGAGAGAGATGGATGGAGGGGCAGAGGGAGAGTAGATGGAGGGAGGGGGACAGGGGGGAGTTGAGAGAGAGAGGGGGGGAGTGGGAGTGGGGTTGAAGGAGGTAGGGGGGGCGGGGAGGTTGAGAGAGGAAGAGGCGGAGTGGGAGTGGGGTTGAAGGAGGTAGGTAGGGAGGGAGGGAGGAGGAGGTAGAGAGAGAGAGGAGGCAGAGGGAGAGTGGGGGGCAGAGAGGGGGACGATAATGGGTGGGAGATAAGGGGAGGGTGACGGGTGGGAGAGAGGGGGAGGGTGACGGGTGGGAGAGGGTGAGGGGTGACGGGTGGGAGAGGGGGGTTTGCGATAGAGAGGGGGAGTGGGAGAGAGACAAAGGAAGAGTAGGGGAGGGGGAGAGAGGGAGAGAGAGAGAGAGAGGGGGGGAGAGAGGGGGGAGAGAGAGGGATGGGGAGAGGGAGAGAGAGAGGGAGGGATGGGAAGGGAGAGAGAGAGAGAGAGAGAGAGAGAGAGGGAGAGGCTGGGTTATAGAGGAGGGGGAGAGGGGGAGAGAGGGAGAGGTGGGGTCAAAGAGGAGCGAAGAGGGAGAGAGAGGGAGAGGTGGGGTCGAAGAGGAGGGGAGAGAGAGAGAGAGAGAGAGAGACGAGGGCAGGGCCAAACAGGAGGGGGGGAGAGAGAGAGAGGCACGAAGGGTCGTGGGGCGAGAGGTGGGAGGCAGAATGAGGGGGGAGAGGGAGGGAGGAAGAGAGAGGGAGGCGGAGAAGGGAGGGAGAGGGATATGGATGGATAGAGAGAGAGAGAGAGAGAGAGAGAGAGAGAGAGAGAGAGAGGTGGGGGCAGAGAGGAGGGGAGAGGGAGAGGGAGAGAGGGAGAGAGAGATAAAGAAGAAAGAGGAGAGAGAGGGGGACGATAATGGGTGGGAGAGAGGGGGAGGGTGATGGGTGGGAGAGAGGGGAAGTGGGAGTGGGTGGGAGAGAGTGAGGGGTGGTGCAGAGAGGGGGGGTTGCGATAGAGAGGGGGAGTGGGAGAGAGACAAAGGAAGAGAAGGGGAGGGGGAGAGAGAGAGAGAGAGAGAGAGAGAGAGAGAGAGAGAGGAAGAGAGGGGAGAGAGAGAGAGAGAGAGATGGATGGAGGGGGAGAGGGAGGGTAGATGGAGGAAAGGGGAGGTAGATGGAGGGAGGGGGGGAGAGAGACAAAGGAAGAGAAGGAGAGAGAGAGAGAGAGAGAGAGAGAGGAGAGATGGAGAGAGAGAGAGAGAGAGAGAGAGAGAGAGAGATGGATGGAGGGGGAGAGGGAGGGTAGATGGAGGAAGGGGGAGGGTAGATGGATGGAGGGGGACAGGGGGGAGTTGAGAGAGAGAGAGGGGGAGTTGGACTGGGGTTGAAGGAGGTAGGGGTGGGGAGGTTGAGAGAGGGAGAGGGGGAGTGGGAATGGGGTTGAAGGAGGTAGGGAGGGAGGGAGGAGGAGGTAGAGAGAGAGGAGGAGGCAGAGGGGGAGTGGGGGAGAGAGAGGGGAGAGGAGAGAGAGGGGGACGGTGATGGGTGGGGTAGAGGGGGACAATGATGGGTGGGAGAGAGGGGAAGTGGGAGTGGTTTGGGGAGGGTGACGGGTGGTAGAGAGGGGGGGTTTTGAGAGAGATGGGGAGTGGGGGGGAGAGAGAGAGAGATGAAGGGAGAGAGGGAGAGAGACAGAGGGAGAGAAGGGGAGGGGGGGAGAGAGGGAGAGAGAGAGAGAGAGATGGAGAGAGAGAGAGAGAGAGAGAGAGAGAGATGGATGGAGGGGGAGAGGGAAGGTAGATGGAGGGAGGGAGACAGGGGGAGTGGGAGTGGGGTTGGGAGGGGGAGTGGGAGAGAGAGAGAGAGAGGAGATGGAGGGAGAGAGGGAGAGAGACAGAGGGAGAGAAGGGGAGGGGAGAGAGAGGGAGAGAGAGTTGGAGGGAGAGAGGGAGAGAGAGAGAGAGAGAGAGAGAGAGATGGAAGGAGGGGGAGAGGGAGGGTAGAAGGAGGGAGGGGACAAAGGGTAGTTGAGAGAGAGAGGGGGGGTTGGAGTGGGAGTGGGGTTAAACGAGGGGTAGGGAGGGAGGGAGGAGGAGGTAGAGGGGGAGTTGGGGGAGAGAGGGGAGAAGAGAGAGAGGGGTACGGTGACGGGTGGGGGAGAAGGGAAGGGGGAGTGGATGGGGAGGGTGAGGGGTGGTGGAGAGAGAGGGGGAGTTGAGAGAGAGGCTGGGTGGGAGAGGGAGAGAGGGGGAGGTGGAGAGAGAGGGGGAGAGGGGGGGTAGAGAGATAGGGGGTAAGAGAGAGAGAGAGAGAGAGAGAGAGATAGAGATAAATGAAGAGAGATAGAGAGAGAGGGGGAGAGAGCAGGGAGAGAGAGGGATGGAGAGAGGGAGAGGGAAGTGGGAGTGGATGGGGGAGGTGAGGGTGGTGGAGAGTGGGGGGTTGAGAGAGAGTGAGAATGGGAGGGGAGAGAGGGGAAGGTGGGAGAGTGAGGGGGAGAGGGGGGGTAGAGAGATAGGGGTCAGAGAGAGAGAGAGAGAAAGAGATAGAGATAATAGCGAGAGATAGAGAGAGAGGGGGAGAAGGGGGGGAGAGGGAGGGATGGGAGAGGAGAGAGAGAGGAAGGGGATGGGAAGGGACAGGGGATAGGGAGAGAGAGAGAGAGAGAGAGAGAGAGAGAGCAAGGAGAGAGAGAGAGAGAGGGAGTGGCTGGGTTATAGAGGAGGGACAGGGAGAGAGAGGGAGAGGTGGGGTCAAAGAGGAGGGGAGGAGGAGAGGGGGGGAGAGAGAGAGATAGAGAGAGAGAGAGAGATAGGGGTGGGGCCAGACAGGAGGGGGGGGGAGAGAGAGAGAGGCACGAAGGGTCGTGGGCGAGAGGTAGGAGGCAGAATGAGGGTGGGAGAGGGAGGGAGAGAAGAGAGATAGGGAGGCGGAGAAGGGAGAGGAGAGGGATAGGGATGAGAGAGAGAGAGAGAGAGTGAGAGAGAGAGAGAGAGAGTGAGAGAGAGAGAGAGAGAGATGTGGGGGCAGAGAGGAGGGGAGAGGGAGAGGGGAGAAGGAGAGAGAGAGAGATAAAGAAGAAAGAGGAGAGAGAGGTGGGTGATAATGGGTGGGAGAGAGGGGGTGGGTGACGGGTGGGAGAGAGGGGAAGTAGGAGTGGGTGGGGAGAGGGGTGAGGGGTGGCGGAGAGAGGGGGCGTTGCGATAGTGAGGGGGAGTGGGAGAGATACAAAGGAAAGAGAAGGGGAGGGGGAGAGAGGGAGAAGAGAGAGAAGAGAGATGGAGGGAGATAGATAGATAGAGAGAGAGAGAGAGAGAGAGAGTGAGAGAGGAGATGAGAGAGAGAGATGGATGGAGGGGAGAGGGAGGGTAGATGGTGGAAGGGGGAGGGTAGATGGAGGGAGGGGTGGGAGAGAGACAAAGGAAGAGAAGCGGAGAGAGAGAGAGAGAGAGAGAGAGAGAGTGAGAGAGAGAGAGGATGGAGGGAGAGAGAGAGAGAGAGAGAGAGAAGAGAGAGAGAGAGAGAGAGAAATGGATGGGGGGGGGAGAGGGAGGGTAGATGGAGGAAGGGG